>CM035114.1:55198237-55558208 GCA_020205505.1 Panax japonicus | reverse complement strand
AGTCAAAATACGAGGAACCCAAACGAGGTGATCACGGGTAAGCTAATCATAAATTCTTGCGAAGTTTATACCTTACTAGATACCGGTGCTACCCATTCATTTATCTCTCCTGCTTGTGCTCAACGTTTAAACTTGACTCCGGAGAAATTAAACTTTGACTCATCTATGGAGACTCCGTTAGGAGAAACTTTCATCACATCCACTGTTTATAAATCTTGTTTGATCCAAGTTGGCACCATCACATTACCTGTTGACCTTATCTCTTTAAAGATACTTTCTTTTGATGTGATTTTAGGGATTGATTGGTTAACTACTCATCATGCCAAAATTGATAGTTTTCGTAAGGTTGTTAGTTTTCATATTCCTAACCAACCTGTTGTACGAATTCAAGCAACTAAACCACTAAAATCAGTCACTGTCATATCAAGTCATAAAGCTATTCGTTTATAAAAAAATGGATGTCAAGCTTTCTTAGCCCATGTTATGGATTTGAATAAAGATACGTCAAATTTGAATAATATTCCTGTTGTTAGTAAATTTCCTGACGTATTTCCTGAAGAACTTTCCGGTCTACCCCCAGAACGTGAAGTTGAATTCTTTATTGATCTTGAACCTGTTACAAAGCCCATTTCTAAAACCCCATATCGAATGGCTCCTATTGAACTTCAGGAGTTAAAGGTCCAATTACAGGAGTTGTTAGACATCAGTTTCATTCGTCCTAGTACATCTCCTTGGGGTGCTCCTATTTTATCTATAAAGAAGAAAGACGTGAGTATGCGACTTTGTATTGACTATCGAGAATTGAACCATATCACCATCAAGAATAGGTATCCGTTACCTCGCATTGATGACCGGTTTGGCTAGTTGCAAGGAGCACAATTCTTTTTAAAGATCGATCTTCGTTCTGGATATCATCAGCTGAAGATTAGAATTGAGGATATTCCAAAGACTACCTTCAGAACTCGGTACGGGCATTATGAATTCTTAGTCATGTCTTTTGGATTGACTAATGCTCCTGCGGCTCATGGATATGATGAACCGAGTATTCAAGGAATATTTGGATCAGTTCGTTGTTGTCTTTATTGATGACATCCTCATATATTCTAAAAGCCGTGAAGATCATGAGCACCATTTAAAACTGGTACTCCAAAGGCTTCGTGAAAATAAGCTATATGCCAAGTTAAAGAAATGCGAGTTCTCGCTTGAGGAAGTAGCATTCCTTGGGCACGTGGTGTCAAAACATGGAGTATCTGTCGACCCAGCGAAGATTGAAGCAATACAAAGTTGGGAGCAACCGAAGATGATGACCGAAGTTCGTAGCTTTCTGGGCTTAGCTGGTTATTATCGGAGATTCGTGGAAGGATTTTCTCGAATCGCTACTCCATTAACTCAGCTGACTCGGAAAGATATAAAATTCGTATGGAGCGAGGAATGCGAGAAGAGTTTCCAAGAGCTGAAGATGAGACTCATTTCGGCACCTGTTCTGACAATACCGTCTGGTTCGGATGGATTTGTTATCTACTGCGATGCTTCAGGCAAAGGGTTAGGATGTGTTCTCATGCAACATGGGAAAGTCATAGCCTATGCCTCGCGACAACTTAAAGAATATGAGAGGAATTATACTACTCATGATCTAGAGTTGGCAGCAGTCGTTTTCGCGCTAAAGATCTGGAGGCACTATCTATATGGGGAGAAAGTGGAGATATATTCAGACCATAAAAGCCTCAAATATTTCTTCACCCAAAAGGAACTCAACATGCTGCAATGATGTTGGCTCGAGTTGTTGAAAGATTACGACCACACCATTCAATACCATTCTGGAAAAGCGAACGTGGTAGCTGACGCGTTGAGTAGAATATCATATGCGGGAACAAGTGCGATGTTGTCAACACAAAGTCCCATTTTGTGTGAATTAAAAAAGTTGAAGATAGAATTCAAGACTCCGGGGACCCATGCGATGATGTCAAGTATATGCATAGAACCTACTTTAATCGAAAAAGTTAAAGTTGCTCAAGCCACAGACCCGGACCTGATGCATATGAAGAAGAAAGTATAAGAAGGTGCTATTCTAGAAGCAACAATTGATGAAGAAGGAATACTTTGAGTCCACTCCAGACTTTGTGTTCCTAATGACTCTGATTTGAAGAACAAGATCATGATAGAGGCACATAATACACCGTTTGCAATCCTTCCTGGAAGTACCAAAATGTATCGTGATCTTCAACATACATTTTGGTGGAACAATATGAAGAGAGAGACTGCAAAGTTTATCTCGAGGCGTTTAACTTGTCAACGTGTAAAGGTGGAGCATTAAGTGCCTAAGGGTCCATTACAACCATTTGAGATTCCAAAATGGAAGTGGGAACACATTACCATGGATTTCGTTACGATTCTTCCCACGATTTTTCAAAGCATAAATGGTATTTGGGTTATTGTTGATAGATTAACCAAGTCTGCTCATTTCTTGCCGATATGGAATTAAGGAAGTGCATGATTTAATTATTTCACATAAATGAGTAAGTTAGTAATATAATAATATTATATTGACAGTTATGTGCACATAAGTAATAATACAACTATACCATATAGTGTAGTGTGACATTGTGTGACTATATATTAAGTCTTATAAAACTATATTGTATGAGCATTGTGACTAAATATATTGGGACTATATGTTATAAATACATTATTTATGTGACAATATGTATGTGGGCATGTATGAAAATAATATACCATGAACTATTAAAGTGTACCAGTGTGATAAAATGTACATGGATTATATGTATATTACATTTCCATATTTCATCTACTACCTTGAAACCTTAATTATTAAAGTGTGACATTTAATTATAATATATGGTTGAGATGTGTATTAAAAATATAACATAAGAGTCAAAATGTGTAGGAATATACAAGAATGCTGAGTTTTCCCTTTTGTCCCAAATTGAGTGTCCCATTTACTCTAAGACACCATTCACGTGTATTTCAAAAAGGCTAGCCTATGTTCTTCCTTTTCTTCCAAAGCTTACTAGCTAATGATTATGGGGGGAGTGGCATTCATGATGCAAATCAACCACCAATTACCTACTCCTTGATAACCTTCATGCAATTCTTCCATCCTTTGGGTTGAGTTCTTGGATAATGGCTTGGCATGGTCAAGAGATTTTCTATAAATTAAACACTTCCCTTCATTCTTTGTGTTGCTTGAATTGTCTATTAAGTGTGAATTGAGGGTGTGACCTGCTGAGCTTTGTAGAAGTATAATCAGAGTAGTGAGAGAGTTCAATTTAAGCATCAAGGAGGTATAATCCCTAATTTTGTTCTTAGTTTGAGTTTTGTCTAAATCTTGCAATTGTATGAAATCTCTATTAATTGATGTAGAATAGCATGCCATTGTATTATTTGAGTTGATACACATGTTTTGGAACATGGTAGCTGGTCTGGTTGCAGGTTTTACATCTCATGTGTTGAGGCTCTGCAGAAACATATCCATATTTTTTTCAGTCTACTCGAAGTGGCGCGGCTGCGCCATTTCCATAGGCTAAAACTGCGCGGCCGCGCGTGGTACTTTTATTAGATACTGATTTAGGATTTTTGATTTGTTCTGAGCATGCTACGATAGTTAGGTTAAGCATATAAATAACCCTAGCATGTGGTTAGATATTGTTTTAAATATAATACGTTGTTTTAGCTTGATTTAAGTTAAGTTTTCAAGAAAATTCAAGATTTGGAAAACTAGAAATCATGAACTTGAAGTAATGCACATTCTGATCTTGCAAGCATGTTAGTATGATTTTGAAATGTGTGTCGGACATACTAACTTGAGTATATGGATTTCGTATTGAAGTATGATTAAGTTGGATTTAGTAACAAGCTTTGCTAATGAAAATGCAAACTTTAAACGTGAATGTTAACATGCTACTTACAAGTTAGAATCTGATATTTGTGAACATGTTTAATGATACTCTTAGACTCACTTAGGTATCATAAATGTATATATACCATGCTTAGATATCGTAATTCAAGGAAATCATAAACGAAGCATATTTCAAAACTAAACAATGTTAATTACAAGTATGTGATATGAATACTCACAAGCATGTCTAATATGAGTTATATGACTACTTTATATGTTTAAAAATCAAGCATTTTGGACTTTGTGATTTCATGACTTTAATTGGCCTTAAATTGTTGAGGTGTCCAAACTTAGGACCATATTATGCAAAACGGGACCTAGATTAAACTAGGAAAATACGAAAGGACCCTTAACATGTTACTATGTATTACGTATGTAAGGATGTGCAAGTTAGGCCAAGCAGATAGCTGCTCAGTCTTGGTTTGAACTGGGAGCCGCGCGGCTGCGCGTCTCTTTAGTACAAATCAGGCGCGGTCACGCCATTCTGCAAACTTGGAAAGTAACTTCTGTGATTTCTGAAGTATGTAGCATGCTAGTATAACTTTATTATGAATTTGTCTGTTTATGACACACTAACAAAGGTAGCTTTGCATGTTAACATCTATCTTAGTTTGAATTGACAAAGTGTTTTAACATGATGAAGTCTAATGATAGATCCGAGCTACATAATAACATACGTATAAGGTTTCTTGATTGAGTTGTGTGCGTACACCTGGACTATATTTATCAAGATTGTTAAGTGAATATATTTAACTAATGAATATCCTATATACGTATCACATTATGATAGGATTCAAAAGTGTATTGATAAGAGATATTTTGGTAAACTACGCTTAAGGCAAGTTTCTCTAACCTTACTCAAATTATATTGAGCAAGTATCCGAACCCTACTATTATTGTTGTGCAATATCATTGCATTCTCTATTCGACGAATACCGCAAGCTTATCTCTTTGAATACAAATTATATTACTTTCTTGTTCAAATGAGTTAATATGCTTAAACCCTTGTGAAAATTATTATTCATGATAAACTTAGTATGATCCTTGAATATTGTGAAAGAGTCGATGCCATTTGATTCGGCTAGACTATATGCATGTTTATAAAAGCTGTCCAAACCAATTGATTGGTGCAAAAATCTTGAAAATTGAGTTGGACAAACCTTTTGGTAAGGGGAGTGTATGTTGTTGGAAACCCCAACACATGAATAAATATTATTGTGGTATTATGCATAACATAAAGTATTGTAGACTGATCATCTATAGTAATTGATATTTCTAGTTATCAGTTTAATATTGTTAACTTTAGTGGAAGTTTAATGGTCCTTAGTGACTGCTCAGTATAAATTGCTTATCCAGTTGGATACATTGTTAGTCGTTGAATTCATATATATCTGTTGATTTATATTGAATTGTCATATCCCTCATTCATGATGTTGTTCTGACACTTTAAACTATCCTAGAAATGACACTTCGATATTTTAAACCTTGTGATATTATATCCTACAACCTTGTTGTATATTATTTGCTGGGCAATTTGTGCTCATCCTTGCTTATTTAAAACCTTTCAGTTAAGGAGGAGTAGGGAGGTGTCTCTGGAACAGACAAGGGCAAGGGCAAGGGCAAGGCTACCAACTAGCTTGTTCCTTTATGTTTAAAAACTATTATGTTATGTTAAGACTATTTTCAAACTATGTTTAAACTTAAGTAGGATTATGTAATAGGTTTTTATTTGATACTATTATGCAATCTATTAAGTACTGTAAGTTGCGAGACTTGGGGGAATAATTATAATAAATCATTGTATATTATTCTAAATTAGATTTTTTGTTGTGAATGTATGTTATTTAGTTATTATGGTGTTACCATGAGAACGTGATGAACCGGATTCGAGTGACCAAGTGGAGGTCCGAATTTGGGGGCGTCACAAACACCCATATCCTCCATCCCTCATGCTCAAAATCCCACTAATGGTTCTTCGGAAACAAATCCCAAATCCAACTCTTCTTCCAGTAAAAATCCCTCACCTACTCCCAATACAAACCCCTCTTTGTTTTTCAAAAATGAAGAACGATTCCCCCATGCTAATACTCCTTCGGTACTTTCAGAGGATGATCTTTGTATCATCCGAGAGCAATATCTGATTCTAGATATCCATCATTTTAGATTACCCACTTCCACTTAACGTATGTATGAGTGTCCCGAAGGCTGGACTACTATGCCTTTGACTCTCTTGGAGAAAGGGATTCATTTTCCCCACCATACTTTCATTGTTACCCTTTTAGGGGTTGTGGGCGTTGGTTTTGCCCAATTGGTCCCTAACTCTTATATTCATATTCTCACTTTCATTGCCTTCTGTCATGAAATAGGGATCACTCCTACTCTTGTTTTCTTCTTCACTCTCTTCACTACTGGTAAGTCTTGGGAAAGGGGCTTCAAGATGATAAACAAATAATCTGCCAAACCCAACTTTAGGTTCGAGAAGCGCCCTCTGATGGACACTCCTTCAAGCAACAAAGGGTGGCATAAGGAGTGGTTGTTTGTTAAAGGACCTGAATTTCCTGACCTCCAAGACTGGACTACTGCTGAATGTCTTTCTAGAGACTTCATCGACATCTCAGAGGAACGTGTGAGAGAAATGACGAAGCTTCTAGAGAAAATTCCTCTAAAGGAATGGAGCTTCGGTCTTCTGAGTAAGCAAGCATGGTTATATGACCACAAATGTAAGTCTCGAACTCTATAATTGTATAATTTTCCAAACCTCCTTTAGAAATTATTCTGAACTATCATTCCATATTTTCTACAGTATCTCTTATCAAACCAACCTCCTCAGACCTAAAAGACCTTGAAGAATTCCTTTCTGCCAAACCGACTCAAAACCCTACCGAACCCCAAAATTCTGAGCCTCAGATTTCTGAACCCCAGACTACCGATCCACAAACCACTGATCCAACTCCAACTGAAGAAATAAGCAAACCTCACCGAAGAAAAAGAGCTGCTAGAAAACCAAAACATGTTCCTGTCCATACCCTTAATGAAAGTCTCTTAGATATGCCTATCGCTGAATGCACCCAAATTCTTAGAACAAAAAAGAAAAGAGCCAAAATAACTCCCCTTTCTGCCGAAGAACTTATAGTACCTTCTGCCGAAGCCACTTAACCTCCAGTTATACCAATTGAAATTAGCGAGCTGGAAGAAGAACTTGCTGAACCTACTTCTCCTCTTGTTAGAAAAAGAAAACACACTTCAGACAACCAACCAACACCAACCCCCGAACCTCCCACCACTTATGCCCCACCTCCACCTGAACAAAGAACACCTTCACTTCAATGACCATCCACTTCTGAAGCCAGACCCAAAGCTATGGCATCTCCCACTTTATGGCCAGACCTCAATAAAAACTTCCCTCTGTACCTCTATGTCTTTTGTGCATGATTTCGATGATCATAGCTTCGGCAACAAGTCCATCATGGATTTGATTGAAGCTGGTATGACTCACCAAGCCAGAGTAAGTTATCTATTGCTTATCTTTTTATATTTATGAATATCCACTTGAAATTGATTAACTCTGAATAACTGTAGGCAAATGGTATCATCAGGCGACTCCATCAGAGATATAAAAAAGTTGAAGCCGAAGAGGACGCTGCCCGAAATGAAAATGAAATTATGAAGTCTACTCTGGCAAAGGAGAGAAGTTAACATGGAACTGCTCTCTTCAAGAATGAATGTCTTAGAAAAGGTCTCGCCAAAGTTAAAGAACAACTAGCCACAACCGAAGCCCTCCAACGAACCACTGCCGAAGTGAATGTAGATCTAGTTCGAAAGAATGAGGATCTTGCAAAATTTAACCAAAGCTTGGCGAAAGAAATTAACAACGCCAAAGTCTCTGAAGAACGACATCTCAAACTTCATCATAAAATTGAAAGTTAAGTTTGAGAACTCAAAGCTCTCGCCCCCTTACCGAAGAACTCCACAAACAAATACAAATCGAATATCGCAAATCACCTGAACTGAAAAATGAAATAATTCAGATGTATGCTGAGGGTTATAAAATTGCCTGAAGCAAAGGCAAGGCAAAACTCGCTACTGCCTCTCTGAATCCAACCCTCCTCGACTCTTCTGAAGACGAAGACGAGGACAACGCCTGAAGACGACCTTCCTCAACCTTAGTTTCAGAACTTGTAAAAATTTATTATCATTTTGTAATTACTTTTTTATATTTAATGAAATATTATCAACTTCTTCCCTTACTACTCTTTTTAAATTCAGCTTGGACTTTTAGTAAATAATTAAGCAAACTGAATTACAAATAAAACCAAGTAATAATGTAATTTGAACTCAACACTTTAAATAAAATCAGGTAATAATGTAAAGTAATACTTATTCATTACCAAAATGTGAGACAAATCTTCAATAATCCAATTCGCCATTTTTCAGACGAATAGATCCAACCGAATCTCCTAACATGACTGTTCTCCATCTTGAGGACGAACATGTCATGTTCATCAACTTTAGGATGAATAGATTTTGTTCATCATCTTAAGGATGAACATTCCACCGAACCTCCAAAAAATCCAGTTCGCCAATTTTAAAACGAATCAGGACCCTACTCACCATCTCAAGGATGAGCAGGTTTTGTTCACCATCTAAAGGATGAACAGATCCAACCGAACCTCCATAAATTTTTTTTCTCCATCATAAGAACGAACAAATCTTGTTCATCATCTAAAGGATGAACAGATCCAACCAAACCTCCATAAAAATTGGTTCGCCATCATAAGGTCGAACATATCTTGTTCATCATTTAAAGGATGAACAGATCCAACCAAACCTCCATAAAAATTGGTTCGCCATCATAAGGTCGAACAAATCCAACCGAATCTCCATAAAAATTCGTTCACCATCATAAGGTTGAACATATCTTATTCATCATCTAAAGGATGAACAGATCCAACCGAACCTCCATAAAAATTAGTTCGCCATCATAAGGTCAAACAAATCCAACCGAACTTCCATACACCCAATAAATAAAACACCATTGGAGAAAAAGCTTCTTTTATTGATAACTGTTAGCATATTTACAGACTCTTGTACACTGACATTGTCCCTACTAAAAATATTTCTGAAGCCTTCTAGCATGCCAAGTATTCTTGATTTTAGACCCATCTAATGCTCACAACCGATAAGTCCCTGGCTTCGGCACTTCAACAACCTTATAAGGACCTTTCCAATTCGGCATCAGCTTTCCCAAATTATGAGGTATAGAAGCTTAAACTTCCTTAAGAACAAAATCTCCCACTTCAAATCTTCGAACCTTTACTCCTTTATTGTAATGTTTAGCCACACGTCGTTGATATGCGACCAATTTGATCAAGGCTGCTTCCCTGACTTCTTCAAGTAAATCCAGGTTGACCTTAAGTCATTCATTATTATATAGCTCCCGAAATTGACTAACCCGAAGACTTGTAGATCCAATCTCCATAGGAAGTAATGTATTTGTACCACAAGGCAACATTAAAGGTGAATCCCCGGTTGTAGTTCTTGATGTAGTTCGATAAGCCCATAACATGCTAAGCAGTTCTTCTGGCCATCTACCTTTCGCTTCATCCAATCTTTGCTTGATTCCATTCAGAAGGGTTCTATTAGTTACCTCAACTTGCCTATTCGATTGTGGATGAGCAACCGATGTTCTTCTATGTTGAATCCCCAATTCCTTTAAATATGCTTCGAACTTCGATCCCACAAACTGGCGTCCATTATATGAAATTACCACCTTAGGAATACCAAAATGAAACAGTATAGATTCCTTCAAAAAATTTAAACATTCTTGCTCCATAATCATCCTAAGTGGCTTCGCCTCCACCCACTTGGTCATATAATCAATTGCTATTATAACGATACTAATTTTCCCACTTGCTTTCGACAATGGACCTAGTATATCTACCCCTAGACAATAAAAGATATAGGAGATAAAATCGAGTATAGCTCTTCTGGTGTCTGATGTGGGATCAGACTATTCAACTGACAGTTTTGACACTTTTTCACATAATCAGTAGCTTCTTTGAAAATTGTGGGCCAATAATATCACTGTCAAAGCACCTTGTATATTAACAACTTTGTAGCCATATGATCACCACAAATACCTTTATGAACCTCCCGAAGGACATAATCAGCTTCAAAAGGAACTAAACACTTTAACAAGGGAGATGAATAAGCCCTTCGATAAAGATCACCATTAATAAGTATAAAATTTGCACTCTTATACTTCACTTTCTTAGCCAACATCTGATTCGAAGGCAGTACGCCATCTGCTAGATAATCTAAATATGGGGTCATCCAATAATTAGAGTGCTCTACACACATCATAACTTTATGTTGGATACTAGGCTATTTCAAAGTCTCTAAATATACTGAACCATCAAAGGTGCTTGCTTCAGTAGTAGCCAACTTTGATAACGCATCGGCAATTGAATTATCATTTCGATCGACCCCTTGAAACTCATAAAAACTGAAATACTGAAGCCGATCCTTTAACTTTGCTAGATACTTAACCATTCTTGAACCTGAGCTTCATATTCCCCTGAAACTTACTTGATGACCAACTGAGAATCACTGTAGATGATCAATCTCTGAACCTCGAGACTCTTTGCCAATCGCAACCCAGCTAACACTGCTTCATACTCTGCCTCATTGTTCATTGCCCTAAACCCAAATCTGATGGCCTGCTGTACTTTGAATCCCTCCGGACTTGTCAAGATGATTCCAGCTCAACTAACATTCAAAGTAGAAGACCCATCAACATATAACGTCTATGAACTCTGCATCTACTGAAGCATGGCGACTGCCTTCTCAAATCCTTCAGCTTCTCCCAAACTATCATCAGCTTCAAAAAATGAACATTCAACCACAAAAATAACCAAGGCCTTTCCTTTAATAGCTGTCCGAGGATGATATTCTATAAAAAACTGAGATAACTCCATCGTCCACGTAGCGAGTCTCCCCGAAATCTCTGGCTTACCCAAAACCTTCTTAAAGGGTTGATCTGTGCATACCACTATTATTCGACTCTGAAAGTATTGCCAAAGCTTTCGACTAGCTATTATCAAAGCAAAGACAAACTTTTCAATGTTTGGATACCTTATTTCTGTATCCCTAAGGTCATGGCTTACATAGTAAACTGGGTGCTGCTTACCCCTAATTTCTAGCACCAAAATTGTTCCTACAACTAATGAACTTGCTGCTAAATATAAATACATTTGTTCAGCAAGTACTGGCTTCACCAACAAAGGCGCCGAAGATATATACTTCTTTATTCCTTAGAAAGCATCTTCACACTCCAAAGTCCACTGAAATGTCTTAGCATTCTTCGTCCCTTTCAACGTGTCAAAAAACGGTAAACATCTTTCTGTCGATTTGAACATGAACCTCCTCAAAGCAGCTATTCTACCTGTTAAACGCTGAACGTCTTTGTATGACTGAGGACACTTCATATTCATAATAGCTTGGATTTTTTCTGGGTTTGCTTCTATACCCATTTTGCTAACCAGATAACCCAAAAATTTACCTATACCAAGTCCGAAGGTACATTTGGTTGGATTCAACTTCAAATTATAATGACGTACCATCTCAAAACACTCCTCTAAATCATCCAAATGACCCTGAACTGACATGCTCTTGACAATCATATCATCGACATAAACCTCCATATTCTTACCCAACTGCCTAGTGAACACATAATTCATCATCTTCTGATAAGTAGCTTATACATTCAACAAGCCGAAGGTCATTTTCTTATATGCATACATCGACTGATGAGTAATGAATGCTATCTTCGGGATGTCTTCTTTACACATAGAAATCTGATGATACCCCGAGAAGGCATCCATAAAACTAAGTAATGCATATCCCAAAGTTGCATCGATGAACTGATCTATGTGAGGCAAAGGATAAAAGTCTTTTGGGAAGGCTTTGTTCATATCAGTGTAATCTATTACAGACACGACATTTTCCATTCTGCTTTTGTACTAGAACCACATTTGCCATCTATTCCGGATAATCGATCTCAAATATAAAGTCTGTAGCCAGCAACTTTGTAATTTCCCCATCGATTATCTTCTTTCGTTCTGGTACAAATATCCACCTCTTCTGCTGAACTGGCTTCTTTGCTGGGTCCACTTGTAATCGATGCTCAACAACCTTTCTACTTACTCCAGGCATATCACTAGGATCCCAAGCGACGATGTCAGCATAACACCGAAGTAATTCCATCAGGTTCATCCGAAAAAGTTTTGGCAGACCTAAAACTATTTTCACCGTCTTTTCCTTTTTTCTAGGAATTAGTTCAAACTCTTCGATCTCTCGAGCTGACATAACCAATGGGTCCATGCTGCTTTTTGTAAATGGTTCGATCTCAATGGCTATGGTTTGCTTCTGTTTTCTGACCCCAATGCCTGAATTAACCAAAGTATTACGATAACATCTCCTTGCCAAATCTAAATCTCCAGTCACTTCTCTGACCCCATGAGGCGTCAAAAACTTAATCTTGAAATGGGGAATCGACGTCACTGCCTGAAGAGCTGTCAAGGTGGGTCTTCCCAAAATAGCATTGTAAGCTGAATCTACATGTACTACATAAAATTTGTACATAATCTCTACTTGCTGGGGAGCCATACCAAAGATGACTAGCAGCTCAATAGTTCCTGCAACCTTAACTGGATCATTGCTAAACCCATAAAGGGGAACTTCTTGCCCAATTTCTATCTTCCTTCCATCTAAATGCATCCTCTTGTAAGCATGTGCATATAAAATATCCACCGAAGACCCATTATCTATCATTATTCTTTTAATATCTACTGAACCCACTTGTGTAGTAATTACCAAAGCTCCTTCACGAGGTTCAATGGGCTCAGAAAGGAAATCATCATCTGTAAAAGAAATTACCGATCCTGGATACGGTCTTTAAGTCTTCGAGAATGTACCCGCCACTAACATGACCAAATCTAGATATCCTCGTCTCTTCTTCCCAACAACCTTACCAATAGTTCTTCCAGTGATCACATCAACGACATGCTTTGCTTGTTGATTAGGAGCTAGTTGTGTAGGTGGAACTGGTTGAGCAGCCTGAACAGGCCTAATATTCCTCTGTTGTTCTCTTGGAGGCTCTCTTCCTTCCACATACTGAACCAAAGTACCAATTTGGATATTTCTTTCAATGAACTCCTTTAGATTCCAACAGTCATTCGTTTCATGCCCAACTGTCTGATGGTAATCACAAAACTTACGAGGATTCCCAAACCCTAGCTTAATATTATCACGAGGTTTCTCAAAGTAGGGCTGGTCTTTTATCTGCTCTAAAATGGTAGCCCGATCAGTATTAAGTTGGATAAACACCTTATTCACTTTCTAGTTTGGATAAGGTGGGCGACCTCCCCCCGAATGCCAGTTGTTATACCTCTTCAGATTCCCATCAGAACGATCATTAATTCAAGCAGTCTTCTTCTGATTTCCATTAGTTTTATCTTTCTCTTTATCTTTCAATTTTTCCGAAGGAGTATGCTTTAGACTACTCATTGCCTCTTCTACCATGATGTAGCCTTCTGCCTTCTCAAATGCTTCGGTTAGACTCTTTGGATGGCTGAACATCAACTTCTTCACAAGTTTTTCAGACTTCACAAAATCTAGCCCATTTTAAAATATACCTACAGCCTGAAGATCATTGAGGTCAGTTACTTGACCTACTGCTTCTCTGAATCTCTGTACATATTAGCCCAGAGACTCGTTTGAATATTGTCGAACTTATGCCAATGACCCAGTAGGCTTTCCTCTCCTCTTATTACTTCCGAATCGTGCATGAAATTTATCACATAAGTCAGCCCAGGACGAAATTGAGTATGAAGGCAAAGTTCCCATCCACTGCCTATCATCTTTCCTCAGCGTAATCATAAAAGTTTGGCACTTTGCTGCATCCGAATAATCATAATAATCCATCAATGTAAGACCCCAACTTTTTATAAATAAAATTGAATTTCTTCCATTCATTATTTTGAAATAGTAAGGGGTGGATTTGATTAATGTGGTTAGTTATGGGTAAAATGTGCAAATTTTGCAAAATAAGCAAGTGGTTATAAAATATTCATTGTTGTTGAGGAATATTCGTTTGGTCATGAAATATTCTTATTGTCAGGGAATATTCGTACGGCGACGCAACCATTTGTGGGCCCCATAACGAAAAACTTTTAGATGAAGAAAATGATAAGTATGAGTTTTTTTATAAATAATGGCGTAGTTGTTACCGTTAACACTGTTGGAATACCTGGTGATTAAAGTACAGTAATACGTGTGGTTGCACAGTAGCACATGGTATTGCACAGTATTTTTGGATTATCGATTCTTACATAAGAAGGCACTACTCAATAATTGTTATAGTAATTACTGTTTAATATTTTATTTTATTGATTCAATAATTACTACGTTGATATTTTATATTATTTTTATTTCAATAATTGTCACTGCATAATATTTCCCATTATCAGATTAATAATTCATATTATTTGAATAATATTATTAGATAACATTATTGGCAATGTCTAAGGAAGTTATGTCTAGGAAAGGGGGTTGGTCACCTAATTACGTGCCAGTAAGGAGAAATCCTTATCGGAAAACCCCCTCTTTCTTGGGAACGACTTGGTTATCATTATTGTGATTCTGTAATATTATTTGTGAATAATTAATTATTGATTTATATGATAAGAAAATATTTATTTTATGTGGTTATAAATGAAGGAATTAATGCTGAGGTGTTTTATCAGTATTTTGTCGAAATGGAGGTATTAACAATCATCCGTATGTAGATTTCAGTCATTTTTTGTTTAGAATTTGGAAAAACTTTCATCTACAAAGTTGTAGATGATTAAATTTCCTATGAAATGGACATAAAATTCTTATTTTTATGATAAAGGGGCTATTTATAATGAATTAAATGGAGTGAAGATGCTCAAATTGAATTTGAATTAGTTTTCAAATTGAATTTGAATTCTTTTATTTTTAAAAAACATGTGATAAACAAGTTGGTGTTATTTTCAAAAGGTGTGTGCCACATTATTTTCAAAAGTGCGCGTATGTGAGTTTTGTCAGAAAAGGTGTGCTAGCACTTTTCTATAAATAGGCTGCTTAGTTAAATAATGAGAGCACACCAGAATCAGAAGTTTTCTCTCTATAATATCAAGCGTATTTTTGTGAGTATTTAGATATCTTGAGTGTTGCTCTTTAGTGCAAGTTTTCTTCAACATTATAGCTGATATTTCAGTCAGAAATACTATTCTTTTGAGGGAAGGGATGATATTTTCTTTGAAAATGATGTTATTTCTTTCAATATCATTATACCGAAATATTGGTATGAATTTTATTATGAAATTTTTACCTTTTCATGTCGAGATTACTATTCACGTATACGACACTATTCACATATATGACACTATTCATATATACGACACTATTCACGAATACGATTTTATTCATGAGTACGATTCACGAAGTATGATTTTTCTTATGAAATTTCTACCTTTTCGTGTTGAGGTTACTATTCACGTATACGACACTATTCACGTATACGACACTATTCACGAATATGACACTATTCACAGAAAATTTAATTTTTCTTTCTTTGTCCAAGTTGTCTATTATGGTTACTATCTTTGATTGTATCCATGTTTTGATCTGCATTCTTGAATTCTGCTCCACAATTGATTATTATGGAGTATTTTTGAACTTGAATAAACCGAAGTACGAATACCTAATCTTTGTCCTTATATCTCATTGGATTCGTTTTTTAAAAGATATTTTTCATCATTCTCAGTCCTAAATGATGATATAACTGAATATCTTTGTCCTGTAGTGCAAAGATGAATGATTACCTGGTGAATATCTTTAGAACTTATTGCAAAGATGGACAGGTGTTGAGATGAACATGACCAGCTGGTGATACAAATGAATATCTTTGACCTGTAGTGCAAAGAAAAATATTTGATTCAAGATGTATATTGACTAATGTTACAGGGATAAAATATCGATGATGGACTTTTAAATCATAGAAGATAGTAGATTTCATTCTCTACTTAACTCTTCTAATGAATTGTTATTTCCGCTGCGAATATTGATCTAAAGCTTGTTGTCCATTATATTTTATCTAATTTATTAAAGGCTAATGATAATTTTTTCTACATTATCTTAGTCATAATATTCTTTACTGGGCTAGTTGAGCTCACCCTTTTCCTTTTTATTCCATTTTTCTTCTCAGGAGGCGAGAATATAACGGGAACTAGTCGGGGTGTGGAGTGATATTTCATGGCAGTTATTTTAGTAGTCCTCACTATTTTGTAAAACAGTGTATCAATAATTGTAATGAGGACTTATTTGAGTGTGGATATTATCTAGAAGATAATATTTGTATTTAAACTCACACTATATTTGTTGTCGTATTTTGCACGACAATTATAATTATGAAGTTGTAGTTGTTTTCTGTACCATGTATTTGGCGACTCATAATGGATTGTGTGGACCTTTTTTGGGGACGTCACAATCAGCCTATCAAACTCCTGGCCTATCATAGAAGATATTAGATAGCATGCTCTACTTGACTCTTCTAATGGATTGTTGTTCTACTACAGTTAAACTTGTTGTCTATTATATTCTATCAGTTTAACACTATTGCAGGCTAACAATAATTTATTTTGTATTATCTTAGTCATAATATTCTTTACTGGGCTAGTTGAGCCCACCCTTTGCTTTCATTGTTCTCTTCAGGAAATGAGAATATAGGTGAGACTAGTCGTGGAATGGACTGATGGTCCAAGATGGTGGCTAGAGTAGTCCTCACTATTCTATGAAATAGTATGATAATAAATGTAATGAGGACTCCATTTGAGTTTGGATATTGTTTACGAGACAATATTCGTGTTAAAACTCTTAGCTACGTTTTGTCGTATTGTATAAACGAAGTTTGTATTTAAATTCTGTACCATGTATTTGGTGACTTAGAATGGGTTGTGTATACCTATTTTGGGGGCGTCATAGTTGGTATCAAAGCTTAGGGATATGATCCCTGGCTGAGATGTGAGGCTAGAACTAGGAGGGGAGAGATGGGTAAATCCTTCGCTAGTATGACCTACCTAAGCTTATTTGTAATTTATCGGTCGGTCATAATATAGGGATAATATGCGGCATTTCAATTAACTCTTATTTTGTTGCAGTGTTTTAAAATGACATATAAAAATGTTGAGATAAGCAATGGAGCACATGAGACCGTTGAGTCACCGCCGATCAATAACAAGGATAATGTGCATCAGGAAGGCAATAATCTTCATGTAAACAACACTGACCAAATGATGAACGACAAGATGTTTAGGAGCTTTTTGTAATTCATACAACACCAAACGAGAGAGACTCCTATTCAAAATGCAGGGGGAAACAATGGCAACTCTCGGCGTCACCGCTAAGAAATTCAAGGAGCTGGGACCACCAGAGTTTTTGGGAAAGATAGAATCGCTTAAGGCAAGGACGTGGATTAAGCAGATCACTAAGATATTTGATGTCTTGGGATGCTCCGAGGAGCAAAAGGTTCCCTTTCCACTTTCATATTGCGAGGAGAGAAAGATCATTGGTGGGAATATGTAAAGAGTACTCAGCCTTTTACACTAAAGATGTCTTGGGAGAAGTTCCAAGAATTGTTCAATGACAAGTACTTTCCCGAAAGTATTCGTCACGTGAAGGAGGTGGAATTCATCAAGCTGGAGCAAAAGAATATGACCGTGTCACAGTGCGAGGCTAAGTTGTCGGAGTTATCCTGATTTGCATTCCATTTAGTAGATAATGAGGAGCGTATGACACGAATGTTTCTAAGAGGTTTGAAACCCAAAATACGTCAATACCTCATTTCTCACAAACTTTGCTTGTATTCATATGTTGTGAATATGGCTCAATTATTGGAGCGCGATAATGATTTAACCTAACCAAGAGATAGCAGTCGACAAAACGATAATACCAGTGGTAGCAGTCATCGAAGCTATGACAACAAACTTAGAAGAAATCATCATGCCATAAATGGTAACCACTTAGGTGGTAACCCTGGCCAAGATAATAGAAGAAATGAGTCAAGTGGAAATTTCAAGAAGAGAAGATTCAATAATGATGGAAAGATAACAGCACCAATACCCATTTTTAAGGAAGGAGAACGACCACCAGTCATATGCTACAAATGCAGAGGGAAAGACACATCAGTCCAAACTGCACGCAGCAAACCAAAGCATGTTACAATTGCGGAAGAGAAGGTCACCTAGCCCAATTTTGTCGTGTATTGAAGTCAAGTCCAGCTGGGATGGTGACACCAAATGCCGTCCCAAACAAGTCAAAGCCGGTAGTTTAAGGGAGAATGTTTGTCGTGACCTCCCAAAAAGCGAGGAACCCGAACAAAGTTGATACCGATTCTACCCATTCTTTTATTTCACCTACTTGCGCTTAACGTTTAAATTTGACTCCTAGAAATTAGACTTTGACTTATCTGTTGAAACTTCGTTGGGAGAAACCTTCATTACATCCACTATTTATAAATCTTATTTGATTCAAATTGGCACCCTCACATTAGCTATCAATCTTATCTCTTTGAAAATACTTGCATTTGATGTGATTTTAGGGATTGATTGGTTAACTACTCATCATGCTAAAGTTGATTATTTTCATAAAGTTGTTAGCTTTTATATTCCTAACCAACCTATTATGTGAATTCAAGCAACTAAGCCACTAAAGTCAATCACTGTCATATCAAGCCATAAAGCCATTCGTTTATTAAAAAACGGATGTCAAACTTTCTTTAGCCCATGTCACGGATTTAAACAAAAATACGTCAGATTTGAATGATATTTCTATTGTTAATAAATTTTCTGACTTATTTCCCGAAGAACTTCCTAGCCTAACCCCAAAGCATGAAATCGAATTTTGTATTGACCTTGAACCCGATACAAAACCCATTTCCAAAACCTCATATCGAATGGCTCCAATTGAACTTCAGGAGTTAAAAACCCAACTGCAGGAACTGTTAGACATCGATTTCATTTGTCCTAGTATGTCTCCTTGGGGTGATCCTGTTCTATTCGTAAAGAAGAAAGATGGGAGTATGCGACTTTGCATTGACTATCGGGAGTTGAATCATGTCACCGTAAAAAATAGGTACCAGTTGCCTCGCATTGAAGACCTGTTTGATTAGTTTTAAGGTGTCAAATTCTTTTCAAAGATCGATATTCATTCCGGATATCATCAATTAAAAGTTAAAACTGATGACATTCTAAAGACGGCTTTCAGAACTCGGTACGAGCATTAATGTGACACCCCCAAATCCAGGTACTTCATTCCCCTAGTACTTGATGTTCACTTTCCATACATTCATACTATCTACCCAAATAAAATAACATTTAAACCATAAATCCTCCCTATAAAAGGTTACATCATTAAATCCAAAAATATCCCAGGTTATCTAACCCTAACATCAATCAAGTGTGGAAATAAAATAATTACATCACATCATTAAATATAAAGTCTATTAACATAAAAGTCATTAAATTACAAGTCTTCATTACTTGTACTTGTAAGTAATCTTTCAACTTCAACTTTAACAGTCGCAAGACTATAAGGACTCCTCGTACTTAGGGGGATCAACCCTTCGTACAATGTATTGTGCACAAACATTTTAATGCTATGCGTAAGTTATCCCCTATAATAGGGTTGTTCATCTCAACATTTAGAATATGAGTCCGCACCAAAGTAAGTTTGGTTTGGATAAGTTTCAAGGTAATTTAGAGTTTAACGAACATCAACTAAGGATTAGTTGAATAAAAGTTCACAATGTTATGCTATGGAATAAATCATAACTGAATTAATATTGTACATTAAGGCCAAGCTTTAGGAATAATCTAAGAGCATAAACATTGAGCAATTATAACATACCTTTCTTGAACAATATTAAGTCAAGGTTATCTAGAATTGAGTTCTAAGCATGCATAACAAATAGTAAATTGAACGATAAAACTTGTTCAACATTAGTATATCAGGATATATATAAACTTGCATGCTAAATAACAAGTTAAAGACAAGAATAACTTGCTCAATATCAGAATAGGGTTTAGAAAACTTGCATCATCATAAATAAACTAAATACAAGAAACTTGCTCAACGAAAATGTAGAGTTAGAACACTTGCTCAAAGAAAGTTTAGAGTTAGGAAAACTTGCCTTGCGTATGAGCTAAACCGTAACAATTCGATTCATAGTATCCTATACACATGTCATCATGACATAATTAGTTACTACCGATACTCTATATACACATAAGTGTCTATTTTATGTATGGCTTGATCGTTAACCACATGATCAAATTACACAAGAAAATTCGTTAACTATTAATAATATACTCATTCATAGTACTATAATACTACATTTAACAAAATTACATTTTATCAGTCGCAGTACTGCATCATATCAACAATTTACAGACTCTGCGTAAGAGGAAACAATTTTTTGGGCCATTCTGGTAAGCGGCGCTGCGGCGCCACAGATTGAGCTGAGATTGGCGCTGCGGCGCGACTCACAGGCCTTGGGCTGGCGCTGTGGCGCGAGCTTGGCCTTGCGGCACCGAGTCTGGCGCTGAGGTGCAAAGAGTGGGGCTGCGGCTCTGATTTTGGCACTGAGGCATCGAATTACAAAACCAACTACACAAAGAACAGAACAAAGCTATTTTAACTGTTTAACAACTAAATTAACACGTATAACTTATGCAATTTACACATAACCTTTATCCATCATACATATACCAATTTAAAATAATTAAATAACAATTTTAGAAAGATTAAATTCTTAAATGGCATATTTTAAAACCAAAACTCCATGTTTGATATTGCTTGACACCGTGAACACAGTAACCACCATTATACATCAAATTAATTCCTTTGAACTACGTTCTCGGTCTTTCTTAACAAACTAATTAACATATTCACAGTTGGATTTCTTATAATTAGTATACAATCATATATATAATCATACCTATATTCAAACCATGTTCATACATATATTCACTGAAAAAACCAATTTCTTCTTGCATACATAATTTAGCATACAATCACACACACACACACATATATATATATATATATATATATATGCTAGTTATACTATCACCATCATACTATACGCATAACCTCATAACCAATTTATAAAAATATGGATTTTAGAAAATTGTATATAGACTTTATAACACAGTAAACTCAAGAACACAAAGACTTAGGAATTATGGCGTAAAACATATATGTTAAGATTATGTAACATACCTTTTTTTGCTCGATAATAAACTTTGATAAACTCAAAAAATTGCTTTGGAATACTCAGCCTTTTTTCTCTCAAACTCTCCCAAATTCTCTGAACACTCTTTTCTTTTCTTTCTTCTTAGGCTCAGTCTTAGACCACATACAATTGATGTAAAATAAACAAAGCTAACGCACTATTTTCAAACATTTTAAAAACCGACGTTATAATTAATATACTAATAAGTTATCAGTTACTAAAATTAATATATATATATATATTATTTATATTATTATAATTCAAAAAAAATCTAAAAGCCATAAGGCTCCGTTTGGCAAAACCCTTTAAAAAATTGAAGACTTAATATATTTAAGTCTTGTTTGGTAAAACTAAATTAAACTCCTTTAATTTATTTTAATAACTCCTTTATAATATAGTTATTTGTTACACTTTATTTAATTAAGTTTTCATACTTAATTTAATTAATTCTAATAACAATTTATTGAATAAATCATTTAATCATTATACACTCTATAACTTAATTATTAAATTAAATTAGAATATTATCTCATAATAATTAATTTCCTTAGCCCATTAATTATTTATTGAATAAATAATTAACCAAATCAAATCAAATCAAATCAAATTAAACAAATATTAATTCAACAATAAACAATTCCATTAAATATTTATATAATTCAATAAATATTTAAAATTATAATTTAAATTTTCGGATTGTTACAATTACGAATTCCTAGTCATGTCTTTTGGATTGACTAATGCTCCTGCTGCCTTCATGGATATGATCAACTGAGTATTTAAGGAATATTTGGATCATTTTGTGGTTGTCTTTATTAATGACATCCTTATTTACTCCAAAAGCCGTGAAAATCATGAGCAACACTTGAGGCTGATACTCCAAAAGCTTCGTGAAAATAAGCTATATGCCAAGTTAAAGAAATATAAGTTCTTGCTTGATGAAGTAACATTTCTTGGGCATGTGATATCAAATCACGAAATATCAGTGGACCTGACGAATATTGAAGCAATACAAAGCTGGGAGCAACCCAAGTCAGTAACCGAAGTAAGTAGCTTTCTGGGCTTAGCTGGTTATTATCGGAGATTCGTGGA
Source organism: Panax japonicus (assembly GCA_020205505.1). Taxonomy (NCBI): domain Eukaryota; kingdom Viridiplantae; phylum Streptophyta; class Magnoliopsida; order Apiales; family Araliaceae; genus Panax; species Panax japonicus. Next base: position 55,535,823 of record CM035114.1, on the reverse strand, counting down.
AGGATTTTCTCGAATCACTACTCTATTAACTCAGCTGACTTGAAAAGATACAAAATTCGGATTGATCGAGGAATATGAGAAGATTTTCCAAGAACTTAAGATGAGACTCATTTCAGCACCTGTTCTGACAATACCATCTGGTTCGGAAGGATTTGTCATATACAACGATGCTTTAGGCAAAGGTTTAAGATGTGTTCTCATGCAACAGGGGAAAGTCATAGCCTATGCCTCACGATAACTCAAAGAATATGAGAGGAATTATCCTATTCATGATCTAGAGTTGGCAACAATCATTTTTGTGCTAAAGATCTAGAGACATTACATGTATGGAGAAAAGGTGGAGATCTATACAGATCATTAAAGCCTCAAATATTTCTTCACCCAAAAAGAACTCAACATGCAACAATAACTTTGGCTCGAGCTATTGAAAAATTACGATCATACCATTCAATACCGTCCTAGAAAAATAAACGTGGTAGCTGACATGTTGATTAGATGATCATATGCGGGTACAAGTGCGATATTGTCAACGCAATGGCCCATTTTGTATGACTTACAAATGATGGAGATAGATTTAAAGACTCCAGGGACCCACATAATGATGTCAAATATACGAGTAGAACCGACTTTAATCGATAAAGTTAAAGCTGCTCAAGCAAAAGACCCGGAGCTTATGCGTATGAAGAAGAAGGTGCAAGAAGGTGTAATTCCAGAAGCAAGAATCGATGAAGAGGGAATACTTTAAGTTAACTCCAGACTTTGTGTTCCTAACGACTCTGATTTGAAGTATAAAATCATGATGGAGGCACACAACACACTGTTTGCAATCCATCCTAGAAGTACCAAAATGTATCATGATCTTTGACATATATTTTAGTGGAGCAATATAAAGAGAGAGATAGCGGAGTTTATCTTAAGGTGTTTATCTTGTCAGCGTGTCAATGCGGAGCATTAAGTGCCAAAAGTTCCATTGCAACCACTTGAAATTCTAGAATGGAAGTGGGAGCACACTAACATGGATTTTTTACTGGTCTTCCCAAGGTTTCTTAAGGCATAGATGCAATTTGGGTCATTGTTGATAGATTAACCAAGTCTGCTCATTTCTTACCTATACGAGAAACTTATTCACTTGAACGTCTTGCTTGTATATACATAAATGAGATTGTAAGACTTCATGGTATGCTAGTATCCTTAATTTTTGACCGAGACCCATGATTCACTTCATAATTTTTGGGTCAGTTTGCAGAAAGCTATGGACACGAATTTACGATTCAGTTCTGCTTATCATTCTCAGACGGACGGGAAGTCAGAGAGGACTATTCAAACTCTTGAAGATCTATTAATACTCTGTGTCCTAGACTTCAAAGGAACTTGGGACAAGTACTTGCCATTAGTAGAATTCTCATACAATAATAGTTATCAAACAAGTATAGACATGACTCCATTCGAGGTGTTGTATGGACGAAAGTATCGTTCTCCAGTATGCTGGGATGAGGTGGGTGAAACAACGTTATTGGGACAAGAATTAGTACGTATGACTAGGGAAAAGATTCAAATGATCTAGAAACGTATACAAACCTCACAAGATTGATAAAAGAGTTATGCTAATCTTCATCGAAGAGACGTGGAATTTAATGTTGGAGATCATGTGTTGTTACGTGTTGCTCCATGGAAGGGAGTTACGAGATTTGGAAAGAGAGGAAAGCTCAATCCTCGATTCATTGGCCCATTAAAAATCCTCGATCGAGTAGGAATTGTGGCCTATAGACTCGCCTTACTGCCAAGTATGTCTCGTGTTCATAACGTTTTTCACATATCTATGTTAAGTAAATATGTGGAAGACCCGAACCACATAATTGATTTAAAATCGGATGAGATAGCAGAAGATTTAACGTATGAAGAGGTACCTGTTAAAATTTTGGATAAGAAGGAACATATTCTACGCTCAAAGGTTATACCTCAAGTCAAAGTTTTATGGAGAAACCATGATAATGAGGACATAACCTGGGAGTTAGAATATGAAATGAAAACAAGGTATCCTCACCTCTTCGACATACCAGGTATGTATACCAATTTCGAGGACGAAATTTCATAAGAAGGAGAGGTTGTAAGACCCCGACTTTTATGAATAAAGATTAAATTTTCTCTAAATGTTATTTTGAATAATAAGGTGTGGATTTGATATAATGATATAGTTGTGGATAATATTTACAAATTTTGCAAAGTAGGCAAGTTGTAATAAAATATTCGTTTGGTCGGAGAATATTCATTTTTATCAAGGAATATTCGTACTGCAAGACCCCAACTTTTATGAATAAAGATTAATTTTCTCAAAATATCTTATTGAATATTAAGGTGTGAATTTGATATAATGTTATAGTTGTGGGTAATATTTACAAATTTTGCAAAGTAAGTAAGTTGTCATAAAATATTCGATTAGTCGGGGAATATTCATTTTATCAGGGAATATTCGTACGACGACACAATCATTGGTAGACCCCACAACAAAATTACCGTCGGAGTGAGAAAATAATAGAAATATCTTTTTATAAAATAACGGCAAAAGTTTTACCGTTAACTGTTGAAATACCCGGTGATAAAAGTACAGTAATACGCGTGGTTGCATAGTAGCATACAGTATTGTACAATATCTTTGATTATTGATGCTTACGTGCGAAGTCACTCAGTTTTATTCAATTATTGCCACATTAATTGTTGCATAGTATCTCACATTATTGATTCAATTATTGTCACAATATTTTATATTATTAAATCAATAATTGAGATGACAAAGTTATTCATATTATTATTTACATTATTGACAATGTCTAGAAAGTTCTGTTGAGGAAAGGGGTTTGGTCACCTAATTGTGTGCCAAGAAGGATAAATCTTTATCGAAAAGCCCCCTCTTTCCTGGATATGATATGGTTGTTAATATTACGAGTTATAATAGTGAAGAATAAATGTTATTAAAAATGTGTTTAGTGAAGCCAAGTGAATTGAGATAAATAGAGGGGTTTTTATTGAAGTATTTGTTGTAAGTTTTTCTTATTATATGGACCCCCACTTACTCATTTTTCAAAATAATCGGTAGAAAATTATTCAACATATATATAAGTATTATATATATATATATAATATGTGGTGTGCGTGTGTGACAGGTAATATACATATATATATATATATATACATATATATATATATATATATTATAAGTGTGACGCCCCCAAAATAGGTATACATCACCCATCTTGAGTCGCCAAATACATGGTACACAATACAAATACAAACTTAATTATACAACCGTTGTTTAATATACGACAAAACATAGCTGAGAGTTTAAACAGGAATGTTGCCTTCTAGAAAATATCCACTCTCAAATAGAGTCCTCATTACATTTATTGTCACACTATTTTATAGAATAGTGAGGACAACTAATACACCATCTCGGACCATCACTCCATTCCCTGAGTAGTCCCGACTACATTCTCATTTCCTGAAGAGAACAATGAAAGCAAAAGGGTGAGCTCAACTAGCACAGTAAAAAATATTATGACTAAGATAATGCAGGATAAATTATCATTAGCCTTCAACAATGTTGAACTGATAAAATATAATAGACATCAAGTTTAACATCAGCGGAAAAAGCAATCCATTAGAAGAGTGAAGTAGAGCATAATATCTACTATCTTCTATGATTTAAAATATTTTCATCAATTTTTATCACTGAGACTCAGCTTAATAAATAAATCACATCATCAAGTCATCCCTGCACTACAGGGTAAGGATACTCATTAAATCATCAATGGTTATGGCTATACCGAATAATCCCTAGTCATAATCATACCAAAAATGTCCATCAATGCACTATAGGCCACTGAGGACTTTAACCACATAATTTATAACATTACAGGTCATGATTATACCGAATGATCCATGGACATAATCATACTAAGTCCATTTATGCACGTAAGCCAAAGATGACTTTCATCACAATATAAGCATGAGGATGATGAAAATGACATAATAATTCAATAAAACAAGTTCAAGAATAAATTTTAAAGATTTATAAGTTAATTTATCCTGAAATCAATTACGTCCAAATTGTCAACATGATACTGCTTTGTGAAGTAAAATTCAAGAATGCTCAGAAGAATATTCCCATGAAAAGATACTGGATGAAGCACAAATATCCATGATATTATACTAATTTCATGGAGTATAGAAGCCAAAACTTTAACCAACTGAGTATAATAGAATATATGAAACTGCAAACGGATTTTCTCCCGCCATGCGATAATCCACGTAGACAGATCATTTCCACAATTTAATAAGGAATGAATACGAAAGATCATTCACCATGCATGCGGTAATCCACATAGACATGTTATTCCAACAGAATAATAAAGAATGAAATAACAGAAGAATTCACCAGGCATGTGATAGACCGCACAGAAAGGTTATTCCAAACAAAATAATAAAGAATGGAACCAGGTCATGCGTAATCTGCACAGACAGAATATTCCAACAGAATAATAAAGAATGGAACCAGTTCATGCGTAATCCTCATAGACAGGATGTTCCAACAGAATAATAAAGAATGAAACCAGGTCATGCGTAATTCGCACAGACAGGATGTTCCAACAAAATAATAAAGAATGGAATAACAATAGAATTCACAAGGCATGTGATAGACCGCACAGACTGGTTATTCCAACAGAATAATAAAGAATGGAATAACAATAGAATTCACCAGGCATGCGATAGACATCACAGATAGGTTATTCCAACAAAATAATGAAGAATGGAATAACAGAAAAATTTCACCATGTATGCAGTACTTCGCATAGACATGTTATTCAAACATAATAATAAAGAATGGAATAACAACTCTTACGAGTATTGAAAGAAAATAACTCTCTTCATGAATACGAAAGAATAATACCCCTTACCTTAGAAAGAAGAGTATTTCGACTGGTAGTGCGATGATATTCTTGAAGAAAACTTATACTATTTTCTACGCTCAAAGCTTTCTTAAACTCTAAAGAAATATGCTCAAGATTATAGAAGAAGAATTCTCTGAATTTTTGGTGTGATTTTCCATTCTAACTAAGCATCCTATTTATAGGAGAATGGAAAGGATACTATGCAATAAAATATAATATAATATATATATATATATATATACATATTTATATATTTTATTTAAAATCTAATAAAATAAATAACTTTATAAAAGTATTCTATTTTATATAAAAAGATTTTATTATGTAAATACTATGCAGGCACTATACAAACACTATGTATAATAAAATATAATATATTCTATTTATAATCTAATAAAACAAATAAATTTATAAAAGTATTCTATTTTATATAAAAAGATTTTACTATGCAGGCACTATACAAATACTATGCATAATAAAATATATTATATTCTATTTATAATCAAATAAAACAAAACTTTATAAAAAGTATTATGTTTTATATATATATTTTTTGTTTTATTACATTTATAATAATAATAAAACAAAGCCCATCATCATTATTATATTTCACACTGTTAATCGACCAGGTCGTTCCCAAGAAAGAGGGGGCTTTCCAATAAGAATTTTTCCCTATTGGCGCGCAATTAGGTGATCAAATCTCTCCTTGACAGAATTTCTAGACATCGTTAATATTACAAATAATAATATTAATAACTTTGTCGTCTCAATTATTGATTTAATAATATATAAAATATTGACAATAATTGAATCAAATAACATTAGATTCTATGCAGCAATTACTGTAGCAATAATTGAACAAAACAGAGTGACTTCTCACGTAAGTATCAATAATCAATACTGTATGCAACTATGTAACCACACGTATTACTGTACTTTTAACACCGGGTGTTTCAACAGTTAACGGTAAAACTTCCGCCATTATTTTCATAAAAAATATTTTTGTCGTTTTCTCAATTCGAAAATAATTCCATTGTGGGGTCCACCAATGATTGTACTGTCGTACGGATATTCCCCGACAAAAAGAATATTCCGCGACCAATCAAATATTATATAACAACTTGCATACTTTTCAAAATTTCTAAATATTACCCATAACTATAACATTATCTCAAATCCACACCATAATTTTGAAAAAAAATTATTTCGAAAAATTAAATCTTTATTCGTAAAATTTGGGATTTTACAATCTCCCCTCCTTATGAAATTTTGCCCTCGAAATTTACTTACGTACTTGGTATACCGAACAAATGAGGACACTTCGTCAGATTCTAACTCTTGAGGTATAACCTTTGAGTGTTGAATACGATCCTTCTTATCCAAGATTTTAACACGTATCTCCTCATACATTAAATCTTCTGCTATGTCGTCTAGTTTTAATTCAATAATGTGGTTCGAGTCGTCCACATATTTACGTAACATCGATACGTGAAAAATGTTATGAACACGCGACATACTTGGAGGTAAAATGAGTCTATAAGCCACAGTTCCTACTTAATAGAGGATTTCAATTGGACCAATTAAATCGAGGGTTGAGATTTCCTCTCTTCATCAATTCTTGCTTTTAGAATAACGCCTTCTTGAACCTTCATCTGCACATTCATCAGCTCTGAGTATGTAGCTAGAGCGGCTTTAACTTTATCGATTAAAGTCTATTCTACTCGTATATTCGCTATCTTCACGTGGGTCTCTAGAGTCTTTAACTCTATCTTCATCATTTGTAAGTTATACGAAATGGGTTTTCGTGTTAACAACATCGCACTCGTAAACGCATACGATCTTCCACTCAACGCGTTAGCTACCACGTTCGCTCTTCTATAATGATATTGAATGGTATAGTCGTAATCTTCAACAGCTCGAGCCAACGTCTTTGGCGCATTATATGTTCGTTTTAGTTGAAGAAATATTTAAGGGTTTTAGAAATTGGTTTTATACTGGGGTCAGTACAAAATTTGATTTCACGCTCTGGGGTAGGCCAAGAAGTCTTCAGAAATACGTCAAGTAATTTATTAACGATAGAAATATCATTCAAAACTGTGACCCTCATCCAAGACTTGGATAACATATCACATTGATATCTATCAACTTGCCACCGTTATTCACGATGTCGCCTACAGAAAGTCTGGCTTCGGTGCATTTCACACAAAGAAGTCAACAACGAAAGGATCAGGGCTCTTTACTTATTGCTTGATATAACAGTGATAAAATTTAGTGGTTTGGTTGCTTGAATTCACATAACAGGTTGGTTAGGAATATGAAAGCTAACAACCTTACAAAAATAATCAATTTTGGCATGATGAGTAGTTAACCAATCGATTCCTAAAATCACATCAAGGGCAAGTATTTTCAAAGAGATAAGATCAACAGGTAACGTGAAAGTGTTGATTTGAATCAAAAAGATTTATACATAGTCGAGGTAACGAAGGTTTCTCCCAACGGAGTTTCAACAGATAAATCAAAGTCTAATCTCTCCGGAGTCCAATTTAAATATTGAGCGTAAGCAAGAGAGATAAAAGAATGGGTAGAACCAGTATCTAACAAGGTATAGACTTTGTAAAAATTTATAATTAACTAACCCGTGCTAACTTCGTTCGGGTTACTCGCTTTTTGAGAAGTCACAAAAAATGCTCTTCTTGAAACCACCGACTTTATTTTGTCCGTATCAGCCTTTGGTGCCACCGTCCCAGCTGGACTTGACTTTAGTGCATGATAAAATCGGGCTAGGTGACCTTCTTTTCCATAATTGTAACATGCTTTGGACTGCATCGTGCAGTTTGGACTTATGTTTCCTTCCCCTCCACATTTGTAACATACGACCGATGGTCATTCTCCTTCCTTAACAACAGGTGTTGATGCTGACGTCTTTCCATCATCGTTGAATCTCATCTTCTTGAAATGTCCATTCTTATTGTTTTGGCCATGATTTCCACTGAAGTGGTTACCATTTCTGGCATGTTGATTTTCTCCACGCTTATTGTCACCGCTTCGATGACTGCTATCACTAGTATTATCATTTTGTCGGCTGCTCTCTTTTGGTTGGGTTGACTCATTATCGCGCTCCAATAACTGAGCCCTATTAACAATATCTGAATACAAACATAGTTTATGAGAGATAAGATATTAATGTATCTCGGGTTTCAAACCTCTAAGAAACATTCACGTTATTCTTTCCTCATTATCAACCAAATGGGATGCAAACCGAGATAACATGGCAAACTTGGTTTTGTACTGCAACACGGTCATGTTGTTTTGCTCCAGCTTGATGAACTCTACATCTTTCATGTGACGAATACTTTCGGGAAAGTACTTGTCGTTGAAAAATTCTTGAAACTTTTCCCAAGTCATCTTCAGTGCGGCAGGTTGAGTACGCTTTAAAGATTTCCACCAGTAATCTTCCTCTGCTCGCAACATGAAGGTGGCAAAGGGAACCTTTTGCTCCTCGGAGCATCCCAAGACATCAAATATCTTGCATATTTGTTTTATCCACGTCTCCGCCTTAAGTGGTTTTGGCTCTCCAAAAACTCCGGTGGTCCTAGTTCCTTGAACTGCTTAACGGTGACCGACCGTGGGTTGCCATTATTTCCACCTATATTTTGAATAGGAGTCTCTCTTACCTGATGTTGCATGAATTGCATAAAGCCTCTGAACATTCCATCGTTCATCATTTGATCGTTGTTATTGTTTACATGAGGATTATTGTCTTTTTATTGACCTTTGGTATTAATCTGTGATGACTCAACGGTCTCATGTGCTTCATTGCTTATCACAACATTTGTGGATGCCATTTTCAAATACTGCCACAAAATAAGGGTTAATTATCATATCACATATTATCCCTATACTCTGACCGATCAATTAAATACCAAATAAACTTAAATAGGTCATACTAGAGAAGGAATTCGCCGTCTCTCCCCTCCTAGTTCTTGTCTCAAATCTAAGCCAGGGATCATATCCCTAAGCTTTGATACCAACTTTGACAACCCCAAAATAGGTATACATCACCCATCTTGAGTTGCCAAATACATGGTACAGAATACAAATACAACCTTAAATATACAACCGTCGTTTAATATACGACAAAACATAGCTGAGAGTTTAAACATGAATGTTGCCTTCTAGACAATATCCACTCTCAAATAGAGTCCTCATTACATTTATTGTCACATTATTTTATAGAATAGTGAGGACTACTAATACACCATCTCGGACCATCACTCCGTTCCCCGACTAGTCCCGGCTACGTTCTCATTTCCTGAAGAGAACAATGAAAGCAAAAGGGTGAGCTCAACTAGTCCAGTAAGAAATATTATGACTAAGATAATGCAGAATAAATTATCATTAGTCTTCAACAATGTTAAACTGATAAAATACAATAGACATCAAGTTTAACTGCAGCAGAAAAAGCAATCCATTAGAAGAGTCAAGTAGAGCATAATATCTACTATCTTATATGATTTAAAATGTTTTTATCAATTTTTATCGCTGAAACTCAGCTTAATAAATAAACCACATCATCAAGTCATCCCTGCACTACAGGGTAAGGATACTCATTAAATCATCAATGGTCATGACTATACCGAATAATCCCTGGTCATAATCATATCAAAAACTATCCATCAATGCACTACAGGCCACTGAGGACTTTTACCACATCATTTATAACATTACAGGTCATGATTATACCGAATGATCCTTGAACATAATCATACCAACTGAATATAATAGAATATATGAAACTGCAAATGGATTTTTGCCCGCCATGCGGTAATCCACGTAGACAAATCATTTCTACAATTTAATAAGGAATGAATACGAAGGATCATTCGCCATGCATGCGGTAATCTACATAGACAGATTATTCCAACAGAATAATAAAGAATGGAATAACAGAAGAATTCACCAGGCATGCGATAGACCGCACAGACAGGTTATTTCCAACAGAATAATAAAGAATGGAACTAGGTAATGCGTAATCCGCACAGACAGGATATTCCAACAGAATAATAAAGAATGGAACCAGATCATGCGTAATCCACACAGACAGGATATTCCAATAGAATAATAAAGAATGGAATAATAGAAGAATTTCGACATGTATGCGGTACGTCGCATAGACAAGTTATTCCAACATAATAATAAAGAATGGAATAACAGAAGCTCTATTCATGAATACGACAGAAATAATACCCCTTAGCTTAGAAAGAAGAGTATTTCGACTGGTAGGGCGAGGATATTCTTGAAGAAAACTTATACTATTTTCTACGCTCAAAGCTTTCTTAAACTCTAAAGAAATACGCTCAAGATTATAGAAGAAGAATTCTCTGAATTTCTAGTGTGATTTTCTATTCTAACTAAGCATCCTATTTATAGGAGAATGAAAAGGATACTATGCAATAAAATAAAATATAATATATATATATATATATATATATATATATTTTATTTAAAATCTAATATAACAAATAACTTTATAAAATTATTCTGTTTTATATAAAAAGATTTTACTATTCAAATACTATGCAGGCACTATGCAAACTCTATGCATAATAAAATATATTATATTCTATTTATAATCTAATAAAACAAATAACTTTATAAAAGTATTCTGTTTTATATAAAAAGATTTTACTATGCAAACACTATGCATAATAAAATATAATATATTCTATTTATAATCTAATAAAACAAATAACTTTATAAAAGTATTCTGTTTTATATAAAAAGATTTTACTATACAGGCACTATGCAAATACTATGCATAATAAAATATATTATATTCTATTTATAATCAAATAAAACAAAACTTTATAAAAAGTATTTTATTTTGTATAAAAAGTTTTCTGTTTTATTACATTTATAATAATAATAAAACAAAATGCATCATCATTATTATAATTCACACTATTAATCTACCAGGTTGTTCCCAGGAAAGAGGGGGCTTTCTAATAAGAATTTCTCCCTATTGGCGCACAATTAGGTGACCAAACCTCACCTTGACAGAACTTCTAGACATTGTTAATATTACAAATAATAATATTAATAACTTTGTCGTCTCAACTATTAATTTAATAATATATAAAATATTGACAATAATTAAATCAAATAATGTGAGATACTATGCAGCAATTACTGTAGCAATAATTGAACAAAACTGAGTGACTTCTCACATAAGCATCAATAATCAATACCGTGTGCTACTATGCAACCACGCGTATTACTGTACTTTTAACATTGGGTGTTTCAACAGTTAACGGTAAAACTTTCGCCATTATTTTCATAAAAAATATTTTTGTTATTTTCTCAATCCGACAATAATTCCGTTGTGGGGTCCACCAAGATTGTACCGTCGTACAGATATTCCCCGATAAAAAGAATATTCCCCAACCAATCGAATATTATATAACAACTTGCATACTTTTTAAAATTTCTAAATATTACTCATAACTATAACATTATCTCAAATCCACACCATAATTTTGAAAAAAAATATTTCGAGAAAATTAAATCTTTATTCATAAAATTAGGGATTTTACAATCATGACCATGGGTTTTATAAGACCCCAAATTTTATGAATAAAGATTTAATTTCTCGAAATATTTTTTTTAATATTAAGGTGTGGATTTGATATAATGTTATAGTTGTGGGTAATATTTATAAATTTTGCAAAGTGTGTAAGTTGTCATAATATATTTGATTAGGGAATATTCGTATGATGACACAATCATTGGTGGACTCCACAACAAAATTATTGTTGGAGTTAGAAAACGACAGAAATATCTTTTTATAAAAATAACGGCGAAAGTTTTACCGTTAAACTATTGAAATACACGGTGGTAAAAGTACAGTAATACGTGTGGTTGCATAGTAAGACACGATATTGATTATTGATGCTTACATGAGAAGTCACTCAGTTATAATCAATTATTGCTACAGTAATTTCTGCATAATATCTCTCATATTATTGGTTCAATTATTGTCATAGTATCATCTGCATAATATTTTATAATATTAAATCAATAATTAAGATAACAAAGTTATTCATATTATTATTTACATTATTGACGATGTCTAGAAAGTTTTGTCGAGGAAAGGGGCTTGGTCACCTAATTGCGCGCCAATAGGGAGAAATCCTTATCGGAAAGCCCCCTCTTTCTTGGGAATTACGTGGTTGTTAAAATTTTGTGAGTTATAATATTAATGATGAATAAGTTCGTGTTCATTAAAGATGAAATTTTTGATAAAAAAAATATTTCCATTGTGTTGAGATTATTAGTGTTAGTGGAAATCAACATTTATTTCGATAATAATAGATTTTTGGATTTTAAATTGACCAAAAGGGCAATTAATCGGACAAATAAGCAATTAATTGCTATTAGTTCACTTGTAAATTACTGTTGGTTCACATGTATGGAACTATTGATTCACATGCATGTACTATTAGGGGAGGTGGTGCAAGATTGATACTACTTGAAGGACTAAATTAAAAATAGAGGTATAGATCGGTACTATACTGTAATAATTCGAGCCCCTAATCGTGAAAATATTGAAACTATGTTTTCCTATAAATTGAAGCTCATTCTTATTTCATTCTCATCAATTCACTAAGACTCACAAGAGCAATTATAAAGAGAGAAGCTATAAAGAGAAAAAAGAAGAGTATTCTGCTACTTCACTTTTGTAGTATCCAGCCTTCTACTAAGGTAAGTAGTATTATTTATTTCATATTCGCTTACGATATTATTTTTCGTATTCGTAAGGAATTTTATTTCATTCAATATTCGTAAGGAATATTATCTTCGTTCAATATTCGTGTGAAATAATATTTTCTTCCATACTCTATAGTATGTTGTAAGACCCCGAAAATTTTTAAATAAAAAGAAATTTCCTTTATTTATTTTTTGAAATAGTAAGGGTGAATTTGATTAATGTGGTTAGTTATGGGTAAAATACGCAAATATTTTAAATAAGCATGTGGTTATAAAATATTCATTGTTGTCGGGGAATATTCGTTTGGTCGTGGAATATTCTTGCTGTCGGGGAATATTCGTACGACGGCGCAGTCTTGTGTGGGCCCCATAACGGAAAGAGATTGGATGAAGAAAACGACAAAAATAAGTAATTTAAAAATAACGGCGTAGTTGTTACCGTTAATACTGTTAAAATACTCGGTGGTTAAAACACAGTAGCACACGGTATTGCACCAATTATTGATTCTTACGTAAGAAGGCACTACTCAATAATGGTTACAGTAATTACTATTCAGTATTTTATTTTATTGATTCAATAATTGCTGCGTTGATATTTTATATTACTGTTGTTTCAATAATTGTCATTACACGGTATTTTTCATTATCAAAGCAATAAATCATATTATCTGAATAATATTATTAGATAACATTATTGGCAATGTCTAGAAAGTTCTGTCTAAGGAGAGGTTTGGTCACCTAATTGCGCGCCAGTAAGGAGAAATTCTTATTGGAAAGCCCCCTCTATCCTGAGAACGACCTGGTTGTCAGTATTGTTATTTTGTAATATTATTTGTGAATAATTAATTATTAATTTATATGATAAGAACAATACTGATTTTATGTGGATATAGATGGAGAAAATTTTTAATGTGACAATTGTTGAAAATTAATATTTTATCTTTTTTCTGATAAAATAATTCATTTAAATATATTATTATATTTTTAATAATATAATAATGGTGATATTTTTACAATGAATGTGAGATATATGAGTTTATGAAGAGAAAGAGTATTTTTGTTGCAATAAATATTAAAAACAGATTTTGTGTGTCGGTAGACCTATTTCTTGACTGAAAATTTGATTATAGCATGTAAAATCGTCCGTTTGTAGATTTCGGTCAACTTCTGTTTGGAATTTGGAAAAACTTCCTTCTTCAAAGTTGTAGATAATAGAATTTCCTATAAAAAATTGCGAGATTCAAATTTTCTGGCAAAAGGGCTATTTATTATGAATTATTGAAGTTCCGAAGCTTCGAAATAATTGATTTTTGGAAGTTTAAAATATTTTTATTTACAAAAACGTTTTTTTCATTTGGTTCCCTCATTTAGCATGTGTTGATGGCTGAGATCAGATTGTCTAGATGGGCGTAGAGAATTTATTAAATATATTAATATTATATTTAATTTTCTGCTTTGGTGTTTGAAGCAACTTCCTATAAATAGGGTGCTTAGGTTAAAATTGAAAATCACACCAAAAACTGAAGTTTTCTCTCTCTATATTATCGAGCGTATTCTTGTGAGTATTTTGAGTATACTTTGAGTATTGCTATACGGTGCAAGTTCAAATCATAGCCTATATCCAGTGTTTCAACTAGAAGTACTGTCTTTCGAGGTAAGGGATGTTATTTTCTTCTAAAATGATATTATTTCTTCAATATCATTATGTTGAAATATTGGTTGGAACTTTTTATCAAATTTGGAACTTTTTCATATCGGAGTTACTATTCATGAGTTACTATTCACGAGTTACTATTCATGAGTTACTATTCACGAGTTACTATTCACGAGTACTATTCACGAAGCATGATAATATTTTTTGTGAAATTTCTATCTTTTGGCGTCGGAGTTAATATTCACGTATACGGTACTATTCACGTATACAGCACTATTCACGAATACGACACTATTCACCAAAAAATGAAATTTCTTCTTTTTGTCCAAAATATCTATTCTGGATACTAGTTTTGATTGTATCCATGTTTTGATCATTCTTGAATTTTACTTCAGTATGATTATTTTTGAAGTATTTTTGAACTCGGATTGTTTAAAGTACGAATCCTTAATACTTGTTATTTTGTTTCACTGGATTCGTTTCCTTTAAAATATTTTTCATCATCCTCAGTCCTAAATGATGGTGTTACTGAATATCTTCGGCCTGTAGTTCAAAGATGAATGATTTCTTGATGAATATCTTTGGCCCGTAGTGCAAAGATGAACAGGTGTTTAGATGAACATGACCAACTGATGAATATCTTTGGCCTGTAGTGCAAAGATAAATATTTGATTTGATTTGAGATATATATTGATTGATATTACAGGGATAAAATATTGATGATGGACTTTTAAATTCATAGATGTTAGTAGATTTCAGTCTCTACTTAACTCCTATAATGAATTATTGTTTCCGCTGCAGTTGTTGATCTAAAACTTGTTGTCTATTGTATTCTATCAGATTTTTCCCTATTAAAGACTAAGGATAATTTGTTGTACATTATCTTAGTCATAATATTCTTTACTATGCTAGTTGAGCTCACCCTTTTTCTCGTTGTTCTATTTTTCTTCTCAGGAGACGAGAATGTAGCAAGTACGAGTCGGGGGATGTAATGATGGTTCTAGAGAGAGTTGTTTAGTAGTCCTCACCATTTTTGTAAAATAATGTATCAATAATTATGATGGGGATTTATTTGTATGTGGATATTGTCTAGATGGCAATATCTGTATTTAAACTCACAGTTTTTATGTTTTAATGTAATAATAAAGTTGTAGTTATTTATGTACCATGTAATTGACGACTCAGAATGGGTTGGATGGAATGGACCTATTTTGGGGGCGTCACAGTTGGTATCAGAGCTTACGAATATGATCTCTGGCGGAGATCGGGGAATAGAACTAGGAGGGGAGAGACGAGTAAATCCTTCGCTAGTGTGTCCTACCTAAGCTTATTTGTTGGTCGGTCATAATATAGGGGTATTATGTGATTTGTTAAATTATTTAATTAACCCTTATTTTATGGCAGTATTTGAGAATGTCGACTGAGAATATTAACAGTGGAGTAAATGAGACCGTGGAGATGCCTGTATTTACCAACGAGGAGAACGTGCAACAGGCTGACAATGTACCTCCTGTAAACAACACCACTGAGCAGACGATGAACGACGGGATGTTTAGGAGCTTTTTACAGTTCATGTAGAACCAGACGAGGGAGACTCGTGTATAGAATACGGGTGGAAATGATAGCAACGCGCGACTTATCACAGCCAAGCAGTTCAAAGAGCTGGGACCACCAGAATTCTGGGGAAAGCCGGATCGGATCATGGCAGAAACGTGGGTCAAACAAATTACAAAGATATTCGATGTCTTGGGATGCACGGAGGAATAGAAGGTTCCATTCGCCACCTTTATGTTCCGTGGTGAGGTAGATTACTGGTGGGAATCTGTGAAGCGTACCCATCCAGCTTCACTCAGCATGTCTTGGGAAATGTTTCAGAAACTTTTCAATGAAAAATACTTTCCTGAAATTATTCGCAATATGAAGGAGGTAGAGTTTATTAGACTAGAACAGAACAACATGACGGTATCCCAGTACGAGGCAAAGTTCATAGAGTTATCCAGGTTTGCACCTCATTTGGTGGAGAATGAGGAATGTATGACGCAGATGTTTTTAAGAGGTTTGAAACCTGACATACGCCAGTATCTCATTTCTCATAAATTTTCTCTCTATTCAGATGTTGTCAATAGGGCTCAATTGTTAGAACAAGATAACGAGTACGTTAAACCGAGGGACCATAACTAGGATCATACTGGTGACAATAGTCATCAGAACAACGATAACCTGCGAAGAAAGAAGAATACAGGCAAAGGTGGTAACCACTCTGGTGGTAATTGTGGCCATGAAAATAGAAGAAGCGAGTCGGAAGGAGATTTTAAAACGAGGAGATTTAACAACGACCATGTGAAGACGACAGTGCCAGCAGCAACTGGTTCCAAGGGAGGAGAAAGACCACCGGTCGTATGTTACAAATGCGGGAAAGAGGGATATATTAGCCCAAACTGCCCAAAATAGTTCAAGGTATGTTATAATTGTGGAAAGGAAGGACATATCGCTCGAGATTGTACGGTAGCGAAACCAATTCCAGCGGGGACGGTGATTCAAAAGGCTGTCCCAGAAAAGTCAAAGTCAACGGTTCCTGGAAGAGCGTTTGTCGTGACCGGTCAAAATACGTGGAACCCGAACGAAGTTAGCACAGGTTAGTTAATTATAATTCTTGCGAAATTTATACCTTACTAGATACCGGTTCTACCCATTCTTTTATCTCTTTTGCTTGCGTTCAACGTTTGAACTTGACTCCGGAGAAATTAGACTTTGACCTATCTGTGGAGACTCCGTTAGGAGAAACTTTCATTACATCCGTTGTTTAGAAATCTTGTTTGAATTAAGTTGGCACCATCACATTACCTGTTGATCTTATCTCTTTAAAGATACTTGTTTTTGATGTGATTTTGGGGATTGATTGGTTAACTACTCATCATGCCAAAATTGATTGCTTTCGTAAGGTTGTTATTTTTCATATTCCTAAGCAACCTGTTATTTGAATTCAAGCAACCAAACCATTGAAGTCAAACTCTTTCATATTAAATTATAAAGCCATTTGTTTATTGAAAAACGAATGTCAAGCTTTCTTAGTCATGTTATGGACTTGAACAAAAATACGTCAGATTTGAATGATATTTCTGTTGTTAGTAAATTTCCTGATGTATTTCCTGAAGAATTTCTTGGCTTACTCCCAAAGTGTGATATTGAATTTTGTATCGACTTTGAACCCGGTACAAAACCCATTTCTAAAATCTTATGGCTCCTATTGAACTTCAGGAGTTAAAAATTCAACTATAGAATTTGGTACCCGAGCCTTTATCTGGTGACTTCCTTTGTGGAATGCACCGAAGCCAGACTCTTCGTAGGGGACACAATATTCGTGCGATAGTAAACTGATAGGTGTCATTGTAACGTGCTATCCAAGGTTGGGATATGAGTTACAGTTGAGAACAACCTAAGTCAGTAATCGAAATACGTAGCTTTCTAGGCTTAGTTGATTATTATCGGAGATTCGTTGAAGGATATTCTCGAATCGCTATTCCATTAACGCAACTGACTCGTAGAGATACAAAATTCGAATGGAGCAAGGAATGTGGGAAGAGCTTCGAAGAACTCAAGAGGAGACTCATTTCAGCACATGTTCTGACCATGCCATCCTGGAAAAGCGAACGTGGTAGCTGACGTGTTGAGTAGAAGATCGTATACAAGTACGAGTACGATATTGTCAAAGACTAATTTCGTATAATTTATAAATAATAGAGATAGAGATAAAAACTCTAGGTACCCACGTGATGATATACGAGTATAATCGACTTTAATCGATAAAGTTAAAGCTGTTCAAGCTACACACTGAAGCTGATGAATTTGAAGAAGGAGGTGCAAGAATTTGTTATTTCAAAAGCGAGAATTGGCGATGTGAGCAAAGCTCAAACCTTCGATTTACTAGTCCATTTGAAATCCTCGATCGAATAGGAACTGTGGCCTATAGACTCGTTTTATCGCCAAGTATGTCGCATGTTTATAACGTTTTTGTATGTACCGATGTGGACGACTCGAACCATGTTATTGAGTTAGAACCGGACGAAATATCTGAAGACTTAACGTACGAGGAGGTACCTGTCAAGATGTTGGATGGGAAGGAGCATGTCCTACGCACGAAGGTTATACCACAAGTTAAAGTTTTGTGGAGGAATCATGCTATAGAGGAAATGACCTTGGAGTTGGAAACGGAAATGAAAGCGAGTTATCTTTACCTTTTCGAAACACCAGTTACGTACGTCAATTTTGAGGACGAAATTTCATAAGGAGGGGAGGTTGTAAGACCCCGAAAATTTTTAAATAAAAAGGAATTTTCTTTATTTATTTTTTGAAATAGTAAGAGTGAATTTGATTAATGTGGTTAGTTATGGGTAAAATTCGCAAATATTTTAAATAAGCAGGTGGTTATAAAATATTCATTATTGTCGGGGAATATTCGTTTGGTCGTGGAATATTCTTGCTGTCGGGGAATATTCGTACGACGACACAGTCTTGTGTGGGCCCCATAACGGAAAGCGATTGAATGAAGAAAATGACAAAAATAAGTTGTTTAAAAATAACGGCGTAGTTGTTACCGTTAATACTGTTAAAATACTCGGTGGTTAAAAACAGTAGCACACAGTAATGGTTACAGTAATTGATTCTTACGTAAGAAGGCACTACTCAATAATGGTTACAGTAATTACTATTCAGTATTTTATTTTATTGATTCAATAATTGCTGCGTTGATATTTTATATTACTGTTGTTTCAATAATTGTCATTACACAGTATTTTTCATTATCAAAGCAATAATTCATATTATCTGAATAATATTATTAGATAACATTATTGGCAATGTCTAGAAAGTTCTGTCTAAGGAGATGTTTGGTCACCTAATTGCGCGCCAGTAAGGTGAAATTCTTATTGGAAAGCCCCCTCTATCTTGGGAACGGCCTGATTGTCAGTATTGTCATTCTGTAATATTATTTGTGAATAATTAATTATTGATTTATATGATAAGAACAATATTGATTTTATGTGGATATAGATGGAGAAAATTTTTAATGTGACAATTGTTGAAAATTAATATTTTATCTTTTTCTGATAAAATAATTCATTTAAATATATTATTATATTTTTAATAATATAATAATGGTGATATTTTTACAATGAATGTGGGATATATGAGTTTATGAGGAGAAAGAGTATTTTTGTTGCAATAAATATTAAAAACAGATTTTGTGTGTCGGTAGACCTATTTCTTGACTGAAAATTTGATTATAGCTTGTAAAATCGCCCGTTTGTGGATTTCGGTCAATTTCTGTTTGGAATTTGGAAAAACTTCCTTCTTCAAAGTTGTAGATAATGGAATTTCCTATAAAAACACGCGAGATTTGAATTTTCTGGCAAAATGGCTATTTATTATGAATTATTGAAGTTCCGAAGCTTCGAAATAATTGATTTTTGAAAGTTTAAAATATTTTTATTTACAAAAACGTTTTTTTCATTTGGTTCCCTCATTTAGCATGTGTTGATGGCTGAGATCAGATTGTCTAGATGGGTGTAAAGAATTTATTAAATATATTAATATTATATTAAATTTTCTGCTTTGGTGTTCTAAGCAACATCCTATAAATATGGTGCTTAGGTTAGAATTGAAAATCACACCAGAAACTGAAGTTTTCTCTCTCTATATTATCGAGCGTATTCTTGTGAGTATTTTGAGTATAATTTGAGTATTGCTATACGGTGCAAGTTCAAATCATAGCCTATATCCGGTGTTTCAACTAGAAGTACTGTCTTTCGAGGTAAGTGATGTTATTTTCTTCTAAAATGATATTATTTTTTCAATATCATTATGTTAAAATATTGGTTGGAACTTTTTATCAAATTTGGAACTTTTTCATTTCGCGGTTACTATTCATGAGTTATTATTCACGAGTTACTATTCATGAGTTACTATTCACGAGTTACTATTCACGAGTACTATTCACGAAGCATGATGATATTTTTTGTGAAATTTCTATCTTTTGGTGTCGGAGTTACTATTCACGTATACGGTACTATTCACGTATACGACACTATTCACGAATACGACACTATTCACCAAAAAATAAAATTTTTTCTTTTTGTCCAAAATATCTATTCTGGATACTAGCTTTGATTGTATCCATGTTTTGATCATTCTTGAATTTTACTTCAGTATGATTATTTATGAAGTATTTTTGAACTCGAATTGTTCAAAGTACGAATCCTTAATACTTGTTATTTTGTTTCGTTGGATTCGTTTCTTTTAAAATATTTTTCATCATCCTCAGTCCTAAATGATGGTGTTACTGAATATCTTTGGCCTGTGTGCAAAGATGAATGATTTCTTGATGAATATCTTTGGCCCGTAGTGCAAAGATGAACAGGTGTTTAGATGAATATGACCAACTGATGAATATCTTTGGCCTGTAGTGCAAAGATGAATATTTGATTTGATTTGAGATATATATTGATTGATGTTACAGGGATAAAATATTGATGATGGACTTTTAAATTCATAGATGTTAGTAGATTTCATTCTCTACTTAACTCCTCTAATGAATTATTGTTTCCGCTGCAGTTGTTGATCTAAAACTTGTTATCTATCGTATTCTATCAGATTTTTCCCTGTTAAAGACTAAGGATAATTTGTTGTACATTATCTTAGTCATAATATTCTTTACTGGGCTAGTTGAGCTCACCCTTTTTCTTGTTGTTCTATTTTTCTTCTCAGGAGACGAGAATGTAGCGAGTACGAGTCGGGGGAAGTAATGATGGTTCTAGAGAGAGTTGTTTAGTAGTCCTCACCATTTTTATAAAATAATGTATCAATAATTATGATGAGGATTTATTTGTATGTGGATATTGTCTAGATGGCAATATCTGTATTTAAACTCACAGTTTGTATGTTGTAATGTAATAATAAAGTTGTAGTTATTTCTGTACCATGTAATTGACGACTCAAAATGGGTTGGATGTAATGGACCTATTTTGGGGGCGTCACATAATATTTTTTGCTGGGCTAGTTGAGTTCACCCTTTCTTTCACTATTCTCTTCAGGAAATGAGAATATAGTTGGGACGAGTCGGGGAACGAAGTGACGGTCCAGATGATAGCATTAGTAGTCCTCACTATTCTTTTAAACAGTGTGACAATAAAAGTAACGAGGACTCCATTGAGTGTGGATATTTTCTAGATGACAATATTTTTATTAAAACTTTTAGATTATTTTTTGTCGTATTTTACACGACTGTTGTATAATTAAGTTATATTTAAATTTTGTACCATGTAAGTGGCGACCCAAGATGGGTGATGTATACCTATTTTGGGGGTGTCACAACTGAGATGTATACAAAGTGGGTAGAAGCAATACCCTTAAAGAGGGGTACAGGACCAGCAGTGGCAAATTTCATAAAAGAGCATATTATTTGTCGTTTCGGGATCCCGAATGTCATTTTATCAGACAATGGAACTCCCTTCATCAATAGGGACATCAAGAGCCTGATAGATAGATACAGGGTAAAACATTACAAATCATCTCCTTACTACCCGAAAGGCAATAGACAAACAGAGGCCACAAAAAAAACTTTGATCAAGATTCTTTCAAAAACCTTGGATGATCACCCGAAAACATGGTCAAAACAGTTACCAATAGCACTATGGGCCTATCGATCTTCAAAAAGAAAGCCTACGGGTGAAACCCCATACGCACTATTATATAGTGAAAAGCCTATTTTGCCTGCTGAAATAGAGATCCCTTTGGCAAGGATGAGACTCCGAAGCTTAGTCGAGGAAGAGAACCGACCAGCTGCTCTAGAAGCCTTAGCTAACTTCCGAGACAAAGCTAAAGAAAAATTAGGACGGTACCATGAAAAACTGCGACGAAAATACAATACTACAGTAGTACCTCGACAAATTCTTGTGGGGGACTTGGTGCTTAAGATATCGAATCAAGTCATGAGGGGAACACCAACCACCAAATTTTTCCCCAAATTGGAAGGCCCATATAGGGTGTGAGAGATCTCTGAAAGCAGATATTGCAAAATATCTCGTGTGGGATCAGATGCTATCTCGGGCCCATTAAACCTGAAATGGGTAAAGAAATATTATACATGAGATAGTCATCACAGAAAAGTTATACTTTCAACTTTAAAAGTAATTAAGGAACCTGAGTTTAAGTCCTTAAATCCGAGAAAGTTGCACTTTATCTCTAAAAGTGGCGAACGTTAGGCTTTCATCGATAAAAGCAAGATTTATTATTATGACAATCTGAAACGTTATGCTTTTCGTTAAAAGCAACATGATTATCAATAAAATGTCAAACTTTCACTTATACTTGAATATTTTTCTGATTTTAAAAGTATGGATTCAAGTGTTGGTTTGCAAAAAAAATTCGTGTTTTATTCACATTCATGTTTGCCTTTTTATTATTCAAATTGTTGTGGTAAAATATTAATTTGAATAACTTGAGATTCAATTTTAAGCATTGAGTCTTCAAAAAGAAATTCAAATTAAAGACAATTAATAAGGCTAAAAAAACTCTATTCCGATAAAAGGAATATACATAAATGAGTTTTTTGATACAGGAATAGAAAAAAAAACTACAAAAAGTCATGATCTAAGGGCCATGACATGTCAAACTGAAGCTGGGGAAAAGCTAGGGCTTCCAATTTAGCAATGGCAACATCGTGAGACTTCACATTGGTGGCTTTCAGATTTTGAAAAGTTTAAATATTTAACTTCAAACCCTGAAGTTGGGTCTTCAGTTCGTTTGCGGTTTTCTCAAGATCCGAAAGTTGTTCTGAAAATGAGTTATTCTCACATTGATACATAGTAACCTCCGACCGTAGTGCAATAATATGAAAAGTGGAACTAAGAAGATCCAACCAAGAACGAAAGGGAGACATATCAAAGCCAATAATGGACAAGTCATTAATCTCACTGTTAAATCTATCTAAGTCTTCGACTCGCAAAGAATAGAAAGAAAGACTGTCCAACTCAAGAATAAGGTTAGCAAGTCAATCTAAAAAGAAAGTCTGGACAGGGGCTATGCAGATATTTAGATGGTCAAGTATTTGCAGAAATCGAGTTAAGAAACGATCGAGAATTTCCTGGCTGGAAGAAGATATCTAAAAACCCCTCCAAGAAATAAGACCTCCACTTGGATTGAAGGAAGCTCTAGTAGGAGCCACTTCAGAAGCCACCATAAAACCACTCGGGACAAAGGATGAGGAAACATGTGGCTGATGTGCTGCTGATGACTCCTTAATAAAGGATGAAGAAACAGGCGGCTGTTGTGTTGTTGATAAATCCTTCAAGCCTTTGTCAGTAGGAGGATAACCAAGGTCATCACTAGACAGCAAAGTGGCAACACCCGGATTAAGAGCATCAAATAAAGCAAGAGACTCGACAGATAAGGGCAAATATTTCTTTTTACTCTAAAAAAAGAGAAGAAGAAAAATGATAAAACATAATCTATTATAGAGAAAAAAAATATGTGTATGTCAACTAAAGAAAATACTTACACTGATGGATAAAGAGTCATGAGGTGCCACTGAAAGAGAAATATCAGCAATAAGCTCAGACGAATTCCTCCTCGAGAAAATAGGAGCATCACTGGTACCTTCTAGACACTCATGAGGAGGTGCTATAAGAGGACGTAAAGAGAGAGTTGTAAAGCCCACAACATGACCCGGATTCACATCAGATAAAGAATCCTCAACATCAAGACTAGCACGATCATCATGCGGTGAAGAAGATTCAATAGCAATAGTGATAGGCTGAGGAGGCTCACAAGTAGTGGAAGCTATGACTGTCTCACTTACAGCACCCGCAGGAAACCAAATAGGAACATCATCTTCTTCTTCATCAGCATCGACAATCTGAAAAATAAGAAAATAATGACATAGGAAAATACAAAAATAACTATATGAATGATTTAAAGACAAATGAAAATGCTACAAAATTTACCAAAATTTTGCGTTGTTTCTTGATCGGATTCTCTGCTGCCAACATACTAGAGCTAGCGTTATCGAGGGGGCACTTTGCCAAAGGCTTTAAGATAAGTGTTTGCCCATTTGGCATTCGTCTAATGACAGAACGACTAGCAAGGACCACGGTAGAATCTGTAGGGGGCATCACCTCTGAGTTAGTAATAACAAATGCTCTCATTTTAGAAGAAGTAACTTTGATTTCGTCGGTAGCAAAGGATCCTTGGGGAGGAACTGGAGGAGGTATCCGAGATGAAACCCGTGATGGAAGATTCAAGGAAGTAGTAGGTGTAAGACCCCAACTTTTATGAATAAAGATGAATTTTTAATAAATATCATTTTTGAATATTATGAAGTAAATTTGATATAATGTTATAGTTGTGGGTAATATTTAGAAATTTTGAAAAGTATGCAAGTTGTTATATAATATTCGATTGGTCGGGTAATATTCGTTTTAACAGGGAATATTCGTACGATGGGACAATCATTGGTGGGCCCCACAACAAAATTATTGTCAGATTGAGAAAATGACAAATATATTTTTATAAAAATAACGGCGGAAGTTTTACCATTAACTGTTGAAACACCCGGTGTTAAAAGTACAATAATACGTGTGGTTGCATAGTAGCACACGATATTGATTATTGATGCTTACGTGAGAAGTCACTCAGTTTTGTTCAATTATTGCTACAGTAATTATTGCATAGTATTTCACGTTATTTGATTCAATTATTGTCGATATTTTATATAGTATTAAATCAATAATTGAGATAACAAAGTTATTAATATTATTATTTGCAATATTAACGATGTCTAGAAGTTCTGCCAAGGAGAGGTTTGGTCACCTAATTGCGCGCCAATAGGGAGAAATCCTTATTGGAAAGCCCCCTCTTTCCTGGGAACGACCTAGTTGATTAATATTGTGAATTATAATAATGATGATAAATGTTGTTAAATATATTGAGGTGTCTTTTTATGAAGTCACGGAAGTTTATATATATATATAAATTTTATTTTATTAGTATTATTAATGTAATAAAAGAGAAAAGCTTTTTATATAAAATATAATACTTTTATAAAGTTATTTGTTTTATTAGACAATAATTAGAATATAATATATTTTATTATGCATAGTGTTTGCATAGTACCTGCATAATAAAATCTTTTTATATAAAACAGAATACTTTTATAAAGTTAATTGTTTTATTAGATTTTAAATAATATATATATATATATATTATATTTTATTGCATAGTATCCTTTCTATTTTCCTATAAATAGGATGCTTAGTTAGAATTGAAATCACACCAGAAATTCAGAGAATTCTCTTCTATAATCTTGAGCGTATTTCTTTAGAGTTTTAAGAAGCTTTGAGCGTAGTACAAGTTTTCTTCAAGTATATCTCCGCCCAACCCGTCGGAGTACTCTTCTTTATAAGGTAAGGGGTATTATTTCTTTGTGTTCATGAAGAGAGCTTTCGTTATTCCACTCTTTATTATTATGTTGGAATAACCTGTCTATGCGAAGTACCACATACATGGTGAAATTCTTCTATTATTCCATTCATTATTATTATGTTGGAATAACATGTCTATGCGAAATACCGCATACATGGTGAAATTCTTCTGTTATTCCATTCTTTATCATTATGTTGGAATATCCTGTCTATGCGTTTACGCATGACATGGTTCCATTATTTATTATTCTGTTGGAATAACCTGTCTATGCGTTCTATTGCATGCATGGTGATTTCTGTTGTTATTCCATTTTTTATTATTCTGTTAGAATATCCTATCGGTGCGAATTTCACCTGACCTGGTTCCGTTTTTTATTATTTTGTCGGAATATCATGTCTGTGTGTTTACGCATAACCTGGTTCCATTATTTATTATTCTGTTGGAATAACTTGTATGTGCGGTTTATCGCATGCATGGTGAATTCTTCTGTTATTCTATTCTTTGTTATTCTGTTGGAATAACCTGTCTATGTGGATTACCACATGCATGGTGAATGACCCTTCGTATTCATTTCTTATTAAATTATAGAAATGATCTGTCTACGTGGATTGTCGTATGGAGGGTGAAAATCTATTGTAGTTTCATATATTCTATGATACTCATTTGGTTAAAATTTTGGCTTCTATACTCGATGAAATTAGTGGAATATCCTTGATATTTGCGTTTTATCCAGTATCTTTTCATGGAAATATTCTTCTGAGCATTCTTGAATTTTACTCCACAAAGCAGTATCATGTTGACAATTTGAACATTATTGAGTTCAGGATAAATTAAATTATAAATCTTTAAAATTTATTCTTGAACTTCTTTTATTGAATTATTATGTCATTGTCATCATCCCCATGCTTATATTGTGATGAAAGTCATCTTTGGCTTACATGCATAGATGGACTTGGTATGATTATGACCAGGGATTATTCGGTATAATCATGACCAGTAATGTTATAAATGATGTGGTAAAAGTCCTCAGTAGCCTGTAGTGTATTGACGGACAGTTTTTGGTATGATTATGACCAGGGATTATTCGGTATAGTCATGACCATTGATAATTTAATGAATATCCTTGGCCCGTAAAGTAGGGATGACTCGATGATGTGGTTTATTTATTAAGCTGAGTCTCAGCGATAAAAATTGATGAAAACATTTTAAATCATAGAAGATAGTAGATATCATGCTCTACTTAACTCTTCTAATGGATTCCCTATTCCGCTGCAGTTAAACTTGATGTCTATTGTATTTTATCAGTTTAACATTGTTGAAGACTAATGATAATTTATTCTGCATTATCTTGGTCATAATATTTCTTACTGGGATAGTTGAGCTCACCTCTTTTTTTCACTGTTCTCTTCAGGAAATGAAAACATAGCCAGGACTAGTCGGGGAACGAAGTGACGGTCCAGATGATAGTATTAGTAGTCCTCACTATTCTTTTAAATAGTGTGATAATAAATGTATTGAGGACTCCTTTGAGTGTGGATATTGTCTAGATGACAATATTCTTATTAAAACTCTCAATTTATGTTTTATCGTATTTTACACGACTGTTGTATAATTAGTTTGTATTTGTATTCAATACCTTGTATCTGACAACTCAAGATGGGTGATGTGTACCTATTTTGGGGGCGTCACAGTAGGAATCTGGGTCTGTTGACTGAGGAGGAAGAGACTCAGACATTAGAGCCTTATGCTCAAGAAGCCGACTACTAGTTGGCCAACTCTCTGAACGAGTATTAGTTCTAGGAGAACATAACATTCTAGCCCATTGAAGACATTTAGAAGGAGAAATTGGCGACGAACAAATCATTCTATCATCCTGCCATTTTTTAAGGTTGATGAGCCAGTAGCTGCGTTCGAAAGTAGTATAGCGCCCTTGCCGAGAATCATCTGGTATAACGGAATGAAGAGGGTCATAAGGAGCAATAGATGGTTTTGGAAACTCCCATGTAAATGAGGATGATGTGGGGACAAAATTGAGAAGAGCACTCTCGTAATCCATCTGGCAAGTGCGACCGAAAGGTCGATTCTAGTCAAATCCAAATTACCTCATTACTCTATGAGGAGAGTAAAGTACGGTGCCAAAACCATCATCCTCAACGAGATAGGGAAGTTCCGCAGCTCAGAGGAATATGAACCAAGAAAGTGAAGAACCAGTCAATTCCCTGACATTTGAAAAATAACGGAAGTCCTTCTTATATAAGCGAGGCCTAGAACCTCCCTCTGGAATAATGGTGTACGGACGGGTAGTGAAACAGAAAAAGTTATCAATATAAAGCTACAAATATGAAGTAATCCTATGATCAATCTAGCGAGCGTTACGGGGAACAATATTGGGTGATGAAAAATGGGATGGATATTTCCTTTATTTCTAGGACAAATGCACAGATGTAGAATGGCCCTAAAAGTGCCCGAAGAGGAAGATTTGAAGAAAGGAATATGGAACAAAGTAATTCACGTCATACCTGAATAAACGAAAGAAATATTAATAAGCAATATATATATATATATATATATATATACACGGTCCGGATCAAGTGCATACCCCTTATCTTACTCACCCGTGCTCACCCCCCTTTAGCGACGGACCCGGCGACAATTTGTTCATACAACCGTCGTCTATACTTTTAGTGACGCTATATGTTGTCCGTC
The DNA here is from genome assembly GCA_020205505.1 of Panax japonicus. NCBI lineage: Eukaryota > Viridiplantae > Streptophyta > Magnoliopsida > Apiales > Araliaceae > Panax > Panax japonicus. The sequence continues at coordinate 55,507,275 of CM035114.1, read as the reverse complement.
GCTAAAAGTATAGATGACGGTTGTATGGCCAAAACCGTCGTCGGGTCCGTCGCTAAAGGGGGGTGAGCACGGGTGAGTAAGATAAGGGGTATGCACTTGATCCTTGCTATATATATATATATAAAATAAATGAGTGAAACTGAAAAGGGGTACCTTCCGACAGATTCTCTCATGGCGAGGACAGTTTCATCCAAGCGACGATACAAGGTCTCAAAAAAGAGAGCAGCAAGAGGAACCTCCAGACCCCGAGACAACAAAGCCGCTAAGCTAAACATACGGGTCGAGGGACAGTCTATAGGTAACCCAGTGAAGATAAAGTGGGACAACCACATAGCCAGATAAGCAACTAAAAAGAAAAGGATAAGGTTCCTTATGAAGAGCAAAAACGGACTCTCTATGAACAGAACTATTCCAGTGACCAGGCTTGTAATCTCGAAAGAAATAACGGACTCGAGATAGCCAAGAAGTCTTCGGATGGTTGGGGGTCTCAAAGTCTGATAGGATTATATTGCCTTGGAACCTCGTAGTGTAATTGGAAGCCCGCTTGAAAGCTTCTGTCAAGTACGCGACACATTCGGTATCCCTAGGGGACATGCTGGATGAACCACAAGAAGCTGAAGCAGCAGCAGAAAGGCTACAAGATATAGTTCAAAATAAATACATAACCCAAGAAAAATGAGGATGAATGTACAAAACAGAAGAAAGAATTACTGGTAAATGACATAGACATCCTCTATATTAGGGTGAACTCCCCCAAGCGATGACAATGTACATGTAGAAGAGCACCAACATGAAATCAATAAAGTAAGGGCGTCATAGTCCTATTGGATACGAAGATCCCTACATAGTTGAACACAACGCAGAATCCCAGCTTTTTCCAACAACTTCACATAATCGAAATTCCTGAGGATCTCATCGGTCCAAGGTTTCCATCCCTGTGATGCCCCCAAAACAGGTATACATCACCCATCTTGAGTCTCCAGATACATACATGATACAAAATTCAAATAAAACTTAAATATACAACAATCGTGTAAAATACGACAAAACATAATCTAAGAGTTTCAATAAGAATATTGTCATCTAGACAATATCCACACTCAATGGTGTCCTTATTATAATTATTATCACATTATTCCGTAGAATAGTGAGGACTACTAAAGCCATTTATCTTGGACCATCACTCCATTCCCCGACTCATCCCAGCTATATTCTCATTTCTTGAAGAGAACAATGAAAGAAAGGGTGAGCTCAACTAGCCCAGTAAGAAATATTATGACTAGGATAATGTAGAATAAATTATCCTTAGCCTTCAACAGTATAACAACTGATAGAATACAATAGACAACAAGTTTTAGATCAACAACTGCAGCAGAATAAGCAATCCATTAGAAGAGTCAAGTATAGAATAAAATCTACTATCTTCTATGATTTAAAAAGTTTTTCATCAACTTTATCGCTGAGACTCAACTTAATAAATAAAATCGAATCATCCCTGCTCCACGGCCAAGGATATTCATGTAATTTTCAATGGTAATGATTATACTGAATAATCTCTGGTCATAATCATACCAACAACTGTCCATCAATGAACTACAGGCCAATGAGGACTTTTACCACATCATTCGTTACATTACGGTCATGATTATACCGAATAATCCATGGTCATAATCATACCAAGTCCATCTATGTACGTAAGCCAAAGATGACTTTCATCACAATATAAGTATGAGGATGATGACAATGATATAAGCAATATTCAAACGAAATCAAATCCAACGAAATAAATGATAAATATTAAAGACTTTAAATTTATCTAGAGTTTAAAAATATCCAAATTGTCAACATGATACTGCTTTTTAGAGTAAAATTCAAGAATAATATTCATGTACCAAAATAATTTGGACAGAAAAGAAATATATTTTTTGGGTAAATAGTACCCCGACATGAAAAGTACCCCAAATACCCGAGTGAATGATACTAGAGTGAATAGTAATTGGGTGAATGGTAACTTGTGAATAATAACTCGTTAATAGTACTCCGGCATGAAAAGTGCTCTGAATACCCGAGCGAATAATACTAGAGTGAATAGTAACCGGGTGAATAGTAACCCATGAATAGTAACTCATAAAAAAATTACCAAAGAAAATGATATTCCATGACGAGTACAAAAGAAATGATATCTCATACGAGTATAATAGAATATACGAAACTGCAAATGAATTTTCACCCATCATACGGTAATCCACGTAGACAGATCATTTCCACAATTTAATAAAGAATGAATACAAAGGATCATTCACCATGCATGCGGTAATCCACATAGACAGGTTATTCCAACAAAATAATAAAGAATGGAATAACATAAGAATTCACCATGCATGCGATAGACCGCAAATACAGGTTATTCCTAATAGAATAATAAAGAATGGAACCAAGTCATGCATAATCTGAACAGACAAGATATTCTAATAGAATAATAAAGAATGGAACTAGGTCATGCATAATCCGCATAGAAAGGATATTCCAACAGAATAATAAAGAATGGAATAACAACAGAATTCACCAGGCATGCGATAGACCGCACAGACAGGTTATTCCAACAGAATAATAAAGAATAGAATAACAGAAGAATTTCACCATATATGCGGTACTTCGCATAGACATGTTATTCCAACAGAATAATAAAGAATGGAATAACAACCCTTACGAGTATTGAAAGAAAATAACTCTCTTCATGAATACGAAAGAATAATATCCCTTACCTCAAAAGAAGACTGGATACTGGAATAGTGAGGTAATAGACTTCTCTTCTTCTTTCTCTCAATAATTTCTCTCTATAATAATTGCTCTATAGCTTTAGTGAATTGGTGAGAAATGAAGGAAGAATGAGCTTCTATTTATAGGAAAATATAGTTTCAATAATTGCACATTTTGGGGCTCTAAATATTACAGTATAATACCTTTCTCTTTTTCTTCATTTTTAATTTAGTCCTGCAAGTATTATCAAACTTGCACCACCTCCCCTAATAGTAAATAATGTTAATTAATAGTAAATCGTGTGACTCAATAGTTCTAAACATGTGAAAAAATTAATTATAGTATAGTACCTTCATTTATACATCCATTTTTAATTTAGTCATGCAAGTATTATCAATCTTGTACCAACTCCCCTAATAGTAAATCATGTGAATCAATAGTAAACACATGTGAACACATAGTTTTAAGCATGTGAATTAATAGCAATTAATTGCTCATTTATCCGGTGAATTACCCGATTGATCAATATAACTTCTAGACATCAATTATCATCCAAATAAATGTCGATTTCTACTAACACTATTAATTCCCACACAATGGAACTATCAATTTCATCTTTAATCAACACGAACTTATTCATCATTAATATTATAACTCACAATATTTAACAACCAGGTCATTTCCAGAAAATAGGAGGCTTTCCAATAAAGTTTTTTCCCTATTAGCGCGCAATTAGATGACCTAACCTCTCCTTGACAGAACTTCTAGACATTGTCAATATTGCAAATAATAATATGAATAACTGTGTTATCTCAATTATTAATTTAATAATATAAAATAGTGTGACAATAATGAAATAAAACTGAGTGACTTCTTACGTAAGTATCAATAATCAAAGATACTGTACAATACCGTGTGCTACAATGCAACCACGTGTATTACTATACTTTTATCACCGATTACTTTATGACAACTTGTTTACTTTGAAAAATTTTCACATATCACCCTTAACTTTAACCTTTTATCAATTTAACCATTTACTAAATAGAATAATTATAAAAAAATTAAATACTTTCATTTCATAAAATTCAGGGTCTCGCAATCCCTGAAGGCGACTAGATGAGTCGGATAAGAAGAGAACGGGACTGAAAGGATACTCCTGTTTTTCGATGCATATGTGGAGAATGTGAGCAGAGCAGGGAAAGCTATTCGCACTTTCGCTAGCTACAACATATAGAAATAAACCCCCTTTGTCAGGTGGATAAAAAGTTGCACGATTAAAATTCTTCGTTCGTTCCCAGAAATCATCAAAAGTCCCAAAGAATGGAGCTTTTCCCCACTCGCTAATGAAGGGGATTTCCTTGGTGGTTTTTGGGTCTACAGAACGTTCGTCAGAATTAGCCTACAACGAGGGGAATTTAATATGAGAATTCTATGAAACAAGAAAATGAATTAGAAAGCATTAAAAATATAGTACTTACCATGAAAAAAGAGAAATTATGAATACCGAACAAACAAGGTCGCCTTGAAAACAATCTCCTTTTGACAATGTCCGGCACAAAAAAGTATGAACTCGAATAAGAAGATTTATCCCAAAAAAAGAGAGATTAAATACACCTGAAAAGAAGAAGGAACAAAATTATCAAACGACAAAAAACCCTCTAGGGTTCGGTCACCTCGGGATTCGATCACGTTGAGATTCGGCCTCCTAAGGTTCAGCCATCCTAGAATTCAGTCCCTACTATGGTTCACCCGCCCAGGATGGTCCAAGTATGGTACCTTACTTCCTTTCTTGATCTGTTGATCGGAACAAAGTACCACTTGAAGTTCCTTAAAAGTAAGTCTTTTTTCTATATTTAAAAAAAATCCATCACATTTGTGGATTTGCTTTTGCAGGTTGTATTATCATCATTTAGTATTAAAAATAGAATCTGCATCATTTAGTACAAAAAATAGAACCTGTATTTAAAAAAACGTTACAACAAAAAAAAAGTTGACAAGCTTTCTGCAGGATTATAAGTTAACAACTATTTCTTCTAAATTTTGAATTTGCTAGTGGCGTTGTCATCATTAAGAATAGTGCCTGCATTTAAAAAAAAATTCCTACAGAGTATGAATCATGAAAGGCGCTGGACCAGAAAGGAGGTGCAATCATAAAACATATTTTCTACTTTTAGGCTGTATCATTTTTTTTAATATATTATTCTTTTCTTCATCATTTTTTCCTTCAGCTATGCTCATAGAATTAAAATCTCACACTGACATCGGTCCTAATGAATCTGGTGTAACCAGACAATTAGAAAAAATCAATTCCAGTTGTGTAGTAGGTTCGCGTAGCGATGACCGAAAAAACTTAAGTTGCTATTACCTGAACTGGAAAGTGAATCAATTTGATGGCGTAATTTTTCCTCTTTAGAATAAGCTTCTCTCAAACACAATACAACTAATATTGTATTCCTTCATCAGCCACAAAGAAGAAACTCAACTTTTCCCTTCTATATATACACAATAAAATACAGAGTATGTATCCTAATAAGTTTGTTATTCTACAATATTTAATCTCTGCGAAATTGTTTTGTTTTAGAACTCTAATTATTGGTTAAGAAGTTTGAGCCTTATTGAGATCTAATTATAGGAATCATCTAGATATGATAACAGTGACACCCACTTGATCTTAGATGCTTTTCTTCTTGAATGATAACACTAGTTTTTTTTGAATTACACAACAACTTTTTTTAGAACTCTAATTACAGTGCGAAATTGTCTAATTGAGATTGTTAAGAAATAATAATAATAAAAAATTAATTTAAAAAAATAATGCTACATATGCTTATTATTTAGCAGTATTAAGCACTGATTTGTTGAAGTCACTATCATGCATGTTTATTTATGAGTTTATATATATATTTGTTGAGCAAGGTTTGGAAACAAATTTGATAAATGATTTTCAAGATATTTTGGGAGAGTTCTCTTAAGGTTTCTTTCTCATAAGATTTTTGTTTATTTTCGAGGCTTGCAAGATCGAGCTCTGCGGATTGTTTAGAAAATTTGAAACAGGATTCAAAGACTCGAAATATTTTTGCACGATCGTCACTCCGTAGGCGTGACTCACGTGCAGGGGGCAAATATGAGTCCGAGTACAAAATTAGGGCTCACGTGTGATCTAAAGAATTAAATGAACTGGGAGAAGTTTCCACGTGTCCCGAGGCAGAAGGCTAGTGGAGACAACTCATTTTGGGAATTGATTGAGGGATTGAATTTGTGGCTAGAAGGATAGGATGATTTAGGCATTACTTAAGTAACTAAGGGTATTTCTAGAATTTTTACTAAAATCACATGCCATGCACAAGACCCAGACATGTGTCAGGCATGTGACCATTTTTCCAATAAACTCTATAAATACTCCCTTCATTTCAATAGAAATGGACTTTTTGATTCTCTCTGAACTGAAGACTTTGAAGAAGACTATTAAATCCTAAGAGTTCTGCCACGTGTTACTCTAGCAATTGCTTACCTGTTCTTCTCCCCTCTTCAACCACGCATTCAAGACTGTACTCTTTGTGGATTTCTCTCCTCCTCAGTCAACACGAAAACCTAACCCTAGTAAGGTACGATTTCCTTACCTACAAAGATTAATAAAGAATGGGTAATATAGTGGACTAGTTACCATCATTATTAATGTGAAAATTATTATTAAATATTGTTAAATACCACCATGTGTAATATAAAAAAATATAAGTAGTAGTACCATATAATTACTTCTTTCATGAGATATTAAATGAGGTGTGACACTTAATTAGGAGTAATGATATACAAAACTATATAGTAAAAGTAAGTATATCATTAAGTTGATTTAGTTGAGTTTATGTTACCTAATCATGTGTGGTGGGACAATTAAATGTGTATTTTAAATATGGGAGTAAATAAATATGTACTATTAAAATATTTATTTCAATATTGATGTGTAATTAAATAATAAAAGGAATATTGGATTACTAGTAAACAATTAAATTGTGTCCATACATGTTATAGTATTAATTAGACTAAACAAATGTACATGGATTATATAATTATGGGTGTGGATATATACCCTAACTTATCACAATGTAATACTATTACCTCATTAAAATTGTGTTGTATACCCAAAAGGAATTAAAACTTAAGTATATTAGAAACCTCTTTGTTATTGCATACCAATCAGACTCCTTGTCCCAGTTTGAGTGACGCAATAGTGCTTCACAGTTGCCTAATTCTAATTACGTAAACACAATTCTGCATATGATGGCTAGCATAGCTATGATGATGAAGAGAAAAATGGAGGAGAAGAAGTTGGTGACTTCTTTTCACCTAAACCTCTCAACCCATTGGATTCTTCTTCTTTCTCTTGGATTAATTCATTGTGAAAAGCCTAAACTTGGACAATAATTTCTCTATAAATGGCAAACTCTTCTTCTTAATTCATGTTACTAAGTTTTCTGCTAAAGTTCATATATAGTGTGAGTCTAATAATTGAGAAGCAACAATCTGAGGTTGGAAGAATTTGCACCATAAGCTTCAACAGAGGTAGTTCTCTTAAACTATTCTCTTGCATTCTAGTAGTTTAAATTCTTAAGATTTCATGGAATCTTTTGTTAAATTGGGTTAAAGGTTGATGTCTAGGTGTTAGCCAAGTTAACATGCATACGTGAAAACAATGTGTTTGGTTTTGAGTTTGTTATGTTGAGGATTTCTTGTATAAGTTTTATGTTCTGCCAAAGTAGAGTCTTTCCTGGTTCTGTCCTTGAAGGGAGCTGTAATACCCGAGAAATTCCATATATTAACAAATATATATATTAATGGAAATAAATATTTATTGAATGAAAATGATTTCGTGTTATGAGACGAGTTAACTCAATTATATTAAAGTGATTAATGTGGAGTTGTAACAAACTCATTGAAATGCCTTGTGTGGCACCGTGATGAGAAATAGTAGTGATTATATTAATTAATGAAAGAATTGTTAAGGAAAATAATTAATTGATAGTTATTAAAGAATATTGATTAATTGCATATAATTATGTGATTCCATATAAGGAATACACACTTAAACTAGTAATATCAACAATATGACAGTTAATTCATGGTGTGTGGAGATAGATATTGAAACTGGCATGAAGCTAAACCACTTTGGCATTGCCAGTGTACGGCGCAGCTACGCCTTCCCAGTAGTACAAATTGGCGCAGCTGCGCCAGTGATTTGTTGGAGATAATTAATTTTCTACTTTAGAATAAAATGGGACACTTTTGTTGTATATGTTACATTAATAAATCATAGGATAAAAGTACATTATGAAGTACGAAGTAGTACAGTGAAATCATATGCAATTGCAATACATAAATAATCAAATATTTATGCATTCTAGAAAACTGAAAAAGGAATTAAATGTTTAAATAAACATTAATATTAAATAAGTTTATAATGTGGTTATGTTAGTAGTAGAAATAATTATGGAAATACCTAGACAATAATACCTAATTGTGTTATTTTATTACATGTATTTAATGTACATGGACTATATGATGTGAGTATATAAATAACCCCTAATTTCTCCTAGTATAGTAACACTTGGACATTAAAACCCATTTTTGGATAACAAAGTAACTGAATTGGATTGAGCTAAGCTTGTTGCTGAGATTTTTCCTCTTGTCCAAAATTGAGTGACAAAATAGTACAATGAACAGTAACCTAAACTCTATTTTACGTAACTTCCAAGCTACAAAACATAGGTGATCATTTGCTAGGAAGATGGCTGGTAAGGGTGGTTGATCAACTCTTTAGTAACCAATGTTTTCTCCCTTTACACATGAACTATAGCTCTAGTGTAAGGACAATGTCTAGTCCAAGTTTCCTCTTTAAATACAAGCTAAAATTCTAGTTTTTGTGTTGTTAGAAGTTGTCTGATAAGTCTTAGTTGGAGAGTTCAAAGTTGTTGAGCATTGTAGAAGCCTACTCAGTGAGTAAGAAGTCCAATTCAAGCTTTAGGAGGTATAAACTCTAGTTATGTTCTTGAAATGGGACTTGTTTAATTCTTGGAATTACTTAAATTTCTATGTGAATCAAGATGAATTAACATGCTATAAGGTGTTTAAGAAGTTTACTTACATGTATGGACTCTTTAATGATGGTTTAGAACAAGTTTAAATCGATAGAAATCAAGTTGGTTGATACTCTGTAAAACAGAGTCTATTTCTGCTCCTAAACCAGACTTGGCTCAGCTACTCCCTAATTGTACTAGGGTGCAGCGCAGCTGCGCCAACCTCTGTGTTCAGTTTTTGCTTTCTGTTTTAAAATCTGCTAAGTGTGGGTCAATTGCTATGACTTAAACTAGCATCCAAGCATGTGTAATGTGTATATACAATTATATTAACATAGTGTGAGTATGTTTTACTAGATTAGCATACATGATTAATGAAAGTGTATAGTTTAAAATGAATTTAGAACTTTAGAAATGAACTTGATAAGTATGTATGCCATGTTTATATATACTGACTTTGCAAGCATATTGATATGATTTAGAAATGCATGAACAACCCGTTAACTTGTGTGTATATGATTCATAAGGAAGCATAAATTTGTTGGACTTATTAGTAAGCTTTACTAATGAAAATACGAACTTTGATAGTGAATGTTAACACGCTACTTTGAGAGTTAGAATCTGATATTTGTGAACATGTTTGATGATGTTTTTAGACTCACTCATGTATCATAAATATATATGTACCATGCTTAGGTATCGTAATTCAAGTGAAGCATAAATGAAGCATATTTTTAAACCAAAACGATACTAATTACACATATCTGATATGAATACTCATAAGCATGCCAAATATGAGTTATATGACTACCTTATGCATTTAAAAAGCAAGAATGTTAGACTTTGTAGTTTCATGACCTTGAATAGCCTTAACTTGTTAAAATGTTTAACTTAGAACTATATTATAAAAAGGGGAACCTAGATTGACTTAAGGGACACAAAATGACTTTTGATATGATAGTGTATGTATTGAGTTCATGCCGAACAGAAACCATAAGGTAAAAGCTTAGCCTTGGCTTGGCCAGAGGGCTACGCAGCTGCGCTGGCCCTAGGCTTAGCAATGGCGCAACTGCACCAGTCTGAAATCAGAAGTTAGATAATTTGAAAATTTGATCTTTGGACAGTTAACTTGTGTGATGCCTATATTGTTAAAAATTGTTTAAACCCTACTGATACATGTATATATGTGATGATTAAGTAATAAGATAGTGTTGGCCTTGTATAATGAAAGTCCATGGGTAAAAAGGTCTTAATATGGAGTATTGTAAATTTACTTATGAAGTAACTAGGTACTTGATTTCAAGATAAACCTATAAGCTGATTTTGTACCGTATGTGCATACTTGAATCATGACAAGCTTGAATAAAGAATGTGATTAGCTAATGAGCATCTTGTACTTATAATACACTATAAATAGGATTCGAAAGTGTTGATTTATTAACGTGGATAAACTACGCTTAAGGCAAGTATTCTAAACACTTGCATTACTTTATTCAACGAATACCGTAAGCAAGTATCTAAACCTTATCTCTTTGAATGCAAGTTATCTTACTTACTCGTTCAGTTGAGCCAGTATGTTTAAACTCTTGTGAAAACTATTATTCATGTTAAACTTGGTATTATTCTTGAATATTGTGAAAATGTCTATGCCATTCGATTCGGCTAGACTATATGCATGCTTAGCAAACTGTCCAAACCAATTGACTGGTGCAGAAAGCTTAAAAACTGAGTTGAACAACCCTTATAGTAAGGGGAATGTATATTGTTGGAAGCCCCAAAACACACGTGAATATTACTATGGTGTTATGCATAACATAGAGTATTATAGATTGGTCATCTATAGCACTTGATTCTTTTAGGTTATCATTTTAATATTGATAATTCTAGTAGATGTTCAATAGTCCTTAGTGACAACTCAATATAAATTGTTTTATCCAATTGGATACGTTGATAGCCTTTGAATTCATATATATCTGTTGATCTATATTGAATTATCATTTCATATCCCAAAGTTTTGATTCGAGGATTTTTGATACTCATTGTTCATGATATTGTTCTAAGACTCTGAGACTATACCTTGATATATCTAACTCGTGATTTAATACTCATCGCCCTTGTTGTATATTACTTATTGGGCAATTTGTTCCCATTCTTGCTTATTTAAAACCTTTCAGTTAAAGTGGATCAAGGAAGTGTCTATGGGAAAGACAAGAGCAAGGGCAACGCTACCGACTAGCTTGTTCCTTTATGGATTAAAATTATTATATTGTATTAAGACTATTTTTCAGACCATGTTTAAGCTTAAGTAGGATTATGTAATAAGTCTTTATTCGATATTATTATGTAATCTATTAAGTACTATAGGTTACGAGACTTGGGGGAATAATTATAATAAATCATTGTATATTATTCTAGATTAGATCTTCCATTGTGAACATGTAATTTTAGTTATTTTGTATGCCATGAGCACGTGATGAATCGAATTCGAGTGACCAAGTAGTGGTCCGAATTTGGGGGCGTCACAGTTTGGTATCAAAGCTGTAGTTATAAACCTTAGGAGCGAGTGTCCTTAGATTATAACTCAGGAGAACTTAGAAGTTAGAAAGGAGATAAAACTCATGTAGAGTTTTCCTTGAGAGACTTAGTGTGTTATGAAATGTAACTTCATTCTATACAATGAACTTATGTTTATTTAACATTCTAATGGAGTCGTTGTTTTTGTTGTCTTATATTGGTGATTGTAGGATGACTAACATGGGTGGACCTAGCCGAGTAGTAGAGGAGGAGCTGCGTGACATCCACGTGGTATTTGAGACACCCTTGATAGATAAGCCAATATCAGTAGTGACCCGTATCGATGACGATGATGAGGAGGAGGAGATGGAGCCATTACTTGAGGAGTCTGATCCAAAGGAGGAGCCTATAGAGGACTTCGATGATGCTACTTTCGAGGATCGGATGTTGGGAGAGTATGAGGAGCAGATTTTAGAGTTAGGGTGTGGAGTGGAGGAGCTAGAGGCTGAGGCTAGGGAGAGGGATTCTAACTTCCAGAAGTTGAGGGACGAGGACCATCAGAGGAAATTAGCAATGCAGGAAATGGAGGTTGAAATTGCTCACCGTAAGGAGGCAGGGATCCAGATGGGGACTTTATTTCACCGATCGGTGGCTAGGAACGTTGATTTGGCAGGGAAGCTGGAGGAAATGGAGCAGAGGGTTTTGAGTGAGAGGGAGGAGAAGGAGGCTCTCCGAACTCAGTTAGAGATGGAGGTGAGTATTCCCATCGAAGAGAACTGGGAGGAAGCCAATGATAGGGTGGATGATCTAGAGGACAAGGTGCGATGCAAGAGAAGGAAGATGAATAAGATGGGTTATGCTTTACGCATGGCCATGGAGAGATTAATCGATGGTGGTGCACATTACTCAGAAGGAATATCAGAGAGTCGTGGAGTGTGGGATGTTAGATTGAGTCCAGAGGAAGAAGTCTAGTAGTTGTAATATTTTATTTATGTGTTGATAAAATTGTTATTGAAATCTCAGTCTTTTGTGTAAGATGTGAGATAGTAGTAAACCCCAAACTTTTGAAAGATGTTAGAGGGGTAGTATGTTGGAAATTATTCCCGTCTTATGTGATGTTAGGGGATATGTGTTATCATTTATAGCAGTATACTAGAGAAGACCGTGTATTATAACCATTTGGCATATGAATATAAATGATCTTTTTTTTAGAAACGTGTTATAAATTTTTAGTTCTTTTCAATTGAGAAATGTCTAAGTAATATAATTAGATAATAAAATGAAAATTTTATGATGCAGAAAAATGCCGCCCAGACGTAGAATAACTGTACTAGAAGAGTCAGTTAATGATGAGAGAGGACTAGTAGATCCGATACAGAGACTTGTAGATTTATTGGGAGAAGCTCTGAGGGGAAGAAATGAACCAGTACCACCCATTCCCCAAGATGTCCCAGTAACAACCTTCAAAGATTTTAAGAGTGTAGGACCCCCAGAGTTCGAGGGAACTACTGACCCGACAGTTGTGCAAACCTGGATCAAGGAGATCAAGAAGGCATTCACTATAGCTCGCGTGAGTGAAGACCAGAAGATAGTATTTACCACATACATGATGAGGGGCGAAGCGAACTATTGGTAGGAAGCTAATCAGCAAAGACCGGGGGAAGGAACGATAACATGGGAGAGGTTTACGACGCTGTTCTTCGAGAACTATTTCCTAAAGAGTATAAAGAATAGGATGGAAGTGAAGTTTATAGAGTTAAAATAAGGAGATATGACGGTGGTGCAATACGCATCTAAGTTTAACGAACTAGCGCGATTTACAAAACACCAAGTTGGGGATGAGGAAATGAATGTGAGACGCTTCGAGAAAGGGTTGAAGTCGTGGTTGTATAATAAGGTATCAGTCCTCCAGATTGATTCCTTTGTGACATTGTTAGAGAAGGCAATCATTGTGGAAGGTGGCAATGAGGCCTTAAGTCTATATCATAAGGAGAAGAAAAATAAGAACACTAGTTGTGAACATCGTGGAGGAAGAAGTAACAGAGGGAGTAACTTCGAAAAGAGAAAATGGGAAAACAACAACAGAAACAATAATCAAGGTTGGAGTCACCAGGGAAACTTCAAGAAAAGGACTGAAGCTTGTAACAAGTGTGGAAGAAGTCATCAGAGGGAGTGTTGGAAAGGAAAGAGCACGTGTTATAATTGAGGTCAAGAGGGGCACATATCGGTAAATTACCCAAAACCAAAAAAAGATCAGGAGATGTTTTGCTTATGGGTCAACAGAGCACCAGATAAAGGATTGTCCGAAGAAAGGAAGTGGTGGAGCTGGAGTAGTCCAGGGAGGAGGGAGCAAGTTAATGATTGGTGGACCTACGCAACCCAACCGATCGACCGCCCAAACCATTAACATGACCGTCTAGGACGCAGTAGCTGCAAAGGACGTGGTGTCAGGTATAATCCCAATCAATGATATAAATGCTTATATATTATTTGATTAGGGTGTCACCTGCTCTTTTATATATGAAGAATTTGCTAGTAAACTTAGTACACTCTGAGAACATTTAGAAGATCCTTTGAACGTTGAAGTTACGAATAAATAAATAATCACTGTGGAATTCATTTATTGAAATTGTCGCACAAACATTAGAGATCATGACCTGAGCGTAGACTTGATTCCTATTAGACTAGGAGAATTTGACGTAATAGTAGGAATAGATTGGTTATATAATAATGCGATGGTAATTGACTGTCAAAACAAGTGTGTGAACCTTCAGACTCTGAGTAAGTCTAAGGTGGTGTTTTATGGTAGCTCATCGCTTAAGAAATCGTGTTGTATTACGATGATGTAGGCCAAGAAATTTTTAAGGAAATGATATGTAGGTTATTTAGCTTACATCGTAAATACTTGGAAAAAGGGAGTAGAAATTAAAGATATATCCATAGTGAATGAAATTCAAGATGTGTTTTCAGACGATCTGCCTAGCCTTCCGCCAGACAAAGAAATCGAATTCGTAATAGACTTAGCACCGGGAACGACACCGATTTTGAAAACTCCATATCGTATGGCGCCAGTAGAAATGAAAGAATTGATGATACGACTTCAAGAGTTATTGGATAAGGGTTACATTTGACAGAGTGTGTCTCCTTGGGGAGCACCAGTGCTATTCGTTAAGAAAATGGATGGATCGATGAGACTCTTTATCGATTATAAAGAATTGAACAGAGTGACAATCAAGAACAGATATCCACTACCAAGAATAGGCAACTTATTTGATCAACTGAATGGAACGAAATGTTTCTCGAAGATTGATCTATGGATGGGATATCACCAATTGAAAGTGCGGGATGAGGACATATCAAAGACTGCATTTCGAACCCGTTATGGACATTACGAGTTTTTGGTAATGTCGTTTGGTTTGACTAATGCTACGACAACATTCATGGACTTGATGAATCGAGTTTTCAAGCCATACTTGGATACATTTATGGTGGTTTTCATCAACAAAATCTTGATCTACTCGAAGACAGAGGAAGAACACGTCGAACATCTGAAGATTATTTTGGAGGCATTACAGAAGGAAAAGATGTATGCAAAATTTTCAAAGTGTGAATTTTAGATTAAGAAGGTTTATTTCTTAGGCCACGTGGTGGATGCAAATGGAATCTCAGTAGACCCTGAAAAAGTTGAAGCAATAAGTAATTAGGAACAACCGAGAACCCCGACGGAGTTGAGAAGTTTCTTAGGGTTAGCTGGGTACTATCAAAGATTCATCCAAGATTTTTCTAAGATAGCGACCCCGTTGACTAATCTAAAGAGGAAGATGGTGAAATTTGTATGGACCGACAAATGCGAAAAGAGTTTTCAAGAGTTGAAGAAGAGGTTAAGTGAGGCGCCTGTATTATCATTAACAGATGATACGGGAGGATTTATGGTGTGTAGTAATGCGTCGCATAGAGGACTGGGTTGTGTCCTGATGCAACATGGTAAAGTCATTGCGTAAGTGTCACAACAATTGAAGGATTACAAAAAATGATACCTTACTCACGACTTAGAGTTAGCGGCTATAGTTTTTGCGTTGAAGATATAGAGGCATTATTTGTACGGAGAGAAATGTGAGATATACATAGACCACAAAAGTCTAAAATATATCTTCACACAGAAGGAGTTGAATATGAGTCAGAAAAGGTGGTTGGAATTGATTAAGGATTATGATTGCGATATTCTTTATCACCCGGGGAAAGCGAATGTAGTGGCCGACGCGCTAAGTAGGAAAGGAAGGGAGAAGTTATTTCAATTGACGAATCAGGAAGAGTTAATCTGAGAAATAGAGAAATTAGAAATAGGGGTAAAGGGACCGGAGAGGTCTGATGAGAAGTTATTTATAATGGAAGCTTGTCCAACATTGTTGGATAATGTAAAAGAAGCACAGGAGAAAGATGAAAAATGTGAGAAAATCGGGAAAAGGATTACAGAAAATGAGGAAGAGAAATTTTGACTAGATAAAGACGGTATCTTAAGATTTGAAAGAAGAGTGTGGGTACCAGCGGTAACCGAGTTAAGAGAAAAGATTTTGCACGAGGCACACAATACGACGTATTTCGTTCATCCAGGAGGCACTAAGATGTATCGAGACTTGAGGCAACATTTTTGGTGGCCCAATTTGAAACGGGAAGTCGTAGAGTGCGTTAGTAGATGTTTGACTTGTCAACGCGTAAAGGAAGAGCGTCAGCGGCCGAGTGGTTTACTACAACCATTGGAAATACCATAGTGGAAATGGGAACACATTACAATAGATTTTGTGGTAGGACTTCCAGTTACGCAGAAGGGTTATGATGCCATTTGGGTTATCATGGATCGACTTACAAAGACTGCACATGTTCTACCAATCAAGATCTGATATAGTTTAAATCAGTTAGCAAATCTGTACGTAAAGGAAATTGTTTCACGACATGGAGTGTCGATATTGATTATTTCTGATCGAGATCCGCGCTTCACGTCAAAATTCTGGAAAAGCTTGCAGGAGAGGATGGGGACATAGTTAAGGTTAAGTACCGCTTATCATCCTCAGATAGATGGATAAAGTGAGCGAAAATTACAAACGCTGGAAGACATGCTTAGGACTTGCGTGATGGACTTCAAGGGAAATTGGGACGACCTCCTACCCTTAGTCGAATTTGCATATAATAATAGTTACCATGCGAGTATCGGCATGCCACCATACGAAGCTCTTTACATAATGAAGTGCGGAATGCCATTATGTTAGGAAAAAGTCAGAGAACGACGAATACTCGGACCGGAGTTAGTACAACAAACCACATATGTGGTGACAATGATAAAAACCAGACTAGTAGCAGCTCAAGATCGCCAGAAGAAGTACGTAGATTTGCATAGATAGGACCAATATTTTAAAGTCGGTAATTTCGTATTCTTGAAGGTATCTCCGTGGAAGGGAAAGATCCGTTTCGGCAAAAAAGGAATGGGCGAGGTGAAACGAATGGGCAAGGTGGCATACAAAGTTGCACCACCACCCGAGTTGGAGCACATCCATATCATGTTTCACATGTTCGTGTTGCGTCCGTACAAGCCTGACTACAAACACGTGATTTCGTATGAACCCATTCAAGTGGAGAAGAACTTAGTGTATGAAGAAATTCTTGTCCAATTCTTGGATAGGAAGGAGCAAACTTTAAGGAATAAATTTATTTCTTTTGTAAAAGTACTTTGGTGTAACCACGATGTCGAGAAGGCTACATGGGAGTTAGAAGATATGATGATAAGGGATTATCCCCATCAATTGGTGTAACCCTGTAACAATTTTGGGATGAAATATTTATAAGTGGGGAGAATGTAATACCTGAGAATTTCTATATATTAACAAATATATATATATATATATATATATATATATATATATATATTAATGGAAATAAATATTTATTGAATGAAAATGATTTTGCGTTATGAGACGAGTTAACTCAATTATATTAAAGTGATTAATGTGGAGTTGTAACAAACTCGTTGAAATGCCTTGTGTGGCACTGTGACGAGAAATAGTAGTGATTATATTAATTAATTAATGAATTGTTAAGGCAAACAATTAATTGATAGTTATTAAAGAATATTGATTAATTGCATATAATAATGTGATTCCATATAAGGAATACACTCTTAAACTAGTAATATCAACAATATGATAGTTAATTCATGTTGTGTGGAGATGGATGTTGAAACTAGCTTGAAGCTAAACTAGTTTTTGCACTGCCAGGGTACGGTACAGCTACGCCTTCCTAGCAGTAGTACAAACTGGTGCAGCTGCACCAGTGATCAGTTGGAGATAATTAATTTTCTACTTTAGAAAAAAATAAAACACTTTTGTTGTATGTGTGACATTAATAAATCATAAGATAAAAGTACATTATGAAGTACCAAGTAGTACAATGAAATCATATGTAATTGCAATACATAAATAATTAAATATGTGTGCATTCTAGAAAACTGAGAAAGGAATTAAATGTTTAAATAAAAATTAATATTAAATAAGGTTATAATGTGGTTATGTGAGTAGTAGAAATAATTATGGAAATACTCGGATAATAATACCTAACTGTGTTATTTTATTACATGTATTTAATGTGCATGGACTATATGATGTGAGTATATAAATAACCCCTAATTTCTCCTAATATAGTAACACTTGGAAATTAAAACCCTCTTTTGGATAACAAAGTAACTAAATTGGATTGAGCTAAGCTTGTTGCTGAGATTTTTGCCCTTGTCCCAAATTGAGTGACACAATAGTACAATGAACAGTAACCTAAACTCTATTTTACATAACTTCCAAGCTGCAAAACATAGGTGATCATTTGCTAGGAAGATGGCTGGTAAGGGTGGTTGATCAACTCTTTAGTAACCAATGTTTTCTACCATTACACATGAACTCCAACTCTACTATAATGACAATGTCCAGTCCAAGTTTCCTCTATAAATACAAGCTACAATTCTAGTTTTTGTGTTATTAGAAGTTGTTTGATAAGTCTTAGTTGGAGAGTTCTAAGTTACTGAGCATTGTAGAAGCCTACTCAGTGAGTAAGAATTCCAATTTAAGCTTAAGGAGGTATAAACTCTAGTTATGTTCTTGAAATGGGTCTTGTTTAATTCTTGGAATTACTTGAATTTCTATGTAAATCAAGATGAATTAACATGCTATAAGGTGTCTAAGAAGTTTACTTACATGTATGGACTCTTTAATGATGGTTTAGAACAAGTTTAAATTGATAGAAATTAAGTTGGTTGATACTCTGTAAAACAGAGTCTGTTCCTACTCCTAGACTAGACATGGCGCAGCTGCGCCCTAATTGTACTAGGGTGTAGGGCCAACCTCTGTGTTCAATTTTTGCTTTCTGTTTTAAAATCTCCTAAGTGTGGGTCAATTGCTATGACTTAAACTAGCATACTAGCATGTGTAATGTCAGACCCCAAATTATATGAAATGAAAGTATTTAATTTTTTTATAATTATTCTATTTGGTAAATAGTTATATTGATAAAAGTTTAAAGTTAAGGGTGATATTTGAAAATTTTGCAAAGTAAGCAAGTTATTGTAAAATATTCGTTGTGTCGGGAAATATTTGATTGGTCGGAGAATATTCATACGATGGCACAATCATTGGTGAACCCCACAACGGAAGTATTGTCGTAGTTAGAAAACGACAGAAATATCTTTTTATAAAAATAATGGCAAAAGTGTTACCGTTAAAAACTGTTGAATTACTTGGTAGTAAAAGTACAGTAATATGCGTGGTTGCATAATAATACACGGTATTGATTATTGATGCTTACGTGAGAAGTCACTCAGTTATACTCAATTATTGCTACAGTAATTGATGCATCATATCTCTCATATTATTGATTCAATTATTGTCACAGTATCATCTGTATAATATGTTATATTATTAAATCGATAAGTGAGAAGACAAATTTATTCATATTATTATTTGCAATATTGACAATGTCTAGAAGTTCTGTCAAGGAGAGGTTTGGTCACCTAATTGCGCGCCAATAAGGAGAAATCCTTATAGGAAAGCCCCCTTTTTCCTGGGAATGACCTGATTGTTAAATATTGTGAATTATAATATTAATGATGAATAAATTCATGTTGATTAAAGATGAAATTGATAGTTCCATTGTGTTGGAATTATTAGTGTTAGTAAAAATCGACATTTATTTCGATAATAATTGATGTCTGGAGGTTATATTGACCAATTGGGTAATTAACCGGATAAATGAGCACTTAATTGCTATTGATTCACATGATTATAACTATTTGTTCACATGTGTGTACTATTGATTCACATTGATTTACTATCAGGGGAGTTGGTGCAAGATTGATAATACTTGCATGAATAAGTTAAAAATGAAGGTATAGATGGAGGTACTATACTATAATTCGTATTTTCACATGTCTAGAACTATTGAGTCACATGATTTACTATCGATTCACATGATTTACTATTAGGGGAGGTGGTGCAAGTTTGATAATACTTGCAGGACTAAATTAAAAATAAAGAAAAAGAGGAAGGTATTCACAGGGTACTATTTACCCGAAAAATATATTTCTTTTCTGTCCAAATTATTTTTGGTACGTGAATATTATTCTTGAATTTTACTCCACAATGCAGTATCACGTTGACAATTTGGATATTTTTAAACTCTGGATAAATTTAAAGTCTTTAATATTTATCCTTGATTTCGTTTGATTAATGTTTATATCATTGTCATCATCCTCATGCTTATATTGTGATGAAAGTCATCTTTGGCTTACTTGCATAGATGGACTGTTGATTATTGGTTTTAAAGTTGTATATCTTTGGCTTACGTGCATAGATGGACTGTTGATTATTGGTTTTACAGTTGTATATTTTTGGCTTACGTGCAAAGATGGACTGTTGATTATTGGTTTTATAGTTGTATATCTTTGGCTTATGTGCAAAGATGGACATGTGTATGACGTGATCATAACCACTGATGATAATAACGAATATCCTTGGCCCGTAGTGCATGGATAATTTGATGATGTGATTGCCAGGATCATGACCATTAGTTAACAGTTGAATGTCTTTGGCCGTAGTTCACTGACAGACAATTGATTGGTATGATCATGACCATTGGTTTTATAGTTGAATATATTTGGCCCGTAGTGCAAAGGTAGACAACTGATTGGTATGATCATTGTTATTACATTTGAATATCTTTAGCCTTTGGGGTAAGGATTTTGAGTAAACGTTCTATTAAGCCTTTGTGGCAAGGAGGAACTGTTGATTTACATGATTATAAATATGAATTGTGGATTTAATTATAATATTTGGTGGTTTAGGTGAAGACAGATGATGCGAGTTCTCTTTGTCTTGGGTATAACAGAGAACTGTTGATGAGTATTATAGGAATGAAATATTAAAAATGGACTTTTAATCTAGAGGAGATAGTAGACATTATGTTTTACTTGACCCTTCTAATGGATTGCTTATTCTGCTGCAGTTAAACTTGATGTTTATTGTATTGTATTAGTTGTTATACTGTTGAAGGCTAAGTATAATTTATTCTGCATTATCTTAGCCATAATATTTCTTACTGGGCTAGTTGAGCTCACCCTTTTGCTTTCTTTTTCTCTTCAGGAAATGAGAATATAACTGGGACTAGTCGGGGAATAGAGTGATGGTCCAAGATGGTTGTTTTAGCAGTCCTCACTACTTAGTATGATAATAAGTGTAATGAGGATTCAATTTGAATTTGTATACTGTCTATGAGACAATATTCATGTAAACTCTCAACTATGTTTTGTCGTATTTTTACACGACAGTTGCATAAAAGAAGTTTGTATTTGATTTCTGTAGTGTGATATCTGGCGACCCAAGATGGGTGATGTATACCTATTTTGGGGGCGTCACATGTAATGTGTGTATATACAAGTTTATTAACCTAATGTGAGCATGTTTTACTAGATTAGCTGTAAAACCCCAAATTTTTCGAATAAAGATTTAATTTTCTCGAAATATTTTTTTTAATATTATGGTGTGAATTTGAGATAATGTTATAGTTGTGGGTAATATTTATAAATTTGGCAAAGTATGCAAGTTGTTATATAATATTCGATTGTTCGGAAAATATTCATTTTAACAGGGAATATTCGTACGACAACACAATCATTGGTGGACCCCACAACGGAATTATTGTCGAATTAAGAAAATGACAAAAATATTTTTATGAAAATAACGACGAAAGTTTTACCGTTAGTACCGTTGAACTACTCGGTAGTAAAAGTACAGTAATACGCGTGGTTGCATAGTAGCACACGATATTGATTATTGATGCTTACGTGAGAAGTCACTCAGTTTTGTTCGATTATTGTTATAATAATTGCTACATAGTATCTCACGTTATTTGATTCAATTATTGTCGATATTTTATATATTATTAAATCAATAATTGAGATGACAGAGTTATTAATATTATTATTTGCAATATTAACGATGTCTAGAAGTTCTGTCAAGGAGAGGTTTGGTCACCTAATTGCGCGCCAATAGGGAAAAATCCTTATTAGAAAGCCCCCTCTTTCCTTGGAACGACCTGGTCGATTAATAGTGTAAATTATAATAATAATGATGAAGTTTTGTTTTATTAGTATTATTAATGTAATAAAACAGAAAAGCTTTTTATATAAAACAGAATACTTTTATAAAGTTATTTGTTTTATTAGATAATAATTAGAATATAATATATTTTATTATGCATAGTGTTTTGTATTGTAAAATCTTTTTATATAAAACAGGATACTTTTATAAAGTTATTTGTTTTATTAGATAATAATTAGAAGATAATATATTTTATTATGCATAGTGTTTGTATAGTGCATGCATAGTGTTTACATATTAAAATCTTTTTATATAAAACAGAATACTTTTATAAAGGTATTCGTTTTATTAGATTATAAATAGAATATATTATATTTTATTTAAAAAAATTTGTTTTATTAGAATATTTTATTGTAAACCAATCTGGACCGTCCGTTTAAATGTAAATCAATCTGGATCGTTCATGAATTAGTTACTATTCAGTCCATTCTCCTATAAATAGAAGCTCATTCCTTCATTATTTCTTACGAATTCACTGAAATTATAGAGAGAAATTATAGAGATGGGCTATAGAGAGAAAATCTAAAGAGAGAAAGAAGAAGAGAAGTCTGTTATCTCACTATTCTGGTATCCAGTTTTCTTCTAAGATAAGGGATATTATTTGTTGTACTCGTAAGGGGTATTATTTCTTTTGTATTCATGAAGAAAACTTCTGTTATTCTATTCTTTATTATTCTGTTGGAATAACCTGTATACGCGGGCTACCCTGTACTTGGTGAAATTCTTCTGTTATTCCATTCTTTATCATTATATTGGAATAACCTGTCTATGCGAAGTACCGCATACATGGTGAAATTCTTCTGTTATTCCATTATTTATCATTCTGTTGGAATATCCTGTCGGTGCGTATTACGCCTGACCTGGTTCCATTAATTATTATTCTGTTGGAATAACCTATCTGTGCGGTCTATCGCATGCATGGTGATTTATGTTGTTATTCTATTCTTTATTATTCTGTTGGAATATCCTGTCGGTGCAAATTTTGCCTGACCTGGTTTCGTTCTTCATTATTCTGTCGGACTATCTTGTCTGTGCGTTTACGCATGACCTGGTTCCGTTATTTACTATTCTGTTGGAATAACTTATCTGAGCGATCTATCGCATGCATGGTGATTTCTGTTGTTATTCAATTCTTCATTGTTCTGTCGGAATATCCTGTCTGTGCGTTTACGCATGACCTGGTTCCATTCTTATTTATTCTATTGGGAATAACCTGTCTGTGCAGTCTATCGCACGTATGGTGAATCCTTTTGTTATTTCATTCTTTATTATTCTATTTAAATAACTTGTCTGTGTGGATTACCACACGCATAGTAAATGATCCTTTGTATTCATTCCTTATTAAATTATGAAAATGATCTGTCTACGTGGATTAAATCCATTTGCATTTTCATATATTCTATTATACACAGTTGGTTAAAGCTTTGACTTTTATATTCCTTAAAATTAGTGGAATATCATGGATATTTGCGCTTCATCCAGTATTTTTTCGTGAAAATATTCTTTTGAGCATTCTTGATTTTTTCTCCACAAAGCAGTATCATGTTGACAATTTGGACGTTATTGGTTCCTGGATAAATTAATTTTTAAACTTGTTTTATTGAATTATTATGTCATTGTCATGATGAGTTATGTTGGTTATTATATGAAAACATGAAAGTTTCTTAGAAATCACAAAGGGTTGAAAATCAGATTTTGATGAAAATGGAACATGAAATTTAATTGACCATATCTCCTATTATATTTCAATTTTTTGAGTGTAGTCAAGTTCTTGAGATAGATCTATGAGTTTTCTAACTTATCCAAGTGGAATCACTGGAAAAAGTGTTGTAGATTTTCGTGTGGACTGATTTTAGCAAAAGAGTCAAAAGCTGCGAATTAGGAAAAAGCTACTGCCAAATATTTAAAAGGGCATTTTCAGCCACTTAATTTGTGAGAAAATTTCTGGCCTTTTGGGACATGAAAATTTATGGCATAAAGTACCTCCTGTCCAAAAATTAGCTCATTCTGACTTAAAATGAACAAATTATAACCATTTCAATATTTATGTTTTTTCGACGAAAAATGCTATAACCAGAGTTCTATAACTTCGATGACCATGAAATTTAAACTGGAAGATCACGTTAACATGTGTAAGATCCTGCCAAGATTTGGGAATTTCTGGAGTTAAACTTGAGGTAGCTAATTTCTTAAGCAATTAATTAGAAATTGATTTTTGAAAAATAGTAAATAAATTTTAAAAATTTCGAGAAAAATATATGTTCAATATGGGACTATATTCTGCTAAATCCCCAAAAAGAAATATTTTTTGGACTGATTTGGTATTTTTCATGAAAATGCACTAGTTATGAGTATATCAGTTAAATATGTTATGTGAAGCTGAAAATTGGTAAATAAGATTTTATGGCTTGAAAATCTTATATAAGGTATATGCAGATTTTTTGATGAGAGATTTGATCATTGGTGATGAAATCTTATGAGTATGATATTTTTGAATGATTAAATGCATTATTTGGTAAAGTGTAAATAATTAAAATAAATTGTTTATAAGTTTAAGAAGTGATTAAAATATTATTATAATATTAATAATATTAGATTATGAGTTTATTAATTGACTGATAATATTTGGATAAATTTAAAGTCTTTATTATTTATCCTTGTTTTCGTTTGATTAATGCTTATATCATTGTCATCATTCTCATGTTTATATTGTGATAAAAGTCATCTTTAGCTTACGTGCATAGGTGGACATGGTGTGATTATGACAAGAAATTATTCGATATAATCATGACCGTAATGTGACGAATGATGTGGTAAAAGTCCTCAGTGGTCTGTAGTGCATTGATGTATAGTTTTTGGTATGATTATGACCAGGGATTATTCGGTATAGTCATGACCCTTGATAATTTAATGAATATCCTTGGCCCGTAAAGCAGGGATGACTTGATGATGTGATTTATTTAATAAGCTGAGTCTCATCGATTAAGTTGATGAAAAACTTTTTAAATCATAGAAGATAGTAGATTTTATGATCTACTTGTCTTTTTTAATGGATTTCTTGTTCCGCTGCAGTTAAACTTGATGTCTATTGTATTTTATCAGTTTAACATTGTTAAGGACTAATGATAATTTATTCTGCATTATCTTAGTCATAATATTTCTTACTGGACTAGTTGAGCTCACACTTTCTTTCACTGTTCTCTTCTGGAAATGAGAATATAGCTGGGACAAGTCGGGAAACAGAGTGATGGTCCAGATGATAGCATTAGTAGACCTCACTATTCTGCTAAATAGTGTGTCAATAAATGTAATGAGGACTCCATTGAGTGTGGATATTGTCTAGATGACAATATTCTTGTGACAACTCGAGAATTTGGATAATTTATTAAAATCTTAAATGATTGATTTAAGGTCAAATAATAGATATAGACAGAAAATAAGTGTATGCGTTTGATGTTATTGGGATTGAATTTTGAGGAGTTCAAAATTCGGTGAAGGATATAGGTGAATTATTCAGGATTAAGGATTTATGTGAATATTTATGTGTACTAAATGTGGTTAAGGGTCAAGGGTTGACTAGATTAATTATATATGAGTCAAACCCTAAGTATATATTAAGAACGTCAACGTTCTGTTAGAAAACCCTAGCAATGGATAAGAAATAGTAGAAATCGGTTCTGAAATCCAAGTTTCAGTTCCGGGAATCCGAAACCCAAAATTCACGATATGAATATGGTGATTAAGTTAGAAAACCCTAACGATATATTCAGAAACTCTAATTTAAGTATCGAGAATTTAAACCATAATTTGGAAATCCTAATGCGAAGTATTAAACCCTAAGGGTTAAAAAGTCGTGTGTAAGGAATATGAACATTATGTGATGGTTTATCTTTGTTTATTATATAAACAAACAAAAGAAACTAGTGTAACCCTAATTATATATTAGCAATGAAGGATTTAATAACTTAAGGGTTATGTAAAAAGAGAATTGTGGTATTTAGAATACTTACTAATTCTAGGAGATTTATTTTATATATCTCAAATGATTAATTTTATAACCTAGTTATAACAAGTCTAATTAGGTTATGGAAATAGATGTGAATGAGCAATGATTGGTGTTTTAATGGAGAAGTGAACCCCTAATTAAATGAATTGGGTTGGATAAGAATTAAAGGAATTGGACTATTTATATGTATAGCCCAAATGTTGGCCAATGAAATTGGTTAGAGGCTCAAGCAAAACATTAAGGGAATGGCTCAACTTTTAGCCCAAGTGGGAGAGGACTTTTTGGACAATTGTTAAATCAAATAAACATTTAGTAAATAAGCCAAACTTGGAGCATTCTAAGTCCAAGTGGCCGGCCATGAGAAGCTAGGAAAAGGGGGGAAGAATGTAATAATTACTAACTTTATTAGGTGAACAACTACTAACCACTCCACTTAGGTGTCATTCTTATGTTTAACCAACACTTATGTTCTTTATTGCAAGCAGCCTCTTGGCAATTATCTAAGAGAGAAGGAAATAGAATGGGTGGGAGAAGAAAGGCTCATGGCCGGATGGAGTAGGAGAGAAAGGAGAGTGAGTTTGGATAATGATATAATCCACATCTAATAAAACTTTAGCTTATTTTTTCTCTTTCATCTTTATTCCAAGTAACTAAGAACTAGAGATTGGAGAGTGAGAAGAGAGGCCATTCGGCAACCATGGAAGAGAGAAAGGGGAGTTTTAGGTGAGACATCCAAGCTCCATGATCAAACTAAGAAGAAGGAGAAGAAGAAAAGCTAAGGTATAGCAAAAATGTCTACTTATGTAGTCTATTTCCTTTATGTTTTGATTTGAGTTTTGACAACTTGAAGTTGTGATCTTGAGGTTTAAAATCTTAGATCTACATGATTTAGAGTATTTTATGTGTGGATCTATTCTTCTTGTGTGTTAGAAGTTAGATCAAAAACAAGAAAAGTGAAGCTAGGTTTTCAAAGTGTAGAAAATCCTAATTTTCTTAGTCTTGATATTATTTAATCTTGTGGTTGATGCTTGTTTGATGAAATAAGAAACATTGTTTCTAAAACTCAAAAACCATGAATATATGTGTTTATGAGTTTTTCATGTTTAGATATAACCATATTGGGTGTTGATTTTGGTTGGAATCAAAGGAAGAGAAAAATGGAATTTTTCCGGAAAAGTTTGAACTTTTAAAGTGAGAGCTAGGTTTTGATTTTTCTTGAAATCTATGATGGATATTTATGATTTATGTTCTTGGGATACTAGATATATGTGTTAAGGGTAAAATCCCTTTGGAATTACTCAAATAGGTTGAATATTGAAAAAGTTATGGGATTTCTCCCAAACTACACAAAGATATGAAAACTGTTAAAAGGACAGTTTTGTAACAGCCACTTCCGGGAGAAATTCCGGGAGCATAACCTGTCCAAATATGGATTGTGATAGATGAAAACTGTAGTTCGGAAAGATACGAACCCAAAAACATTGATGGATCATTAATCGGAGTTATAGATTTCATTTTATTTAAGTTTTGGTGAAGGACTCCAAAACTGTCAAATGACAAAAAGTTGCTGCCCAAAATTTTTCGGGGGTTGTTTCGGACATCTATTTAATGAGAAAAATTCCATGCTTTAGGGAAATGAAAATATAAGGTATTATGTAGCTTGTGTGCAAAAATAAACTGATTCCGAGTTAAAACGACCAAGTTACGACCGTTCTAATTTTTGTGATTTTCCGACGGAAATCGCTATAAACGGAGTTCTACAACTCCGATTGCCACAAAATTTAAAATGGAGCATCACGTTAACATATATAAGGTTATGGCAAGAGATGGAAATGTTTGGAGTAAAGCACGAGGTAGCTAATTTCTTAAGCTACGCACTAGAAATGATTTTTGAAAAATACTAAAGGAAGTTGAAAAATTATGGAAAAAATACTTTTTATGTATGAAATATGTGTATATGCGTTTGGACAAAGGATAGGAAAATAATAAACTGATTTGGTATTTTCGTGATACGAATTTAGAATACAACTTGCTGGATTGAAAAAGAAGTTGACTGAATTGATGGATTGGTGAATCCAGATTGCTGAATTAGAAATTTGGTTGCTAGATTTAGAATTCAGGTTGCTGGATTAGTATTTAACTTACTAGGTGTTAACGAATAACTTATAAAATAAAAAAGCGAGTGTTAAATCATATAAATGTGATTCTATAGCATGGTTAAGTGCTTAAGCAGAGTTTAACTGAACTTAAACTCGAGTGTTGACCGACTAGACCGTCGGGATGTTAAAATTGTGTCAGTTTCAACTCAAACTTAATAGTCTAACTGATACTAAGTCTTATGTGAATTAAAGATTGATATGGTTATGTGGTAATGTGTTTAAGTTATTTTGTGGATATAAATATAACATAATTATACTGTGATGATATTATTCTAATTATTGAAGATCTATATTATTAATATTAGGTCTTCGGGTAAAGCGTTATAAATTGCGTTGCGGTAATCAACGGTTCAGGCAAGTGTCTTTTACTTAACTCTAATAAGAGTAGTTTCTTCAAGCTTATGGTTAATCATTGATGATTGCCATGAAATTTGTACTCTGTATATCTTGCATGTATAAGTCAGGTATGAAAGGCTGATCACCTTCATTACCAGTTGGTTCAGAAATGTTTGTTCATGTTTAAAACTTGTTTAGTCAAAAGTTTGTTCGTGCTAGTTCTCAATTATATTGATGAATTATAGCCAGCTTATTATTCATACTCTTCAATCATGATATATCGTTATATTGTTGTATTTAAACTTGCTGGGCAAATTTTATGCTCACCCTTGCTATATCATGATAAAACATTGCAGATAAGGCGAACGTGTTCGGATACAGGAAAAGGATAATGCCAAGTTCAGCTTGGGATGTAATGTGCGACTAGTATGTAATAGTATAGTTTGATAAATGTGTTGTATGTTAGATAAATTGTGTATAAGTTAAGGTTACTCGACCTTGGGGAATAATGTGTAATGTATTGTATAAACAATTTATGTTTATATCTTCCGCAATAGTGATAGAAATAGTATACAGGATCTGCAGTGATTTGGGGCCTGGATTCGGGACTGCTACAGTTGGCATCAGAGCTGTTGGTTATGAAGCTTATGTAGGAATATCTGAGACCAATAACCACAGTGATTAGGATAAGACTAACTCAAATAGAGTTAGTTGGTCGGTAAGATTCAAAGACGAATCTCGGCGAGTGTAAAGACACAGAGTTCCCTAACTCTGATAATAAAGTTGAACAGTAATGGTGAATAGATTAAGTCTAAAAGACTGAAAGTGCAGGAATAGGAGATCGTAAAACAAAACGATCAAGTCATAGAATTGAATCGTAATATATACGATAAGATCACCCCGTGATCTGATAAGGTTATGACAGCCAGAAAGAATCAATCTGATGATTGAAAAGTTTACAGCAAGATGTTGTGTATCAGTTGTGCTATGAAATTGTACTATGAAAACTCATGAAATAGTTATGGATTATGAATACGGATTAAATGAAATTCTTATTTAAAAAGGTGTTAAGATTAGGAGGGAATTTCAATGAGGACTTGTGTCGGCAGCTGAGTTGTATTATTCCTTGTATGGGCGGAGAATTTGTACTTGGTTTTAGAATCACTTAGTTTCCTGGTCGATGTAGTGGTTAGGTTGACCAATTCAATGTATGGGCGGGGAATTGTTCACTTAGCTTCCTATATTGATTAGTGGCCGAGTTTGGTTTGACAACCACTTAGTTTCTGGCACTGATAATCATTGAAATGTTTGTGTCGCGCTGTTTGCTATATGCATGTTAAGAGGGTGATTCCTTTCTCATGTGTATAACAAATAGATAGGTCATAGGTAGAGAATATAAAGTTAAGTACGAGTTCTTAAAACTCATACTTATGTGACATTCTTGACTCATAGTTATATGAAATGTTTATGAACCCCTCAGCGAATGGACGCCAAAGGTCTGTCTAGGAAAGT
Organism: Panax japonicus; assembly: GCA_020205505.1. Taxonomy (NCBI): domain Eukaryota; kingdom Viridiplantae; phylum Streptophyta; class Magnoliopsida; order Apiales; family Araliaceae; genus Panax; species Panax japonicus. Next base: position 55,477,226 of record CM035114.1, on the reverse strand, counting down.
TCGTGAACTCATATGATTGTGGTAATTTATGGACTCATAAGTGTGGTTTTATGAACTGGGTATATTTGTGTGTGAATGGAGTATTGAGGATAATAGGAACAGATAGAATGTTTAAGCAAATGATCATTAGTGGAGACTTAGGTTTTCCTAAACTCCTAGCTATGCTAAACCTCAAATTTTTGACATCAAGCTAAATACGCACTATGTGCCTTTTAAAAAAAATTTGTTTTTATTTATCACTTATGTACCATGTAACCTGGTGCAGAGATGATAAAAATGATGGAGTCATCAATGTAGTATTACTTAGTGTGAATTTGACTTAAAGTCACTATTCCACTATGGTATGATGTAGCATGATAAAATCACCAAATGACGGAATCCTCAACAGACTGTAAATACAGTATGGCATCATGACGTCATTCTCGAAAATGTTTTCAAAAAGTTTAATTTACCAAATTGCTTTGGAACGGAATCCTATGATAAGACTGAGGTGAACTATGTTGTTTGGATAAATAATCCAATCTAATAGCGTAAATATTCGCTAAAAAAAATACGTTATGCATGACGTAAGCGTACGATGGGCTAATCACCTAAAGTACTAGCAACGATAGTTTACCTTCTTTGTGATTGTAAATAGACCAAGTAATGTTTTGTTTTGCGGTATGAATACCGTCAAATCTATGTGTTCATGGTCTATATGACCCCTCAGCACAATTTGAACCCTTTTACTCTTGTAAGTGGTGTATTGGGTAGCATGTAATATGTGTGAATGGTATAAGGTGCACGGTGTAAGGTGTAAGGTAAATTTCGGGGACGAAATTCTTATAAGGAGGGGTGAATGTGGCAACCCAAGAATTTGGACAATTTATTAAAATCTTAAATGATTGATTTAAGTTCAAATAATAGATCTAGACAGAAAATAAGTGTATGCGTTTGATGTTATTGGGATTGAATTTTGAGGATTTCAAAATTCGGTGAAGGATATAGGTGAATTATTCAGGATTAAGGATTTATGTGAATATGTATGTGTACTAAATGTGGTTAAGGGTCAAGGGTTGACCAGATTAATTATATATGTGTCAAACCCTAAGTATATATTAAGAACGTCTATGTTCTGTTAGAAAACCCTAGCAATGGATAAGAAATCGTAGAAATCGGTTCTAAAACCCTAGTTTCAGTTCCGGGAATCCGAAACCCAAAATTCACGATATGAATATGGTGATTAAGTTAGAAAACCCTAACGATATATTCAGAAACTCTAATTTCAGTATCGAGAATTTAAACCCTAATTTGGGAATCATAATGCGAAGTATTAAACCCTAAGGGTTAAAAAGTTGTGTGTAAGGAATATGAACATTATGTGATGGTTTATCTTTGTTTATTATATAAACAAACAAAAGAAACTAGTGTAACCATAATTATATATTAGGAATGAAGGATTTAATAACTTAAGGGTTATGGAAAAAGAGAATTGTGGTATTTAGAATACTTACTAATTCTAGAAGATTTATTTTATATATCTCAAATGACTAATTTTATAACCTAATTATAGCAAGTCTAATTAGGTTAAGGAAATAGATGTGAATGAGCAAGGATTGGTGTTTTAATGGAGAAGTGAAACCCTAATTAAATGAATTGGGTTGGATAAGAATTAAAGGAATTGGACTATTTATATGTATAGCCCAAATGTTGGCCAATGAAATTGGTTAGAGGCTCAAGCAAAACATTAAGGGAATGGCTCAACTTTTAGCCCAAGTGGGAGAGGACTTTTTGGACAATTGTTAAATCAAATAAACATTTAGTAAATAAGCCAAACTTGGAGCATTCTAAGTCCAAGTGGCCGGCCATGAGAAGCTAGGAAAAGGGGGGAAGAATGTAATAATTGCTCACTTTATTAGGTGAACAACTACTAACCCCTCCACTTAGGTGTCATTCTTATGTTTAACCAACACTTATGTTCTTTCTTGCAAGCAACCTCTTGGCAATTATCTAAGAGAGAAGGAAAGAGAATGGGTGGGAGAAGAAAGGCTCATGGCCGGATGGAGTAGGAGAGAAAGGAGAGTGAGTTTGGATAATGATATAATCCACATCTAATAAAACTTTAGCTTATTTTTTCTCTTTCATCTTTATTCCAAGTAACTAAGAACTAGAAATGAGAGAGTGAGAAGAGAGGCCATTCGGCAACCATGGAGGAGAGAAAGGGGAGTTTTAGGTGAGACATCCAAGCTCCATGATCAAACTAAGAAGAAGGAGAAGAAGAGAAGCTAAGGTATAGTAAAAATGTCTACTTATGTAGTCTTTCCTTTATGTTTTAATTTGAGTTTTGACAACTTGAAGTTGTGATCTTGAGGTTTAAAATCTTAGATCTACAGGATTTAGAGTATTTTATGTGTGGATCTATTCATCTTGTGTGTTAGAAGTTAGATCAAAAACAAGAAAAGTGAAGCTAGGTTTTCAAAGTGTAGAAAATCCTAATTTTCTTAGTCTTGATATTATTTAATCTTGTGGTTGATGCTTGTTTGATGAAATAAGAAACATTGTTTCTAAAACTCAAAAACCATGAATATATGTGTTTATGAGTGTTTCATGTTTAGATATAATCATATTGGGTGTTGATTTTGGTTGGAATCAAAGGAAGAGAAAAATGGAATTTTTCTGGAAAAGTTTGAACTTTTAAAGTGAGAGATAGGTTTTGATTTTTCTTGAACTCTATGATGGATATTTATGATTTATGTTCTTGGGATACTAAATATATGTGTTAAGGGTAAAATCCCTTTGGAATTACTCAAATAGGTTGAATATTGAACAAGTTATGGGATTTCTCCCAAACTACACAAAGATAAGAAAACTGTTAAAAGGACAGTTTTGTAACAGCTACTTCCGGGCTAAATTTCGGGAGCATAACCTGTCCAAATATGGATTGTGATAGATGAAAACTGTAGTTCGGAAAGATATGAACCAAAAAAAATTGACGGATCATTAATCGGAGTTATAGATTTCATTTTATTTAAGTTTTGGTGAAGAACTCCAAAACTGTCAAATGACAAAAAGTTGCTGCCCAAAATTTTCCGGGGGCTGTTTCGGACATTTATTTAATGAGAAAAATTCCAGGCTTTGGGGAAATGAAAATATAAGGTATTATGTAGCTCTTGTGCAAAAATGAGCTGATTCCGAGTTAAAACGACCAAGTTATGACCATTCTAATTTTTGTGATTTTCCGACGGAAATCACTATAAACGGAGTTCTACAACTCCGATTGCCACAAAATTTAAAATGGAGCATCATGTTAACATATATAAGGTTATGGCAAGAGATGGGAATGTTTGGAGTTAATCACGATGTAGCTAATTTCTTAAGCTACGCACTAGAAATGATTTTTGAAAAATACTAAAGGAAGTTGAAAAATTATGGAAAAAATACTTTTTATGTATGAAATATGTTTATATGTGTTTGGACAAAGGATAGGAAAATAATAAACTGATTTGGTATTTTCGTGATACGAATTTAGAATACAGCTTGCTGGATTGAAAAAGAAATTGACTGAATTGATGGATTGGTGAATCCAGATTGCTGAATTAGAAATTTGGTTGCTAGATTTAGAATCCAGGTTGCTGGATTAGTATTTAACTTACTAGGTGCTAACGAATAACTTATGAAATGAAAAAGCGAGTGTTAAATCATATAAATGTGATTCTATGGCATGGTTAAGTGCTTAAGCAGAGATTAACTGAACTTAAACTCGAGTGTTGATCGACTAGACCGCCGGGATGTTAAAATTGTGTCAGTTTCAACTCAAACTTAATAGTCTAACTGATACTAAGTCTTATGTGAATTATAGACTGATATGGTTATGTGATAATGTGTTTAGGTTATTCTGTGGATATAAATATAACAGAATTATACTGTGATGATATTATTCTAATTATTGAAGATCTATATTATTAATATTAGGTCTTCGGGTAAAGCGTTATAAATTACGTTGCGGTAATCAACGGTTCAGGCAAGTTTCTTTTACTTAACTCTAATAAGAGTAGTTTCTTCAAGCTTATGGTTAATCATTGATGATTGCCATGAAATTTGTACTCTGTACATCTTGCATGTATAAGTCAGGTATGAAAGGCTGATCACCTTCATTACCAGTTGGTTCAGAAATGTTTGTTCATGTTTAAAACTTGTTCAGTCAAAAGTTTGTTCGTGCTAGTTCTCAATTATATTGATGAATTATAGCCAGCTTATTATTCATACTCTTCAATCATGATATATCGTTATATTGTTGTATTTAAACTTGCTGGGCAACTTTCATGCTCACCCTTGCTATATCATGATAAAATATTGCAGATAAGGCGAACATGTTCGGATACAGGAAAAGGATAATGCCAAGTTCAGCTTGGGATGTAATGTGCGACTAGTATGTAATAGTATAGTTTGATAAATGTGTTGTATGTTAGATAAATTGTGTATAAGTTAAGGTTACTCGACCTTGGGGAATAGTGTGTAATGTATTGTATAAAAAATTTATGTTTATATCTTCCGCAATAGTGATAGAAATAGTATACCGGATCTGCGGTGATTTGGGGCCTGGATTCGGGGCTGCTACAATTCTTATTAAAACTCTCAATTTATGTTTTGTCGTATTTTACACGACTGTTGTATAATTACTTTATATTTGTATTTTGTACCATGTATCTGGGGACTCAAGATGAGTGATGACTACCTTTTTTTGGGGGCGTCACAGTTGGTATCAAAGCTTAGGGATATGATCCCTGGCTGAGATGTGAGATACGAATTAGGAGGAGAGAGACGGGGAATTCCTTCGCTAGTATGACCTACCTAAGTTTATATGGTATTTAATTGGTCGGTCAACCTATAGGGATAATATGTGATATGTTAATTATCCCTTGTTTTGTGGCATGTCAATTAACCTTCGTTTTGAAGATATATTCTAGAATGATATCTGAGGTACGAGAGATGAGAAATGGTAAAATCATGATAGAGAGGAAATAATTGGGAAGGTATAATCGAAAAAGAAAGCACGGTATATTTTAGTTGTGGAAAAGACGGTCACATAGTCCGATTTTATCGTACACCAAAGTCAAGTTCAGCTGAGATAGTGGCACCAAGGGCAGATACGGACAAAAAAAGTCGGTGGTTTCAAGATGAGCGTTTTTTGTGACTTCTCAAAAAGCGAGTAACCAAAACGAAGTTAGCACGGGTTAGTTAATTATAAATTCTTGCAAAGTCTATACCTTATTAAATACAGGTTCTACCCATTCTTTTATCTCTATTGCTTGCGCTCAACGTTTAAATTTGACTCCGGAGAGGTTAGACTTTGACTTATCGGTTGAAACTCGGTTAGGAGAAACCTTCGTTACCTCAACTATTTATAAATCTTATTGATTCAAATAGACACTTTCATGTTACGTGTCGATCTTATCTCTTTGAAAATTCTTGCATTTGATGTGATTTTAGGAATTGATTGGTTAACAACTCATCATGCTATAATCGATTATTTTTTTAAGGTTGTTAGCTTTCATATTCCTAACCAACCTATTATACGAATTCAGGCAACCAAACCACTAAAATTAATCACTGTCATATCAAACCATAAGTAAAAAGCCCCGAGCCTTTCGCTGGTGACTTCCAAGTCTTGGAATACACCAAAGCCAGAATATCCGTAGGGGACGTCATGAATAACGATGGCAAGTTGATAGGTATCTGTGAAACCCCAGATTTTATGAATAAAGAATTAATTTTCTCAAAATAATTTTTTAATATTATGGTGTGAATTTGAGATAATATTATAGTTGTGGTTAGTATTTATAAATTTTACAAAGTATGCAAGTTGTTATATTATATTCGATTGGTCAGGGAATATTCTTTGTGTCGGAAAATATTCCTACGACGGTACAATTATTGGTGGACCCCACAACAGAATTATTGTCGGATTGAGAAAATGACAAAAATATTTTATTGAAAATAACGGCGGAAGTTTTACCGTTTATACTGTTGAACTACTGGGTAGTAAAAGTACAGTAATACGCGTTGTTGCATAGTAGCACACGGTATTGATTATTGATATTTATGTGAGAAGTCGCTTAGTTTGATTCAATTATTGTCGATTAATAATATGAATTATTATAGCGATGATGAAATTTTGTTTTATTCGTATTATTAACGTAATAAAACAGAAACATCTTTTTATATAAAACAGAATACTTTATTAAAGTTATTCTATAAATAGAATATATTATATTTTATTATGCATAGTGTTGCATAGTGTTGCATAGTGTTTTGTATAGTGTTGCATAGTATTTTGTATAGTGTTTGCATAGTAAAAATCTTTTTATATAAATAGAATATATTATATTTTATTTAAAAGATTTTTCTTGAAATATGGACCGTAAGATTAAAGTAAATCAATCTGGATCGTTCATGGATTAGTTACTATGCATTCCATTTTCCTATAAATAGAAGCTCATTCCTTCATTATTTTCTTACGAATTCACTGAACTCCAGAGAGAGAAACTATAGAGAGATAGAAGAAAAGCTTTTGCTACTTAACTTTTCTTCTCCTATATCCAGTTTCTGTTACGGTAAGGGGTGTTATTCTTTCTTATTCATGAAGAGAACTTCTGTTATTCCATTTCTTTATTGTTCTGTTGGAATAACCTGTATACGCGGGCTACCCTATACTTGGTGACATTCTTCTATTATTCTGTTGGAACATCCTGTCTGTGTGTTTTACACCGGACCTGGTTCCGTCTTTATTATTATTCCGTTGGAACATCCTGTCTGTGTGTTTTACACCGGACCTGGTTCCGTCTTTATTATTATTCCGTTGGAATATCCTGTCTGTGTGTTTTACACCGGACCTGGTTCCGTCTTTATTATTCTGTTGGAACATCCTATCGGTGCAAATTTTGCCTGACCTGGTTCCGTTATTATTATTCTGTTGTAATAACCTGTCTATGCGAAGTACCGCATGCATGGTGATTTCTGTTGTTATTCCATTCTTTATTATACTCAGTTGGTTAAAGTTTTGACTTCTATACTCCATGAAATTAGTAGAATATCTTTGATATTTGCGCTTCATCCAGTATCTTTTCATGGAAATATTCTTCTGATCATTCTTGAATTTTACTCTACAAAGCAGTATTATGAGGACAATTTGGACATTAGTAGTTCTTGGACAAATTAATTCTTGAACTTGTTTTAATGAATTCTTATATCATTGTCATCATCCTCATGTTTATATTTTTTGAAAGTCATCTGTGGCCTGTAGTGCATGGATGGACTTGGTATGATTATGACCAGGGATTATTCGGTATAATCATAACCGTAATGTTATAAATGATGTGAAAATTAAAAGTCCTCATTGGCCCGTAATGCATTGATGGACAGGTTTTGGTATGATTATGGCTATGGATTCTCTTCAGCCAAGGGAGCAAAGATGAATTATTTTATGGCATGATCAGGACCGTTGATGAAAACACGATTATCTTTGGCCCGTAGTGCATGGATAATTCGTGGTCGTGATACTAAAGAATATCCTTGGCCTGTAGTGCAGGGATGATTTAATGATGTGGATTATTTATTGAGCTGAGTCTCAGCGATAAAAGTGATGAAAAACTTTTTAAATCATAAAAGATAGTAGATTCTATTCTTTACTTGACTATTTTAATGGATTGCTTGTTCCGCTGCAGTTAAACTTGATGTCTATTATATTTTATCAGTTTAACATTGTTGGAGGCTAATGATAATTTATTCTGCATTATCTTAGTCATAATATTTCTTACTGGGCTAGTTGAGCTCACCCTTTCCTTCACTGTTCTCTTCAGGAAACGAGAACATAGCAGGGACTAGTCGGGGAACGAAGTGACGGTCCAGAGGATAACATTAGTAGTCCTCACTATTATGAGAAATAGTGTATTAATAATTATAATGAGGACTCTTTTTGAGTTTGTATAATCTCTAGTAGACAATATTTGTATTCAAACTCACAATTATGTTTTGTCGTATTGTACACGGCAGTTGTATTAGTAAGTTGTATTTGAATTATGTACCATGTATCTGACGACCCAAGATGGGTGATGTATACCTAATTTTGGGGGCGTCACAGTATCAATGTGATGTACAATCCAAGTCTTGGATGAGAGTCACGGTTTTGAATGACATTTCTATTATTAATAAATTTCTTGACATATTTCTGAAGACTTCTTAGCCTACTTGTGACGCCCCCAAAATAGGTATACATCACCCATCTTGGGTCGCCAGATACATGGTGCAGATACAAATACAATCTTTAATATATAACAAGAAAGCTGTGAGTTTTAATACAAATATTGTCTTCTAGACAATATCCACTCTCAGAATAAGTCCTCATTACATTTATTGTCATACTATTTAACAGAAAATTGAGGACTACAAATGTTATCATTTGGACCATCACTCCGTCCTCCGACTAGTCCCTGCTACGTTCTCATTTCCTGTAAAGAACAGTGAAAGAAAGGGTGAGCTCAACTAGCCCAGTAAGAAATATTATGACTAAGATAATGCAGGATAAATTATCATTAGCCTTCAACAATGTTAAACTGATAAAATACAATAGACAACAAGTTTAACTGCAGCGGAATAAATAATCCATTAAAAGAGTCCAGTAGAGAATAAAATCTACTATCTTTTATGATTTAAAAAGTTTTTCATCACTTTTATCGCTGAGACTCAGCTTAATAAATAATCAACATCATCCCTGCACTATGGCCAAGGATATTCATTAGGGTCACGACCACAAATTATCCATGCACTACGGGCCAAGGATATTCATGTATTCATCAATGGTCATGATCATGCCAACAACTGTCCATCAATTCACTACGAGCCAATGAGGACTTTTACCACATCATTTGTAACATTACTATCATGATTATACCGAATAATCCCTGGTCATAATCATACCAAGTCCATCTATGCACTACAGGCCACAGATGACTTTCAAAAAAATATATATAAACATGAGGATGATGACAATGATATAAGAATTCAATAAAACAAGTTCACGAATTAATTTATCTAGGAACTAATAACGTCCAAATTGTCAACATGATACTTCTTTGTAGAGTAAAATTCAAGAATGCTCAAAAGAATATTTCCATGAAAAGATACTGGATGAAGCGCAAATATCAATGATATTCCACTAATTTCATGGAGTATAGAAGTCAAAACTTTAACCAACTGAGTATAATAAAGAATGGAATAACAAAAGAAATCACCATGCATGCGGTACTTCGCATAGAACGGTTATTCCAATAGAATAATAAAGACGGAACCAGGTCCGGCGTAAAACGCATAGATAGGATATTCCAACAGAATCATAAAGAATAGAATAACATAAGGATTTCACCAAGTATAGGGTATGTCACATATACAGGTTATGTATAGGGTATGCAGCGTATATAGGTTATTCCAACAGAATAATAAAGATGAAATAATATAAGGATTTCACCAAGTATAGGGTATGCCGCGTATACAGGTTATTCAAACAGAATAAATAAGAATGGAATAACATAAAGATTTCACCAAGTATAAGGTATGCCGCGTATACAGGTTATGTATAGGGTATACCGCGTATACAGGTTATTCCAACAGAATAATAAAGAATGGAATAACAAAAGTTCTCTTCATGAATAAGAAAGAATAACACCCCTTACCGTAAAAGACACTGGATATCGAAGTAGTGAAGTAGCAGAATACTCTTCTTCTTTCTCTCTATAATTTCTCTCTCTAGAGTTTCAGTGAATTCGTAAGAAATAATGAAGGAATGAGCTTCTATTTATAGAAGAATGGATTGAATAGTAACTAATTCCTGAATGGTCCAGATTGATTTACTTTTAAACGGACGGTCCAGATTAAAACTTTAAGAAACGGTCCATACTGATTCACTATTAAAACTTTAAACCAGCGATCCATACTGATTCACTATTAAAACTTTAAACCAACGATCCATATTGATTTACTAATATAAATTCAACCAACGGTCTGAAAAATTAGCATAACGCCTTAAGGAATAATATTATACCCAAATACCAGAAAACACAATATTAGAGTGAATAGTAACCGGGTGAATAGTAACTTGTGAATAGTAACTCATGAATAGTAACTCATCAATAGTAACTCGTTAATAGTTACTCGTGAATAGTACTCTGACACGAAAAGTTCTCCAAATACCCGATTGAACAATATAACCTCCAGACATCAATTATCATCAGAATAGATGTCGATTTCTACTAACACAAATAATCCCAACACAATGAAACTATCAAATTCATCTTTAATCAACAGGAACTTATTCATCATTAATATTATAACTCACAATATTTAGCAACTAGGCTGTTCCCAGGAAAGAGGGGACTTTCCAATAAGGATTTCTCCCTATTGGCGCGCAATTAGGTGACCAAACCTCTCCTTGACAGAACTTCTAGACATTGTAAATATTTCAATTTAATAATTTGAATAACTTTGTCGTCTCAATTATTGATTTAATAATATAACATATAATGCAGATGATACTGACAATAATCGAATCAATAATATGAGAGATATGATGAAGCAATTACTATAGCAATAATTGAGTATAACTGAGTGATTTCTCACATAAGCATCAATAATCAATACCGTATGCTACTATGCAACCACACGTATTACTGTACTTTTACTACCAAGTAGTTCAACAGTATTAACGGTAAAACCTCCACCGTTATTTTCATAAAAAATATTTTTGTCGTTTTCTCAATCCGACAATAATTCTGTTGTGGGGTCCACCAATGATTGCGCCGTTATACAAATATTCCCTGCTAAAACGAATATTCCCCGACCAATCGAATATAATACAACAACTTGCATACTTTCCAAAATTTATAAATACTACCCACAACTATAACATTATATCAAATCCACACCATAATATTAAAAAAAATATTTCGAGAAATTTAAATCTTTATTCAGAAAATCTGGGGTCTCACAATCTCCCCTCCTTATGAAATTTTGCCCTCAAAATTTACGTACGTACCTGGTTTGCCGAATAGATGAGGACACTTCGTTAGATTCTAACTCTTGAGGTATAACCTTTAAGCGTAGAATATATTCCAGTATTTTAATAGGTACATCTTTATACGTTAAATTATCCGTTATTTCATCCGGTTCTAAATCAATAATGTGGTTCGAGTCTTTCATATATTTACGTAACATTGATAAGTTAAAAATTTTATGAACACGCGACACATTTGGAGGTAAAACAAGTCTATAGGCCACAGTTCCTACTCGATCGAGGATTTCAAATGGGCCAATAAAATTGAGGGTTGATATTTCCTCTCTTCATCGATTCTTGCTTCTAGAATAACGCCCTCTTGAACCTTCTTCTTCACATTCATCCGATTCGGGTGTGTAGCTTGAGCGGCTTTAACTTTATCAATTAAAGTCGATTCTACTCGTATATTCGTTATCATCACATGGGTTCATATATTCACACTCATAAACGCATACAATCTTCTACTCAACACGTCAGTTACCACGTTCACTTTTCCACGATGGTATTGAATGGTACGATCGTAATCTTTAACAGCTTGAGCCAACGTCTTTGGCGTATGTTACGTTCGTTTTAGTTGAAGAAATATTTAAGGGTTTAAGAAATGGGTTTTGTACTGGGGTCAATACAAAATTCGATTTCATGCTCTAGGGGTATGCTAAGAAGTCTTCAAGAATACGTCAGGAAATTTATTAACGGTATAAATATCATTCAAAACTGTGACCCTCATCCAAGACTTGGATAGTACGTCACATTGATACCAACTGTGACTTCTATCCCTTAACCTGGATAGCACCTCACAATGATACCTATCAACTTGCCATCTTCACTCACGATGTCGCCTACAGAAAGTCTGGCTTCGATGCATTCCACACAAGGAAGTCAAAAATGAAAGGATCGGGGCTCTTTACTTATGGCTTTATATGACAGTGATTGACTTTAGTGGTTTGGTTACTTTGAATTCTCATAACAGGTTGGTTAGGAATATGAAAGCTAACAACCTTAGGAAAAGCATGATGAGTAGTTAATCAATCGATTTCTAAAATCACACCAAAGGCAAGTATTTTCAAAGAGATAAGATCGACAAGTAACGTGAAAGTGTCGATTTGAATCAACAAGATTTATAAACAGTGGATGTAATAAAGGTTTCTCTTAACGAAGTTTCAACCAATAAGTCAAAGTCTAACTTCTCAAGAGTCAAATTTAAACGTTGAACTCAAGCAAGAGAAATAAATAATGGGTAGAACTGGTATTTAATAAGACATAGACTTCGCAAGAGTTTATAATTAACTTACCCGTAATAACTTCGTTCGGGTTTTCTCAACAAACGCTCTCACTTCAACTACTGATTTTAACTTGGTCTGGGACATCCCAGTTGGACTTAACTTTGCTGTAGAGTACATTCCACCCTTAATTTCTTCTTCACATTCCTGATCCATGATTCGAATCATTATTCTCAGATCCATATCGAATTGGGGTTGACCGCTCTGCACAGGGTAATTCCGGATTCGATGTTGGATTCTCCCAATTACTATCCAAAAAGCAAAATCTATTTCATCTATTTTGGCCTTATTAGATCGGACGTCTTTTTCTACAATATCAACGCGTTATATGCAGCTTTTACCCATGCATCATCTATTCTCTATCGTTCATTTGCTTCATCTTTCATTAGAACCTTGATCATAGCATTCTCAGATTCCAGCTCCAATATCTTATATTCTGCTAAAGAGTGCTTCTGTTCAAGCATCGTACATCGGGTAACACAATTTTGTATTGTTGTATCTCTTAGCTCCACAACCGCCTGCCGTTCTTCAGCCTGCTCTGCCAACTCATGAATACGATTTTGTAATTCTAAATTTTGATCATAAACTTCTTCTAACCAATTCTCTTCAGGTTCCTCTTCTTCCTCACTCTCATCTGCTACCTCTGCAACTAGCTCGGGTGCAACTATTAGTTCTTCACTTACCACGTAGGTATCTCTAATTTCTTCTTTGTCTGACATCACATTAACCTAGTTAGTGATTAAAGGTGTCTCAATGGTTTCATTCACTCCATTGTTAACATTTTCAGCTGCCATCTTTCAAACACTTCCAGAAAATAAGAGTTAATTAACATATCACATATTATCCCTATACTCTGACCGAACAATTAAATACCAAATAAACTTAGGTAGGTTACACTAGCGAAGGAATTCCTTGTCTCTCCCCTCCTAGTTCTTTTCTCACATCTCAGCCAGGGATCATATCCCTAAGCTTTGATACCAACTGTGATGCCCCCAAAATAGGTATACATCACCCATCTTGGGTCGCCAGATACATGGTGCAGAATACAAATATAATCTTTAATATACAACAAGAAAGCTGTGAGTTTTAATACAAATATTGTCTTCTAGACAATATCCACTCTCAGAATAAGTCCTCATTACATTTATTGTCACACTATTTAACAAAATAGTGAGGACTACTAATGCTATCATCTGGTCCATCACTCCGTCCCCAGACTAGTCCCTGCTATGTTCTCATTTCCTAAAGAGAACAGTGAAAGAAAGGGTGAGCTCAACTAGCCCAGTAAGAAATATTATGACTAAGATAATGCAGGATAAATAATAATTATCCTTCAACAATGTTAAACTGATAAAATACAATAGACAAAAATTTAACTGCAGCGGAATACATAATCCATTAAAAGAGTCAAGTAGAGAATAAAATCTACTATCTTTTATGATTTAAAAAGTGTTTCATCACTTTTATGGCTGAGACTCAGCTTAATAAATAATTCACATCATCTCTGCACTACGACCAAGGATATTCATTAGGGTCACGACCACAAATTATCTATGCACTACGGGCCAAGGATATTAATGTATTCATCAATGGTCGTGATCATGCCAACAACTGTCCATCAATGCACTACGGGCCAATGAGGACTTTTACCACATCATTTGTAACATTACGGTCATGATTATACCGAATAATCCCTGGTCATAATCATACCAAGTCCATCTATGCACTACAGGCCACAGATGACTTTCAAAAAGAAAAATATAAACATGAGGATGATGATAATGATATAAGAATTCAATAAAATAAGTTCATGAATTAATTTATCTAGGAACTAATAACGTCCAAATTGTCAACATGATACTTCTTTGTAAAGTAAAATTCAAGAATGTTCAGAAGAATATTTCCATGAAAAGATACTGGATGAAGCACAAATATCAAGGATATTTCACTAATTTTCATGGAGTATAGAAGTCAAAACATTAACCAACTGAGTATAATAAAGAATGGAATAAGAAAAGAAATCACCTGGCATTTGGTAGAAAGCACAGGCAGGTTATTCCAACATAATAATAAATACAGAACCAGGTTCGGCGTAAAACGCACAGACATGATATTCCAACAGAATAATAAAGAATGGAATAACATAAGGATTTCACCATGCATGCGGTACTTCGTATAGAACGGTTATTCCAACAGAATAATAAAGACGGAACCAGGTACGGCGTAAAACGCACAGACATGTATTCCAACAAAATCATAAAGATTAGAATAACATAAGGATTTCACCAAGTATAAGGTATGCCACGTATACAGGTTATGTATAGGGTATGCCGCGTATATAGGTTATTCCAACAGAATAATAAAGACGGAATAATATAAGGATTTCACCAAGTATAGGGTATGCCGCGTATACAGGTTATTCCAACAGAATAAATAAGAATAGAATAACATAAGGATTTCACCAAGTATAGGGTATGTCGCGTATACATGTTATGTATAGGGTATGCCGCGTATACAAGTTATTCCAACAGAATAATTAAGAATGGAATAATAGAAGTTATCTTCATGAATAAGAAAGAATAACACCCATTACCGTAAAATACACTGGATATCGAAGTAGTGAAGTAGCAGAATACTCTTCTTCTTTCTCTCTATAATTTCTCTCTCTAGAGTTTCAGTGAATTGGTAAGAAATAATGAAGGAATGAGCTTCTATTTATAGAAGAATGGATTGAATAGTAACTAAATTCCTGAACGGTTCAGATTAATTTACTTTTAAACGGATGGTCCAGATTTAAACTTAAAGCAACGGTCCATACTAATTCACTATTAAAACTTTAAACCAGAAATCCATACTGATTCACTATTAAAACTTTAAACCAACGATCCATATTGATTTACTAGTATAAATTCAACCAACGGTCTGAAAAATTAGTACAACGCCTTATGGAATAATATTGTACCCAAATACTCGAATGCACAATACTAGAGTAAATAGTAACTCGTGAATAGTAACTCGTGAATAGTACTCCGATACGAAAAGTTCCCCGAATACCCGATTGAACAATATAACCTCCAGACATCAATTATCATCGGAATAGATGTCGATTTCTATTAACACAAATAATCCCAACACAGTGAAACTATCAAATTCATCTTTAATCAACACGAACTTATTCATCATTAATATCGTAACTCATAATATTTAGCAACTAGGTTGTTCCCAAGAAAGAGGGGGTTTTCCAATAAAAATTTCTCCCTATTGGCGTGCAATTAGGTGACTAAACCTCTCCTTGACAGAACTTCTAGACATTATAAATATTGCAATTTAATAATATGAATAACTTTGTCGTCTCAATTATTGATTTAATAATATAACATATAATGAAGATGACACTGACAATAATCGAATCAATAATATGAGAGATATGATGCAGCAATTACTATAGCAATAATTGAGTATAACTGAGTGATTTCTCACGTAAACATCAATAATCAATACCATGTGCTACTATGCAACCATGCGTATTACTGTACTTTTACTACCGAGTATTTCAACAGTATTAACGGTAAAACCTCCGCCGTTATTTTCATAAAAAATATTTTTGTCGTTTTCTCAATCCGACAATAATTCTGTTGTGGGGTCCACCAATAATTACGCCGTTGTACGAATATTCCCTGCTAAAACGAATATTTACCGACCAATCGAATATAATACAATAACTTGCATAATTTGCAAAATTTATAAATACTACCCACAACTATAACATTATATCAAATCTACACCATAATATTAAAAAAAATACTTCGAGAAATTTAAATCCTTATTCATAAAATTTGGGGTCTCACACTACCCCTAGAGCGTGAAATCAAATTTTGTATTGACCCCAGTACAAAACTCATTTCGTATAACTTACAAATGATGAAGATAAAGTTAAAGACTCTAAAGCCCCACGTGAAGATAACGAATATACGAGTAGAATCTACTTTAATTAATAAAGTTAAAGAAGCTCAAGCTACACATCCGAATCTGATGAAATATGAAGAAGAAGGTTCAAGAGGGCGTTATTGTAGAAGCAAAAATCGATGAAAAGAGGAAATCTCAACCCTCGATTTTATTGGCTCATTTGAAATCCTCGATTAAGTAGGAACTGTGGCCTATAGACTCGTTTTACTTCCAAGTATTCGCGTGTTAATAACATTTTTTTCACGTATCGATGTTACGTAAATATGTGGACGACCAGAACCACATTATTAATTTAGAACCGGACGAGATAGCATATAATTTAACGTATGAAGATGTACCTGATAAAATCCTGAAATATATTCTACGCTTAAAGGTTATACCTCAAGAGTTATAATCTGACGAAGTGTCCTCATCTGTTCGAAAAACCAGGTAATTACATAAATTTTGAGGGCGAAATTTCAAAAGGAGGGGAGATTGTAAAATCTCAAATTTTTTGAATAAAGATTTAATTTTCTCGAAATATTTTTTTTTAATATTATGGTGTGAATTTGAGATAATATTATAGTTGTGGGCAGTATTTATAAATTTTGCAAAGTATGCAATTTGTTATATAATATTCGATTAGTCGGAGAATATTCATTTTAACAGGGAATATTCGTACGACGGTACAATCATTGGTGGACCCCACAACAGAATTTTTATCGGATTGAGAAAAAAACAAAAATATTTTTATGAAAATAACGACAGAAGTTTTACCGTTAATACTGTTGAACTACTCGGTAATAAAAGTACAGTAATACGCGTGATTTCATAGAAGCACACGGTATTGATTATTGACGCTTACGTGAGAAGTCACTCTGTTTTGTTCAATTATTGCTATAGTAATTGCTGCAGTATCTCACGTTATTTGATTCAATTATTTTCGATATTTTATATATTATTAAATCAATAATTGAGATGATAGAGTTATTAATATTATTATTTACAATATTAACAATGTCTAGAAGTTCTATCAAGGAGAGGTTTGGTCACCTAATTGCGCGCCAATAGGGAGAAATCTTTATTGGAAAGCCCACTCTTTCCTGAGAATGACTTGGTCGATTAATAGTGTAAATTATAATAATGATGATGAAGTTTTGTTTTATTAATATTATTAATGTACTAAAACAGAAAAGCTTTTATATAAAACAGAATACTTTTATAAAGTTATTTATTTTATTAGACAATAATTAGAATATAATATATTTTATTATATATAGTATTTTGCATAGTAAAATCTTTTTATATAAAACAAAATACTTTTATAAAGTTATTTATTTTTTAGACAATAATTAGAATATAATATATTTTATTATGCATAGAGTTTGCATAGTGCCTTTATAGTGTTTGCATAGTAAAATATTTTTATATAAAGCAGAATACTTTTATAAAGTTATTCGTTTTATTAGATTATAAATAGAATATATTATATTTTATTTAAATTTTTTTTATTAGAATATTTTATTGTAAACCAATCTGGACCATCCGTTTAAAAGTAAATGAATCTGGACCGTTCATAAATTAGTTACTATTCAGTCCATTCTACTCTAAATAGAAGCTCATTCCTTCATTATTTCTTACTTATTCACTGAAACACCAGAGAGAAATTATAGAGAGAAGCTATAGAGAGAAAATCTAAAGAGAGAAAGAAGAAGAGAAGTCTGCTACCTCACTATTCTAGTATCCAGTTTTCTTCTAAGGTAAGGGATATTATTTGTTGTACTCGTAAGGGGTATTATTTCTTTCGTATTCATAAAGAGAACTTCTGTTATTTCATTCTTTATTATTCTATTGGAATAACCTGTATACGCGGGCAACCCTATACTTGGTGAAATTCTTCTGTTATTCCATTCTTTATCAATTTATTGGAATAACCTGTCCATGTGAAGTACCGCATACATGGTGAAATTCTTCTATTATTCCATTCTTTATCATTCTGTTTGAATATCTTGTCGGTACGTATTACGCCTGACCTGGTTCCATTAATTATTATTCTGTTGGAATAACTGTCTGTGCGGTCTATCGCATGCATAGTGATTTTTGTTGTTATTTCAATCTTTATTATTCTGTTGGAATATCCTGTCGGTGCGAATTTCGCTTGAACTGGTTTCGTTCTTTATTATTCTGTCAGAATATCCCGTCTGTGTGTTTACGCATGACCTGGTTCCATTATTTACTATTCTGTTGGAATAACCTGTCTGTGCAGTCTATCGCATGCATGGTGATTTCTGTTGTTATTCTATTCTTTATTATTCTGTCATAATATCATGTCTGTGCGTTGACGCATGACCTGGATCCATTCTGATTTATTATGTTGGGAATAACCTGTCTGTGCAGTCTATCACACGTATGGTGAATTCTTTTGTTATTTCATTCTTTATTATTCTGTTGGAATAACCTGTCTTTGTGGATTACCACATGCATGGTGAATGATCCTTTGTATGCATTCCTTATTAAATTATGAAAATGATTTGTCTACGTGGATTACCATATGGCGGGCAAAAATCCATTTGCAGTTTTATATATTCTATTATACACAGTTGGTTAAAGCTTTGGCTTCTATATTCCTTGAAATTAATGGAATATCTATGGATAATCATCATGATCACTCCCGAGATTAACCATGGGTTCATCCTTTCCCACTTTTTCTACTGATTCGCTATGCGCGGGCACCTCAGCTACTGGCACTGGTGTGACAGCCGCTGGCATCTCTGTACTCATCTTATCTTCTCCCGACATCCTATAATCAGTTTAAACAACTTGATTAATACTTCACCAGTACACACTTCTCACACTATGTGTCCACTTATCTCACTATCGATACACTTCTGCAATCCCTCACTTAGTACTCTAAATTAGTATTCTCTATCTCGCTCAGGGTTATAATCCTAGGGTTTTTCCCCACCCACTTAAAGTTTATAATCTACAGCTTTGATACTAACCTGTGACACCCCCAAATCCAGGTTAACTGACCCCCGAATTTGGTGTTCACGATCCACAATATAATACCATCTAACTACCCATTTTAATATAAATAGGAATACATAACTCATTAACATAGATTGTAAATACATAAGTCCCAGGTCTACTAACCTTAACATTACAGACATACCCCTTTAGATATACAAAAAGGGTTTATAATACAATACAACATAATAATGATATTGTTCATCATAATTAATTTATAACTATTCCTTTTCCTTTGTTCTTCTTCGCAGCACCTTCTGCAACTTCGTCCCTAGCTGAAAAGTTTTATTTATAGCAAGGGTAAGTAACAAGTTTGCTCCGCAAGTTAAGAGATACAATAAAGATATAGAAATCAATATCAAACCTTCTCACATTCTACGCAATAATAATTTGATAATGAAAGAGTATAACGCTTTCAAGGTTTCTACGATATTCAAACGATTAATCAAGAATTAATTCTACTAAATAGCAAAATGGAATGTTTTCCAGATTTATGCTGAGTGATCCATTGGATCTTGAACTTTTCTTCTCGAGTAACTATCAAAGATATACTTTGATATACCCAGGTGTATCAGATAACCATAAAGATTAAATCATACCCCTCTGCAAGTATATAAAGTGATCATCTTAAGTATACCCTATGTTATGCATAATACTTAATCGCGCGCAAAGGCCGAATACTCGACCGATAAAATATTCCCTTTATATAAAAGGTTGTTCTTCTCAGTCTTAGAATCAAGATTTTAATTTTACAACGAAATACTGTGATTTCAAATTCAATTTACTTCTCGATCTAGCCAAAATAATTGGCATTGATCTGTTAATAATAATTTAATTCTCTTCTCGAACCTATCATGTTCTAACAAATGTTCGTCTAACCAGAATAATTGGCTAAGACATTTCTCAACATAATTCGACAATAAACAGGAATTATCTGTACTGTCATTTCTAGCTTCTACGGATATGTATATCCAACAACAGTTATTCTACGAATGTATATATTTTGAATCAATAATTCATTTTGAATTATTAAACATGCACTAACTGCGAATAATCAACAATAAATCCCTGGACATGGTATAATTAACAATAATTAACCATTAATAATTGAATGAATATAACTCAAGGTTGAGTTAGGGAACTTGCCTCTTCCACTGATTACAGCTACACAATAAACTTATATGCTTTCGAAAGACCTATAACCAATAATATCGGTCTAACAATTAGCACAATCATTTACGACATGCAACACTGTATTCTTCAGTTAAACTTCTCCTAGACACATTATCACATAGCCACATCAGTGTTTATAACCTATATAAACACATAACAAGTCTAACTATTTTGGTCTGGTTGGACTTCGGTCCATTCTCGATGATCTAGTCACCCTATCCGACAATTAACATAGCTATTGTCAATTAAACTCGGTTTCTAAGCTTTAATATTTTTTTAGATAAGTCAAATATCATTAATAATATTTTTTAGAAGCCTTTACTAATTTATAAGTAATTATTATAATTTATAATAATTTTTTAAACATCGGAATCATTTTAAATGATTTATTTATCAAATAATCTTATTATCATTAATATTTAATAATATTAAAATATTACTGACATAATTGTCAAAATATTAAAGTTATTATCAATAAGTTAAAATATTTTAAATCATCAGTATTCTACTTAAATAATTTTTAAAATAATTGAAATCATTTTTAAATCATCACCATTAATATTTAAATATTAATGAAATTATCATCAAAATATTAGAAGTCATTAATTATAACTTAAAATATTTTTAAATCATTTTTCTCATTTTTAAATGATTTTTAAATCAATAAAATCATTTTAATTCATTTATTTAATATAATAATTAAATAAATCTAATATCATTAATATTAAATTATTAATGAAAATTCTCTAAAAATATTAAAAATTATATTTTATAATTCAAAATATTTTCTAACACATTATTCTTATTTAAATTATTTTTCATAATATTAAATCATTTTTCTCTAATTTATTTAATACATTAATTAAATAAATTTAATATTTAAATAATTATAAATATTAAAGAAAAATATTCCAATTGGTCAAAAATTATTTTTTATAATTTAAAATAATTTTTAAAACCATTTTTAATAATTTTTATAATTTATTTCAATTTTTAAATAATTCCCGAAAAATCAGAAATTAAAAAATAATAAAACTGTCGCAATGACCTTTAGCGACACTTGACTGTTGTCTTAGGTGTTCTTGGCTCAAGAACACTGACAAAGTCAGTGTTCAAGGGGGTCATGTTTGACCGGCCTTAATTCTTTGATATATTCGTTTCTTGGCAAACTTAAACCTCAATCGTGTAGTACTCATGTAGCACTACAACATCCAACAAGAACTTTGATCAAACAATAACGCAGAAAAGAGATCTGGACTCACAAAGTCCAGGTCAGACCATACCTGGATTTTTTGGGCAAACCCAGAAACCCAGGCAGCTCGTGGTGGCACTTTTCAACCCATATTAATCTATGTTCTGACCAATATTTTAGTGGTTTTAAGGTTCATACAAATATTCCTTATGTCAAGGAACAACACCAAAACAACAAATGGGTCCAAAAACATAAACATCCCAATGTATCAAGCGGTCAAACTATGTCAGAAACTCAGCTCACCCGTTTTCTGGGTTTTTCCAGAAACGTAAAACCAGATCGGGTGGTCTACTTTGACCACCTTTCACGATCGATCTATTGAGGTTATAAGAGATCTAAAGACCCAGATCTGTATTACACATAACCAGCAACAAGTGTACCAAATAAAAACATCAAATCATTAACAACATGACAGATCCGGACCTTAGAACTTCTTGTCAAACTCTGTTTATCACGTTCTGGGTTACCCAGAATGTTACTCGGTCAACGGACTTTGACCGAGTATAGCTTGCAATCTAGTTATCTACTGACACTGATTCCACTTTCCAATTAAGGACCGCATATCAGGCTATAGATTCAACACATAAAACAACAAA
Organism: Panax japonicus; assembly: GCA_020205505.1. NCBI lineage: Eukaryota > Viridiplantae > Streptophyta > Magnoliopsida > Apiales > Araliaceae > Panax > Panax japonicus. Next base: position 55,454,870 of record CM035114.1, on the reverse strand, counting down.
AATTAACAACATAGACATATCTAGGGCCAGTGACATATGTTGTCAGACCACAAAAATTGCTCAAGAACAGATTTTGAAAACTTGAATTTTTTACCCACTTTGATTCTATGAATCCATGATGGATCAACATAGATCATCTAAAAGTAACTTCTAACATGAATCTAAACACATAAACACAATTATTTTCTTAGCATACAAGATCTAGGTTTAGTTTGGGTTATACCTTCCCTTATCTAATCTTTGATCCTTGCTCTCCAAATCTTGATCTAGGTGTTCTAAGAGGTTAAAGAGTGACTTAATCACTTAACAAATTCGGAGCTTTGGATGAGTGAGAGAGAGTTGGTTGGTGTTAGATAGCCAATAAGCTTAATATGTGAACTTTCTCTCTCCTAGATCTCTTATATCATAGATGCAATGAATCCATACTTGCTAGGTGGCACTAATGGATAAGATTAGAGCTTATTTCTAGAACATGGGATAATCTTAAGTGATGGCTCACTAGATTTTGCAAATCTTTTAACTTAATATGTAAGTAAAGGGGTATTTTTTTACTTTGTACATGAAATTTTAATGGCATACATTGAATTTACCAAACCCTTAGGGTTTAACCCTAAGGTTTTATAACTTTAGCTTCTAGAATTTTCTAAATTAGGATTTTGAAAATAGAAAATTAAGATTTCAAAAATATAATTAGTGTTCCCTAACTATATTAAAGGTTACTAATCACATTAAAGTATAATAATCACTTTAGAGCTTACTAATTAGGATTAGGGTTTTCTAATTAGGGTTTAGGATTCTCAAATTAAAAATTAGGGTTTTCCAGCTCTCGATTAGGGTTCCTAACTACGTGTTAGGGTTTCAAATCTTGAGATTAGAGTTTCCAATCCCTTATTAGGGTTTACCAATATTGTACCCTACCCGACCAATCATTGATAAACATTGTATACAGTACAAACACGTACTCATCAGTATAATTATTTCAATTATATTTTCAATCGAATCCCTATTCAGACTTAGGGTTAGAGTTTATATTATCCGTTAAGCACAACTCTACTCTAATTTCTCAGTCAATACACAAATTGACTATTTCTCGATACTCATATCACAGATACACAGTATAATATTAACAGTCAATATTTAATAAAATAAAAAAATTTATTCAAGAAATTTGGATTATTCGGAATCCCAGGTTATCACAATATCCTGGATATTTGCGCTTCATCCAGTATCTTTTCGTGGAAATATTCTTCTGAGCATTCTTGAATTTTTCTCCACAAAGCAGTATCATGTTGACAATTTGGACATTATTGGTTCCTGGATAAATTAATTCTTGAACTTATTTTATTGAATTATTATGTCATTGTCATGATGAGTTATGTTGGTTATTATGTGAAAACATGAAAGTTTCTCAGAAATCACAAAGGGTTGAAAATCAGATTTTGGTGAAAATGGAACATGAAATTCAATTGACCATATCTCCTATTATATTTCAATTTTTTGAGTGTGGTCAAGTTCCAGAGATAGATCTATGAGTTTTCAAACTTATTCAAGTGGAATCACTGAAAAAGGTGTTGTAGATTTTCGCGTGGACAGATTTTAGCATAGGAGTCAAAAGCTGCGAATTAGAAAAAAGCTACTGCCCAGAAATTTAAAAGGGCATTTTCGGCCACTTAATTTATGAGAAATATGATGGCCTTTTGGGACATGAAAATTTATGGTATAAAGTACCTCCTGTCCAAAAATGAGCTCATTTCGACTTAAAATGAGCAAGTTATGACCATTTCAATATTTAGGTTTTTTCGACAAAAAATGCTATAACCGAAGTTCTATAACCCCGATGACCATAAAATTTAAACTGGAAGGTCACGTTAAGATGTGTAAGATCCTGCCAAGATCTGGGAATTTTTGGAGTTAAACAAGTAGATAATTTCTTAAGGAATTAATTAGAAATTGATTTTTGAAAAATAGTAAATAAATTTTAAAAAAATTCTGAGAAAAATATATGTTCAATATGGGACTATATTTTGCTAAATTCCAGAAAAGAAATATTTTTGGGACTGATTTTGTATTTTTCATGAAAATGCACTAGTTATGAGTATATGAGTTAAATATGTTATGTGAAGTTGAAAATTGGTAAATAGGATTTTATGGCTTGAAAATCATATTTAAGGTATATGCAGATTATTGATGAGCGATTTGATCATTGGTGATGAAATCTTATGAGTATGGCATTTTTGAATGATTAAATGCATTATTTGGTAAAGTGTAAACAATTGAAATAAATTGTTTATAAGTTTAAGAAGTGATTAAAATATTATTATAATATTAATAATATTAGATTATGACTTTATTAATTGATTGATAATATTTAGATAAATTTAAGGTCTTTATTATTTATCCTTGTTTTCGTTTGATTAATGTTTATATCATTGTTATCATTCTCATGTTTATATTGTGATAAAAGTCATCTTTGACTTACGTGCATAGGTGGACTTGGTGTGATTATGACTATGAATTATTCGGTATAATCATGACCGTAATGTGACGAATGATGTGGTAAAAGTCTCAATGGCCTATAGTGCATTGATGGACAGTTTTTGGTATGATTATGACCAGGGATTATTTGGTATAGTCATGACCCTTGATAATTTAATGAATATCCTTGGCCCGTAAAGCAGGGATGACTTGATGATGTGGTTTATTTATTAAGCTGAGTCTCAGCGATTAAGTTGATGAAAAACTTTCTAAATCATAGAAGATAGTAGATTTTATGATCTACTTGTCTTTTTTAATAGATTTCTTGTTCCGCTGCAGTTAAACTTGATGTCTATTATATTTTATTAGTTTAACATTGTTAAGGACTAATGATAATTTATTCTGCATTATCTTAGTCATAATATTTCTTACTGGGCTAGTTGAGCTCACCCTTTCTTTCACTGTTCTCTTCAGGAAATGAGAATATAGCTGGGACAATTCGGAGAATGGAGTGATGGTCTAGATGATAGCATTAGTAGTCCTCACTATTCTGTTAAATAGTGTGTCACTAAATGTAATGAGCACTCCATTGAGTATGAATATTGTCTAGATGACAATATTCTTATTAAAACTCTCAATTTATGTTTTGTCGTATTTTACACGACTATTATATAATTAGTTTGTATTTGTATTCTGTACCATGTATCCGGCGACTCAAGATGGGTAATGAATACCTATTTTTGGGGGCGTCACATTAGCATACATGATTAATGTAAATGTATAATTTAAAATGAATTTAGAACTTTAGAAATGAACTTGATAAGTATGTATGCCATGTTTATATATACTTACTTTGCAAGCATGTTGGTATGATTTAGAAATGCATGAATAACCTGTTAACTTGTGTGTATATGATTCATAAGGAAGCATGAACATGTTGGACTTATTAGTAAGCTTTACTAATGAAAATACGAACTTTGAAAGTGTTAGTGAATGTTAACACCCTACTTTGAGAGTTAGAATCTGATATTTACGAACATGTTTGATGATGCTTTTACGCTTACTCATGTATCATAAATATATATGTACCAGGCTTAGGTATCGTAATTCAAGTGAAGCATAAACAAAGCATATTTTCAAACCAAAACGATACTAATTACACATATGTGATATGAATACTCATAAGCATGCCTAATATGAGTTATATGACTACCTTATGTGTTTAGAAAGAAAGCCTGTTAGACTTTGTGGTTTCATGACCTTGAATAGGCTTAACTTGTTAAAATGTTTAACTTAGAACTATATTATAAAAAAGGGAACCTAGATTGACTTAAGGGACACGAAATGACCTTTAACATGATAGTGTATGTGTTTAGTTCATGCTGGATAGAAACCACAAGGCAACAGCTTAACCTTGGCTTGGCCAAAGGGCTACGCAGCTGCGCTGGCCCTAGGCCTAGCCATGGCGCAACTGTGCCAGTTTGAAATCAGAAGTTAGATAATTTGAAAATTTGATCTTTGAACAAGTAACTTGAATGATGCCTATATTGCTAAAAATGGTTTAAACCCTATTGATGCATGTATATATGTGATGATTAAGTAATAAGATAGTGTTAGCCTTGTATAATGAAAGTCCATGGGTAAAAAGGTATTAATCTGGAGTATTGTAAATTTACTTATGAAGTAACTAGGTACTTCATTTCATGATAAACCTATAAGCTGATTTTGTACCGTATGCGCATACTTGAATCATGACAAGCTTAAATAAAGAATGTGATTAGCTAATGAGCATCTTGTACTTATAATACACTATAAATAGGATTCGAAAGTGTTGATTTATTAACGTGGATAAACTACGCTTAAGACAAGTATCCTAAACCCTTTCATTACTTTATTCAATGAATACCGTAAGCAAGTATCTAAACCTTATCTCTTTGAATGCAAGTTATTTTACTTACTCGTTCAGTTGAGATATTGTTCAGTTGAGCTAGTATTTTTAAACTCTTGTCAAAACTATTATTCATGTTAAACTTGGTATTGTTCTTGAATATTGTGAAAGTATCTATGCCATTCGATTCGGCTAGACTATATGCATGTTTAGAAAACTGTCCAAACCAATTGACTTGTGCGAAAATCTTGAAAACTAAGTTGAACAACCCTTATGGTAAGAGGAGTGTATATTGTTAGAAGCCCCAACACACGTGTGAATATTACTATAATGTTATTCATAACATAGAGTATTGTAGAATGATCATCTATAGTACTTGATTCTTTTGGGTTATCAGTTTAATATTGATAATTCTAGTAGATGTTCAATAGTCCTTAGTGACTGCTCAGTATAAATTATTTTATCCAGTTGGATATGTCTATAGCCTTTGAATTCATAAATATATATATATATATATATATATATATATATGTTGATCTATATTGAATTAACATTTCATATCCCAAAGATTTGATTCGGGAATTATTGATATTCGTTGTTCATGATATTGTTCTAAGACTCTGAGACTATACCTTGATATATCTAACTCGTGATTTAATACTCATCACCCTTGTTGTATATTACTTGCTGGGCAATTTGTGCCCATTCTTGCTTATTTAAAACCTTTCAGTTAAGGTGGATCAAGGAAGTGTCTCTGGGAAAGACAAGGGCAAGGGCAAGGCTACCGACTAGCTTGTTCCTTTATGGATTAAAATTATTATGTTGTATTAAGACTGTTTTCTGACTATGTTTAAGCTTAAGTAGGATTATGTAATAAGTCTTTATTCGATATTATTATGTAATCTATTAAATACTGTAGGTTGCGAGACTTGGGGAAATAATTATAATAAATCATTGTATATTATTCTAGATTAGATCTTCCTTATGAACGTGTAATTTTAGTTATTTTGTATGCCATGAGCACGTGACGAACCGAATTCGAGTGACCAAGTGGCGGTCCAAATTTGGGGGCGTCACAGGCGCAACTGCGCCCTGTCTACCATTCAAAACGGCGCAACTGTGCTGGCCATCTGAATAGGGCAGTGCTTTTAGCTGTAATGTGGTACTTCTAGCATGTTGTTTTAACCTAATCATGCATGAAAATAGGTTTAACATGAGAATTTAGGTTCCTTGGCGTAGCATGAATGATTTGGATGGTGTTAGTATACATGTACTAAAGGAAATAATAGTTTTCAAAATATACTTTGATGAAACCTATGAACTTTAAGTTCTGATTTTGTGAGCATACACATATGACCTAGCTACACATGAGATATGATTCAAGGTGATATACGTTTACTAAGATGTATTTTCACTTGGCCTAAAATAAATTTTAAAAGTAAACTTGGATGTGTTGTAAAATAATGAACATGATGTGGTGCATGTTATGAACTTAGAGCATGTATGATTTATACTTATTATGTGACCACACATAATACATACGTACGTCCATTTTGGTTAGACACAATGAAAGTTACTCAAGCATGAGTTAGAGATGTTTTAAGAAAATAAATGATGCTAGTTATACGTATAGGATGAAAACCTTTGTAAGCATACATGCTAACTGATTTCATGACTACCTCACATGTATGCATGACAAACATTGTAGCCTTTGTAATTTCATGATCTTGATTTGCCTTAACTCATTTGAAATCCTAAACTAAAACCATAAAATACCAAGATAAGTGTAGGATCATTGTAAAAGCATGTGAGACCCTTTAACATGCGTATATGCTATGTGTTGTTATCATGGGACTGATCCAGGAAGACAAAGCTCAACTCTGGACTAGTCAGGGGACAGCGCAGATGCGCCATCCCTAAGCCTAACCAGGGCACAACAGCACCCACCCTCCTGCAGTCTGGGATGGTGATTTATTTTATAATCTACAAATTGCCACTTGCATATTATATTGCTTTTAGTCTTTTTACATGATATTAAAAGAGTTATAATATATAATAACTATATGAAACCAAGGATCTAAAGATTTTTACAAACTTCGTAACATCTTTCTACAAGAAAGTATTAATTATACAATTATACGGTATGAAAGCATACCAATGTGAAATTCCATTTTCGTTGCTAAGATGATAATGAGTGTGACATATGATCAAACATATATAAGATTTTTGACATACAGAACTGTGTAACTAATAGAGATGTTGTATACATAACTGAGTTACAATAGGATTTCAAAGTGTTGATAAGCTATAAGTTGGTAAACTACGCTTGAGGCAAGTTCCTTAACTTACACAACTTTGGATTTTGTGCAAGTTCTCTAACTTTATTTGATTCTCATTTTGAATGCAAGTTTCCTAAATTTTTTACACTGTATATTTGTATAATCCGAATTGTTTCAATATCAACCATATTTATCTCGAGCAAATATCTATTACTATTCAGAAATCATTTTTATATCTTGATATTGTTGTAAGCATGGAACTTATCGTTCTTAAATATAGTATAAAAGATGTCTAAGTCAATGATTCGGCTAGACCATTATCATGTGTTAGAAAGCTATCTAAACCAATTGACTCGGTACAGACTCTTGGAAATCTACTAAGATGGGCAACCCTCATTGAAGGGGAAATTATATAATTTTCGAGGAACCGACGTGCGCATATACTAGCATGTTTAAATGTTATGCATTACATAGGGTACTTAGACTGATCACCTGTTATACTCGTTTTATTGGATTTTCAGTATAATACCGTTAATTCTAGTAGAAGTTCTTAGTCCCTAATGACTGCTCAATGTTCATTATTCTTGAACTTTGACATGATTAACTCTTTGAATCTTGTTGATAACTTTCAGTCCATAGCGACCTTTATGAGAATTGCTGATAATTCTTGATCTATTATTCACTGTCATACCCTTGATATTTGAATTTATAATTTTTCACCCTTATTGTGATATTACTTGCTGGGTAAATTTGTTTCACATCCTTGATTTCCTTATAACTTTCAGTTAAGGCAGAACGTGGTGAACCCTCAGGCAAGGACAAGGGTAAAGAGAAGGCTTCGTAATAGCTTTGTTTCTTAGTACTAGGAATTTACTATTATTATGTGGAAGTCCAATAATAATCTAGAAGGGGGTTGGATATATTATTATAGGTTAAAAATTATATTAGGCCTTTTTGAATTTTTAATAATTAATTTGCAGTTTATAAATTAGCATGCTAGACAATAAAAATTCAATCACACAATGCACAGAGATTTATCTGGTTCACAACATACACCCCATGGTATGTTGCTACGTCCAGCCTCAAGTCCCTACTTGGAACTTGAGATCCTATTACTATCAGTAATTAAAACTCCTTCAATAGGCGAAGAAGCCTTTACAAAGTTTTATAGACAAACTTCCAACTTTTTCAACTATTCTATCTTGGACAGAAAGCTCCCCGCTCCCTCCTTAAGTTTAGTTGTACCTCCTTTTGAGTTCAGTTCTATTTTATGATCTGGTCTTGAAACAACAGCTTCTTCCTCACCTCACAAGTACATTAGATACTCAACTTCCAGCTGACCTCTCTAAAACTCTGGTCTTGGTCGAAGAATTACTCGTCTTTCTCACAGGTATATAAAATAAACTAACTCTGATCTTTTTCTCTTTTTATAAATGATTTTACAACACTATGCTTCTTAAATAAGCACATAAGAATTTAGTACAGATGAATGTTTCTCAAATAAGAAGATATTAATTAAAGAACAAATATATATTTATTAAAGTTCAAAGACTTTTATATATAAAAATATGCTTCTTTAAAAGCAGATAGAGATTTATGTTTAGATCAAATGATGCTTCTGATTAAGCAAATATATAAAATATGCACAGTTATAAAAATTCAAGTAACATTTATGTTTTCGAGAGATGCTTCTTAAATAAACAGATATGTCAATTTTAGCAAAAATGCTTCTGCTTAAGCAGATATATAATTTTAGTGCAATTTATAAAGAATTATTAACTCTTTAAAATAAAGAGTGTTTTTTTATGGATAAAATTGTTTCTCAAATAATCTTTAACAAGTATTATATGAAATATTTTTATGTATCAATACTTGTATAAAAAAAAGAATCAATCAATTCAAATAATACTTATCAAGTATAATAATTAAATCAGTTAAGCACAAGTTGATATGGAAAATATTACTGTTTAACTCAGATAATATATAAGAATATTTTATCTATTATGTAAATTTTTATAAATAATGTCACTTAGTACTATAAAGAATCGTACGGTTCTAATTCCTCTTTGTAGAGGTGTATCTCCGTAGCCTTGCGGCGTCTAAACACGACAAAATTTATAATTTTCACAATTGATATTTATATAAATATTTTCAATAGATCACTACGATTCTCAAATCCAGTTTGGATGACTCCTCTTTTTGGAGGAATATCTCAGTGTCGTTTTGAGCTATCAAGTGTTGTATCTATTTTACGATATTTATATAAATAATGTCAATAAAAGGTTACTGAAGACTATAAGAAATTGTACGGTTCGAATTCCTCTCCGTAGAGGTGTATCTCCGTAGCCTTGCAGCGCGCAAGTATCCTTTTATTTGACAAATAGATGAAATATAAATATATAAAATTATGTATAATAATGTATATTCGTATATCTATAGATATAATACAAGTAAGAAATAATTCAGAAAAAATTAAACTTAACTCAATACTTAGACCAATTTTCTTTTCTAAAATAACCAGAACTTTTGTAAGAAGAGATATAAAGCTTTTAGAGAAAATGTAGGCAAGGAGAGTATGCTTTGCTTTTAACTGAATTAGTAAAAACCAAATGAATGAAATACTCCCTATTTATAGATTTTTGAAGTCAGGGGCAAGGTAATTTATAGAAAATGATTTTGAATGTACGGTATGGATGATCAATTTTTGAATTCAACGGTCCAAATGAAAATGATTTCACGCGGATTATTAATGGCCCAGTATTCAAAAATCCGCCCATTCCTTTTTCAAATAACTTTAGCATTAAATGAGATAATTTGATCGCATGCAATGCCAGCACACACACACACACACAATTTGATGTCCCAAAAAGAGTGTCCCGTTAGCTTATTACAAACACTTAGTGTGTGTGTGTGTGTGTGTGTATATATATAAGCATACTTGTTATATTATATTAATACACACACATGTTTGAATGCATGCAATAAAAGATTTTTGCCCAACTTTGATTTTGAAAATAAATAGGCTCTCCTTGCCTTAATTATATGAATCAATTTATTTAACATTTGACATTTAAATTATCAAGGTTAATAAAAATTAATTCAAGTAAAATCATAAAATAATTTAGATAAAATAATTAAATAATTACAAAATTATTTACTTACTACATAATTGTTATCATCAAAATATATAAAATAAAATAAGACCTATCAATCTCCCCCTTTTTGATGATGACAATTATATAAAAATATTTTATATTTGTTAAGAAGCTCCCCCTTAATCTATGAACACTTTAATTCCATTCACATAACAGTTATAGTTGTTATAACAATTCATCCAATCTCATAGTATCCAGTCTCATAGTAGTTCAATCTCGTAGCAGTTTACAGTTATAGTAGTTTATGTCACAGTTATAGCAGTTTATATAACAGTTATATAGCAGTCAAAATATTTTTCTTCTCCCCATTTGTCATCATAAAAAATGATGGGGAAAAAGACAGAATCCTATAGAAAACTTGGGTAAGTAAGCCTACACAGAGAGTTAGTAACCAAAATATATAAAACTAAAAAGATAGGTCTAGCAGCATCAGTAGTTGTAGTAGTAGTAGTAAAGAGGGGTTAAGAGAGTTAGATATAGTCATCCCAAATAGTTAGTCAATATTACAGATTGTTCAAATAGTTAGATTTCCTCTAAATTTAGAGGAGAGAAGTGAGAGATTTCAGGAATGTGAACATATGGATCTTCAGGAAATGGTGGTGGCACAAGATCAGCTGGGTCATCATTGATAGTAGTATTAAATGGGTGGGGACCCATAACCAAGCTATTAGTCTCCATCAGACAACATACCATGTTCTTAACAACATGTAGAGTTAACTGCACATCTTTTAACTTTTGTAACAAAAGAGTTTGATTGTGTAGAAGAAGTTTATTCATGCAATTAAGTGAATCAATCTTAGTGGCCATGTTTATGTTGGACTCAATAACCTCAAGATCAACAGGTTTAAAAAAATCAAAGGTTGAGGTGGCAGATTTAAATGATAAACAATGTTACTTGTGGGAACAAGTTGGGACTGATGTTGTGACACAAGAATGTTCAGATAATTGAAAATATGAGTGAGCAGTAAACCAAATCCAAGACAGTTGTTATGAAAGCAGAATTCAAAGGATGATAGCAAGAATTAGGCTAAGTTATAAGGCATACTGATGAGTGAGTTTTATACACATGAATTGGATACATTCGGGCTTAATTTATTATTGTTCTCAAGTTTTTTAGATTAGTTTTTAAGTGTTTATGTCTATTCAAGCATGTTTTATGTTATTTTGTAGGAATTGGGACAAAAGTTACATGGATCAACGTTCGGGGTGGCTAGATTCGCGTTTTCGGCTTGCCATTTACACATCAGTCACTTCAGAGCCAATTTGAGTATTGCTATGGACCTTATTTCGAAACACTCAAAGAATGAAAGTTGTTGATCTACTTCTCCTCTTTTCGTAACATCCAGAATCATCAAAATCGGTGTTCGAACGAAGAAGTTATGACCATTTTCCCAAAGGACGTCGGAGCAGAAAATATCAGAAAAAGTGATAGCGTCGGGGCGCTAATTTAAGGCTTAATTCCAGCATAGTAGTTTATTTTATTTTTTTATATGTTAGCATTATGTTTTTTTAGGTTGCATATAATACATGGTATTTTTTTTGCATCTTCATATATGTGTTCATGTAGTATAATTGCATTTTTTTTGCTTGAATCTGTGTGATAGGTTGGTGTGGTCTTAGCTCGGCCTATGATAAGATTGGTTTTGCATGTTAACTTGAACAGTGTTGATAATTGATGATGAGTTCTAATTTTAATCATGATGATAAACTGAGCCTGTCTGAAACTTATGTAACCAGTTAGTACCTAAAGTTTAACTGTTTTAATCCACTCGGTTCAAGGGTTTCATAATTTGTTTCTGAGGGAAAATCTTTGTTAAAATTTAAAGAAATTAGTGAACTGGCGGTAAAGGTTTGAATGACGTAAAATCTTGAGTTTGGGGGAATCTATAGGATATATATACTAAAAAAATTGATGAAGAGAAAAAAAATAGAAAACCCAGAAAAAAAAAAAGATGATGAAAAAAAAGAGAAAAATCGTGGTTAGTTTTGTTTCGGGGCCTTTGTTACTTGAGCAAGTACGCCCGAAGGGGTGTCTTAACACCTAGAGCCCTAAGGTCTTATATGGTCTGGGAGTCATTGGTTGAAAGCTCGCTAAGGGGTGGCACTGTTAGCCTAATGGAATGAGACATTACACAGCCATGAAAAAAAACACGAGAAAAAGCAAAAATGCCCTCGTGTTTGAATAAAAATATAAATAAATCATGTATTTACCCTTAGATTAGGTAATTGCTTAATTTTAATCGGAGTTGTCATGTTCACAAAAGTAATTAAATTGGAACTAAAATTTTCCTTATAAGAAGTTTGTTATGTGATTATCTTGAACTGTGGTTGGTTAGAATGGTTAACAAGCACACACACACAACATGGGTGATGACAGGTTTGGGTTGACTAATTGGTTAGAGTTATGGATTTTGAATTGATTGGATATATTGTTTGAGTACCAATGGTATCTTTGAGGCCTGTTGCTATATATCATACTGATTTATTACTAGGTTCGTAGGTATATTAGGAAGTAGATTATGCATATGCATTCATTTAGTTGAGTTATTTTGTTTATTTTTAGTCCTTTTGTGTTTTAGCTTGAGGACAAGCAAATGTTTAAATTTGGGGGTATTTGATGAGTGAGTTTTATACACATGAATTGGATACATTCAGGCTTAATTTATTGTTGTTCTCAAGTCTTTTAGATTAGTTTTTAAGTGTTTATGTCTATTCAAGTATGTTTTATGTTGTTTTGTAGGAATTGGGACAAAAGTTACATGGATTGACGTTCGAGGTGGCTAGATTCGCATTTTCGGCTTGTCATTTACACAGCAGTCACTTCAGATCCACTTTGAGTATTTTTATGGACTATATTTCGAAACACTCAAAGAATGAACATTGTAGATCTACTTCTCCTCTTTCCGAAACATCTTGAATCATCAAAATTGGAGTTCGGACGAAGAAGTTATGGCCATTTTCCCAAAAGACGTCGGAGCAGAAAATATCAGAAAAAGTGATAGCGTCGGGGCGCTAATTTAAGGCTTAATTCCAGCACCGGAGCGCTATAAGGCAGTGTCTGAGCGTCGTTCCCAATGCTGGGCATTGGGGAAGAGGTTGGGTGCGGCCTGGACGCGTTTTGGGTGAATTTTGACACCTTTTTGACTCCAAATTGGATTGGATTTGTTTCTAAGCTCAAAATTAGACTTGTAATCTATAAATACTTGATGTAAGGCATAAAATAAAGGGAGATTACATAGATTAGACTAGATTAAACACTCCTTTAGATTATAACATAACCCTAGTTCTTATTAGTCTTGGAGATTGAAGCAACTTGGAGACCATTGAAGATCAAGAGCAAGAGCGGAGCATCAACTTTGTTGACAACAGATTCTATTCTCTTCTCTCATCATACTTTTATCTTTTAATGTCTATTCAATTGTGAATTCTTGATTTTAATTCATTAATTATGAACTAACTCTTTCATTAAGATTTCAATTGAACTTTTTATGATTATGAATTGATTATTTGATTTATTCTAATTATTTATGTTGAAGTGAATTGTTCATCTTGCTTTGTGCTTATTGATTAATTATCTGATCAGTAATTACCGTGTTACTTTAGAAGGAATTGAGAAAGGAATTCTAGGGTTAGAACTGGGCGTGGTGACATGTAACTTAGTTATTTGCACAGTGAATAATTAGGTTTGTGAATAGAATGAGAATACCTATTTGTCGCATGTAACACATAAGGAAATGGGATTGTAATGAGTTTAATTCAATTGTTTTGCATTGAGATATAACAAAATTAATCTGGGTTAAATAGAAGGTAAATGATCACTTGAGAAAGGGCTTTTGACATTTGAGAATTCATGTTAACAATTCAGTAGACATAATAATTGGAATAGTTGAATAATTGATTTATAATTCATAATTGGTGATATTGAAGTCTTAATCCTTATTTATCTGAATTCATTCAAATTTTAGTTATTTATTTGCTTTCTTTTAGAATAATCTCTTTTAATTGTTTTAATTTAGTTTTCTTAATTAGAAAAATCACAATTATTGGTTGTTTAAATAAAATTAATTTGGTTAAGAGTTAGTACTTGGTAATTTTTATTAAATAATTCCTCGTGGGAACGATACTCTACTTTCACTTTATTACTTGTTGACCGTGTATACTTGCACGTATTCATTGATTGCGAAATCGATCAACACATACACTCATTCAAAAGGCTTTTGATGATTTGTAAATCAAAGAGAAGTAATTTCCTGTCATCTCTAACAGGCATGAAGTTGTTTCTTAAAATTTTACCCAAAAATTGACACTCAGCAGTGAGAAATTCTAAACCAATTTTACAGGGATAATCAAACAAGAGAGCAGGCACCATTTGATCAGTTACTATAGACAGATTATGTTTAAATAACATGCATTCTTCCACAGATATACCGGATGGATGAAGATAAGAGTTAACCATTGGAAATTCTAAAGTAGAAGGAAGCAATTGAAGTGCATGGACAAGAAATAGTTCATCAATTATGTAGGTTTGATCTTGAATGCAAGTAGTGATATTTTGTAATAAACTAGAGGAATCCTTAGAGAATTCCATATGAGAGTAAAACTTAACTATAAGATTAGGATATATTGATTTATCATAGAAAGTGACTAAGCATTCCCACCCAACACTATAAAAAGTAATGACATTCCCTGGACACATATTGTGTCTCATAGTCCTATACTTAGATTGTGCAGATGTAGTAGTGAGGTGAGGGGAAACTTTAGAAAACTGTAACTCAGAGTGCAGAGGAAGTGTTTTTCATTTGGATAAAAATAGATTAGACATTATTAGTAAGGATGCAGGAAAGACGGGGGAGAGGATGAGGACAAGTAAGAGTTGAAGAGATGAATGCACCATTTTGAAAATGAGTTTATATATAGAGTAATGATATGTTGCAGGTAAGATACACGAAATGTAGTCAGGCAAGAGTATTAGTTAATAGACTTATGTAGTAACAAGTAATATGATTATACTGGAAACAGTGGTGAGAAATATAAATCATTTAAGGTAAACAGTAAGGTGGATAAGTTTTTTTTAAAACTGTTATTTAATAGGCTAGGAAAATAGTAACACAGAAATGAGCCACATGTCAGATAGTTAACATTAAGAATAATTAAGTTCAGTCCATTTCAACCATGATCACAAAAGAATGGAGCAGTATATTTCATTTAAAAATATTCTTCAGTAAAACATGGCATAAAATTGGTTCACAGAGAGGGATGGACCCTAATGATATCAGAAGATACAGGACTGACTTTGAAAGAAAAATTCATAGAGGCAGGTAGTATGTAAAATATAGCATTTATTGAAAATTTTAGAAAGATTAATCAAACACCAGTTAGTGCAATAAATAAACCCAGTGGACATCAGTATCCACGCAAAATATATAAGATAATCAAAAATAAACCCAGTGGACATCAGTATCCACACAATTTATAATAGACAATACGAAAACAATTGGAGGTTTATACCTTAGTCAGCAGCAAAAAAATATACTCGTTCTATAAGCGTGATAATGAGAGCCTCATTCACTCAAACAGAAGTATACAGAAATATAGGTATATATAATCTATCAATATATATATATATATATATATATATATATATATATTATATTATATATATATATATAATAAGGATAAGGAAAATAATTCTAGTGTGATAAAAATGCGGATTTTTTACCAAAATTAAATAGAGTAAAAGAATTGAGAATCAAAACTGTATAAAAAAATTGTTGAAATTCTAGGGTTTTAAGAGAAAGCGTTTTATTTTTATTATTAATTTTTTTTAAAGTGAAACCCCAAATCATAAACTTTTTCAGGGTTTTAAAAAATTCTTAAAGATTTTTTTTTGATAACGATTGTTACGATATGAGGTTTTAGAAAGATGATGGGTTTTCAAATCAATAAACCAAAAAAATTATTTTCTATTGAAGCCCTAAAGACATAGATGTCTCAAAAATTAAGAGTGTTTTTCTAAAGATAGACCAAAGAAGGTTTATACACATGAAAAGTGTGGTTACAAGAAAATATGAGAAATAGATTTTTTAAAATGAACAGAAGAAATTAGGGTTTGTTAAAAAAAATTTGTTAGAAAGTAGAGAAAATAGAATCAATTAGTTTTTCAACTGAAACCCTAATAGCTTCTCAGATATTATATACTTCAGAACATAAAAAATAAAGCCAGTGAGTCAAAGTTTGATGAGTTTAAATAAAAATCAGAAGAAACTAGGGTTTTCTAAAAAATTTACTGACAAAAATTACCAAAAATTATATTTAATTCGAGAAATAAAACGAAATGACTTTCATAGTTCTTTAAAAAACTTTTTGCAGTTGGGTTAAACTGAAAACCCTAACCATAGATCTATCAATCTTTAAAGTTAGACGAGAAGAAGAAGGAAAAATTTTGCATTTTTGTAGATAGTTGAAAATCAAAAGTTTCACATATCAAAATAAGATTTAGATTTAAACAAATAAAAAAAACTGGACAGTTAAAAATATTGGTTTTAAAAACAGAATCAGAAAAGATTTTGAGTAGAAACCCTAAAAGTTTAATGAACATAACGAAAAATCCTGACGATCTTTTGATTTAGGAGAGAAGAAGAAAGAAAATTTTAGTATCTGAAGACCCTAATCAGATCAACAGAATAAATAATAAAAATTCTTAGATCTTAACCCAAAAGAAATTTAAGAACTGTGAGTTTATATCGATTAACCATATAAAAAGAAACAAAGTTTGTAAACCACATTAAGGTAGCACGATTTAATAGAGAAGAGAAAGGATAGAAGCTGGAGACATAGATCAGAGAAGGGGAAGATCAGTGGTGAAGATGAGAGAGAAGAGAAAGATAGTTGGAGGCGTTAGAGAGGAGAGAGAAGGAAAGATAGGAAAATGAATTAAAATTGAAAAATTTATATATATAGTTTGAATTACCTTTTTGATCCAATGGTGGAGAGCTGGCAAGGATTGAGATCAACGGCTAAAAACTAATCTAATTTATAAACAGTTGTGTTTCTTTTAAAAATATGATCCAATGGCTGGGATGAAAGCTTAGTGTTGATCGAGCGGTTCTAATTCATGATCTGTGTGCCCTTAATGACTGATTCTCATTGGCTCAATAGATAGGGCGCGGATTGGTCATTTTTTACCATTGGATTTGTACAAGTATTAATGGTTCAGATTTAATCCTTTGAAATATAAATATTAACTTAAAAGGGATAAAATGTCAAACTTGTATTTACAAAATTAGTAAAATAAATATTGTTAAAGAAAATATATCAATGTTTTATTTTTTATAAAAAAATACTATATAAGTATATATAATCTAATTAAAAAATAACAAATAAGAGTTAAGCAAAATTAAGCTGGAATATCTAGCATGCCTAATTCAATTCATAATTTACAAAATCTTTCCGAAATTAGTGGATTAGTGAATATATCAGCTATATTTAATTCAGTGTCAATGTGTTCTAGTTTAATAATCTCGTTATTAACATGATCGCGTAAAAAATGATGCATAATGTCTATATGTTTTGACCTAGCATGCAAAACTGTATTTTCTGCTGAGATTAATAGTACTCGTATTATCACATAGAATTGACACACAGTCAAATTTTAAGCTATAATCAGCAAGGTTCTATTTCATCCACATTATTTGAGTACAGCAACGTGCAGCAGCAATATATTCAGCTTCGGTGGTTGAAATAGATGTCGAGTTCTGTTTCTTAGAAAACAAAGAAACTAAACATCCTCCTAGAAACTGACAGGTACTGCTGGTACTTTTTCGATCGATATGATGACCTGCATAGTCAGAGTCTAAAAAACACACGAGATTAAATGGTTGATCCTTAGGATACTATAGACCTAATTCATTAATTCCTTTAAGATACTGAAAAATTCGTTTTATTGCGATCAGGTGAGATTCTTTAGGACCAGCTTAAAACCTGGCACATTTACAAACATTAAACATAATGTCAGGTCTACTAGCAGTTATGTATAATAGACTTCCGATCATTCCTATATATTTCGTTGAGTCAATAGATTTTCCATTTTCATCAATAATAAATTTATCCGTAGTTGACATAGGAGTGTTAAGAGATTTTGTAGACTCTAAGCCAAATTTCTTGATCATTTCTTTATAGTATTTAGATTGAGATATATAAATACCTTTTTCTCCTTGTTTGATCTGCAATCCGAAGATGAAATTTAATTCTCCCATCATACTCATCTCAAATTCTTTACTCGTACTTTCAGAGAAATCATTACACATAGTAATGCCAGTAGAACCAAATATAATATCAATAACATATATTTGAATTACCAGAATATCATCATTCATATTTTTGGTAAATAAAGTAGTATCAATAGTTCCCCATTTAAAACCATTATTAAGCAAAAATTTACTTAGTCTTTCATACCAAGCTCTGGGGCCTGTTTTAAAATATATAAAGCTTTATGTAATTTATAAACATATTTAGGATGACTAAAATCTTCAAAGCCAAGAGGTTATTTAACATAAATGTCCTCTTCTATAACACCATTTAAGAATGCAGCTTCGACATCCATTTGAAATAATTTAAAATTTTTATTGCATGCAAATGCTAATAATATATGATTAGATTCAATTCTAGCATCAGGAGCATATGTTTCATCATTGTCAATACCTTCAATTTGATTATACCCTTGTGCAACTAATCTTTCCTTATTACGTACAACAGTTCCACTTTCATCAAGTTTATTATGAAATACCCATCGAGTTTTAATAATTGAAACATCCTCGGGTTGTGGGACTAACTCCCATACATTATTTCTATTGAATTGTTCAAGTATGTCCTGTATAGCCATTATCGAGTCTTCATCAAGTAAGGCATCTTTATATTTTTAGGTTCAATTTGAGACAAGAAAGATAAGTGACCAACTAGATTATGTGCTTCTGATCTAATGATAACCCCTTTATCAATATTACAAATACCATTTTCTATAGGATGATTTTTATTAACGTGAGACTCTTTTGGCAAATCATTCAACTGATGGTTTGGATTTTCAAGGGGATTCTCATCAATAGGTGGAGATGCATTATCTAGTTTTAGTTCTTCCATATTTTTTAGAATATCTTCAAGGACAACATCATTATCAACAAGCTCTTTATATTTTGGAGGAGGCTGATCGTTTCATCAAAAGTCACATTCATTGATTCTTCCACAACTAGACTTCTTTTGTTGAAAACTCTGTATACTATTAAGAGAGTATCCAAAAAATATTCCTTCATCAGATTTGGGATCAAATTTCAATAAATGTCTTTTGGTGTTTAGAATAAAACATTTGTTCCCAAAAACACGAAAATAGTTTATTTTTGAGTTCTTTTATAATAAAGCTCATATGGAGTTTTGAGCAAAATAGGTCTTAATAAACTTTATTTAAAATATAACATGATGTTGCCAGAGCTTTAGCCAAGAAATATTTTGGAAGACGATATTCATTCAACATGGTATAAGCCATTTTTTGCAAAGAATAATTTTTCGTTTCAATTACACCATTTGACTGAGGTGTATAAGGAGTAGAGAAGTTATGACTTATACCGTTCTTAACACAGAACATAATGAAATTCGAATTGTCAAATTCTTTTCCATGATCAGATCGAATATAGACAATAGAACTTCCTTTTTGATTTTGAATCTTTTTGTACAATGTAGAAAAAGAGTTAATAGCCTCATTTTTAAATTTTAGAAAATTAACCCATGTAAATCGTGAATAATCGTCAACCAAAACTATAATGTATACAGCATCACCCATGCTATGTTTAGGGATAGGTCCAACAAGGTCTATGTGTAATAATTCTAAGGGTCGAGAGGTTGACACGGTAAATTTAGGTTTATGTGATACATGAATTTGTTTTCCTAATTTGGAAGCTTCACAGATGTGATCTTTAAAGAATTCGGAAGACCACGAACATGTTCTTTAGAAGAAATGTTGTTTATAAGTTTCATGTTGATGTTTCCTAGTCTGAGATTCCATAGCCAAGGATCCTCATTTGTTGATACAAGACAAATGTTATCAAAATGAGAGTATGAATCTAAGTCAAAATTATACACATTTTGATATCTAGGACAAACTAAAATCAATTTACTAGTTTGATCAAAGATAGAGCAATTATGTGTACTAAAGGATATTTTAAAACAACTATCACAGAGTTGACTGATAGATAGAAGATTATACCCGAGTCCAGTTACTAACTGAATGTTGGAAATGGTTATGTGGTTATTACCAACACATCCAACTCCAATTATTTTACCTTTATTGTTATCTCCTAAAGTTACCTAACCAAAGTCTGTAGCTTGCAGAATTTTTAATTTGGACTTGTCGCCTGTCATATGTCTTGAGTAGCCAATATCAAGATACCATTTACTTTTGTTCAGATCAGCTGCAAGACATGCCTGTAATATATGTACTAATTTTACAAGTTGGTACCCTTTAATATGAA
Organism: Panax japonicus; assembly: GCA_020205505.1. NCBI lineage: Eukaryota > Viridiplantae > Streptophyta > Magnoliopsida > Apiales > Araliaceae > Panax > Panax japonicus. Next base: position 55,434,556 of record CM035114.1, on the reverse strand, counting down.
GGGTCCTTAGGGTGAGTTTTCCATTTTGTATAAGGAGCATTTGAAGTTTCCTTTACAAAACTTGGCATAGGATAATCAATTTTAGTAGAAAAAATCAATCTATGAGTAACTGAATTACGAGAAGTATGATAATAATGTTTATGAAATTCTCCTCTTGTGATAGTTGGTGTAGTATATGTTCATTTGGGAACCCAAATCATTTTTCCTTTATAGTTTCCATTTCTAGCATTGCACATATAAAAGGAATGATCATTTCTGTTACAATAGGAAAATTTTGTGAAGAGAGATATATGACTTTCTTTTTCTTTGATTTTAACATGATATAGTCCCTTATCTTTTGATTTACTTGTTTCTCCAGTATATCTTAAACCTTCGTTATTAAAGCTACATTTTTGTTGATTTAACATGACATCAAGATTTTCTTTTCCTTTTGTAAATTTATAAATTATTGTATTTAAATCTTCACGTTCTTTAGTTAAGCTTTCAATTATGGAATTATGTTTTTCTATTTCTAATTTTAAAAGTGAATTTTCATTTCTTATTTCATCAATTAATGTTTGATCTTGTACTTGATTATCTTCATTGATTACAGCAAGTGTTGAAATTTCAATTTCAAGATTTTCAATTGAGATAATAAGTGATGAGTTTTCTATTTCAAGATTTTTATTTATTTTCTTAAATTGTTCTAATTCTTCTTTATTTTTTAAGTTTACTTCATTTAAACTTTCATTGATGATAATTAAGTTAACATTTTCAATTTCAAGACTCTTATTTATTTTTCTTAATCTTTCTAGTTCTTCTTTTAATGATTCATTATTTTCATATAAATTATTGTAAGCCTCTTGTAATTCATAGTGTTCTTCATTTATGTTTTCTAGCGTATATGCAAAAAATGAGGTGCTAGGCAATTGGTGTTCAGAATTTACCTCAGATCTCAGTGATGAGTCATTGTCTTCCATTAAGCAGAGATTTTCAATTTCTTCGGTTTGTTCAGCAGTTTCTTCCTCTTCACTTAGATCCCATCATTCCTCAGCCATAAGAATTTTATTATTGGCCAGTTTTGGACAATCCTTTTTAAAGTGTCCAGGCTGCTTGCATTCAAAGCATATATTTGAATTTTTATTTGGATTGGTACTTCTGAAGTTGTTATTGGCTTTAAAATTTCCTCCTTGCGTCTTTGGCTTGAAATTTTTTTTACTTTTGAAGTTGTTGAAGTTATTGTTTGTCTTCATAAAGCCTTTGCCATATTTTCTTGCCTTGCTTAGAATTACTCTTTTGAGTTCTCTGGAAAATAAAGTAACTTCATTGTTGTCTAGACTTAGGAGTTCTTCATCATCGCTTTCTTGGTCCACCAGAAGGGCTTTGAAGGCGATTCCTTTCTTTTTGAGATCTGTGTCTGATCTGGGTATTTCGACGAGCATGTCGACTTCGTGGGCACGAAGATTTCCAATGAAATTATCCATAGGATATGTTGTTAGATCTTGCATTTCTTTGATTGTTGTAACCTTCATTTTCCAGATGGATGGAAGGGCTTTGAGAATTCTTCTGTTTTTCTCATTTGTAGTGTATGCATTTCCCAATTGCTCTAGCTCATCAATGATTTGGGAAAATCGTGTTTCTATATCAATGATTTTTTCTCCTTCTTCAAGATTGAAACATTCATACTCTTGAATTAGAGCATCCTTTCTGGTTTCTTTGATATGATTGGTACATTCATAGGTTACAATTAATTTTTCCCAAATTTTTTTCGCATTTTTGCAGTTGTTAACTCTTTTGTATTCGTTTTTAATCAAAGGACTAGTTAGAACTTGTTCAGCTCGAGATATAATATTCATAGTTTCTTCTTCTTCTGTTGTGAATTCATAGATGTCTTTCTCTACAGTCTTTTCTCCTTGAATTTTGGTAGGAATTTATACATCTCGTTCAATTGCACACACTACTACAAAACAGTAAATAGACAACGCGGAAAAAACGTTGTGGTTTCTGTCAGAAAAACGTAGTGGTTAAGGGTGTTGTCTATTTGACACTCTTACACAACGTTTTTAAAACGTTGTAGTTAAGCACAATACACAACGTTTTTTAGAAAAAAAACGTTGTAGATTTGTCTTCCAAAAATTAGCAGATGCTTAAAAACGTTGTAGAATGTATGATTCCACAACGTTTTTTGGATAAAAACGTTGTTGTTTAGTATATCAGACAACGTTTTTAACCAATTTATACAATATTTTAAAAACGTTGTAGATAAAGAAAAAAAATAAAAAAAAAATTATAATTCACCTATATTACCAATGCACCTGCAATATGCTAATGCCATGATATATAGCTAAAAAGTCTAAATTATCATTTAAATTTAAAACCAAAATGTATCAACCATTTAAAATACATCCCAATAATATCATTCATTTACAGTTTCAAATATCTCAAGCATTGATTATGAAACAACATGAATTAAAAAATACAAGTGAAACTAAATTTCACTTTGTCCAGGTTTCACTCCATTGGTCAGATCTGAGAACTCAAACATCGAATCTAGAGCTCTCACCACCTGCGAAGGGGAGTAAAACCTGGACAATGTGAGTAACAAATTCCATGCTTGTACTATCTCATCAATATTGAATCCCAAGCCTGCAATCACAATAAATAGCCAGAGATGTCAAGCATCTTAAATAATTTTTTCCCAGAAAAAATAAGAAGGAAATGCAGCAAAAATTTGAACAATATGATTGTTTTACCTTCCAGTGCAGTACCATTGGAACAATGGGATGGGGGTGTCAAAAATCAAAACTGTGAAAGAAATGAAAATAAAATAAATAAATAATTACACACAATATATAATTTATACTAATACTATATATAGAGAAAGAGACAACAAGAAGAGAGCCGGATGGGACTGAAGGAATAATTTGGATACTAAGCAATGAAAGAACTATTTCTTTATGCTGCTAAAGTACACGAGGAGTAGTAACATTCGTAAGTGAAAAGGTCTAGCAAAACGGACATTGACCGTACCTTAAAAACTTCAGTATCATCCACATATGAAATGTCAATGAGATATTCCAGGCCCAATAGCAACGCAGATATATTTACTTGTGTTGATTCAAGAACTCGAATATGGCACTGCATAAAGTAGAGACATTATTGTAGAAGCTGCTAAACTCTTTGGAATCAAAACTCCAAAACTAACTTTTCCACTTCTTTACAATCATAATAATCAGGGCTGCGGTGTTTCTTCACATGAAATGCCTTGTACAGCCCGAAAACATGAATGTTGTATAAGAGTTGTAACTATACCGTACTGTAGTTAATAAATATAAATTTAAGAGAGGAATTTATATAATCCTGTCTTGAGTAAAGAACATGCCTACTCTATGACTTGCACTATATACCAGACTGAAGAATAAGAGAATCACTCTTACTAGTCAACTAGCTCAACGACTACGAGATATTGTTGGAGATTGCTGATGCTATTTTCAATAAACCAAACTTATGTCATCCAGATTTGGTATAAAAGCAGCGATCTAAGCCCATATACGCCAAATGGTAAACTATTGTTGGGGAGGGGGGAACCAGGTGCCAGCATAGGATGTCATTTGTGATTATTTGAAGGGGTGGATTGGCCATTGAAATAAAGGGTTTAAGCACCTCAAGTAATAGCAAGTTCCCATTCCCAAGATACAGTACTAATAGGGGTTAGTCAGAATCGAAGGGGTAGGGGACAGGGAATCAAAAAAGATGAAAATAAAACTGGGCAGATCTAGTTAAATAGTGTTTTTACAAGAAATCTCTAACCAACCTTCCTGCAAAACGACTAGCCCCTTAAAACTCATTAAAGGCTTAACATATATCTACACAAGGTCATTTCTTTTTATACAACATAACCTGTCAATAATAGAAACTCGCCTTGAAAAATGAAGTGAAAAATAAAGCCAGGTTCTGAATAAATGCCTGAAGGAAAAAAACAAAGTTTCAATTAGTATAAATATGATGACGTTGAAAATTAACTCAAATTGTATCTAATAAGATGAATAAATAAATACCTGTTCCTCACTTAACCCATGTGCATAGGCGTCGGGTATTTTCGCTCTGGATGGGAGAATGGTCTATAAAACAGTGGAACACCACCAAATTCAACACATAATAAGTTCACAACCAAACTAAAAACTATATCAACAATCACAATAGTGTAGGAAAGATCTATCACCTACAGAAATTGTCCTAACTTACCTGTAATTGTACCATGAAGACACTATACATCTTAACATATTGAGGATTATAAAAATCTCCAAAACTAAGGGCCGCAACCTGTGAGGAAAATATTCACAAGAATGAAAGTTCAAGTAGTTGCACTTCTACAGAATTTCATCACAATGAGACTTAGAAAGTACCTCCGTCAGGCATTGGAGGGTTAGATTCCGATATGCTGGCAAGGGGAAGAAGTTAAGAAGAGTTTCAAGCTGCCAGACAAAGTAACATACCGGAGATTAGTAAAGTTCACATTTTTTTAGCATTAAACATGAATAAATTCAAACTTCAGTGCCTACTCTAGGTACAACAAGTCCAACATCTGTGTTTTCCATAAGAAAAAAATAACAAGGCAAGTATAATGTACAAACCAGTGGGGATTCAAAGATATATCCCAGAGGGATCCATGAAAGGAAGGCATGCAACGTGGCCAGCGTAGCCCTGATAAGCTCTGTTCTTTGGGATGCTGATAGCACATATAAGCATAGCTCATGAATGAGTTGAAACTCACTGTAACCAACAAGACAAACTTCTTAGTAAGAACATACAAACGTCAATAGCATATCATTATACAAATACCACCTTATAAATATTTTGTAAGAAAAAAACATTAAAGCACAGGAATACATATTTTGCACGAAAACAAGAAAAACTGTAAAAACAGACTCACTAAATCTCACAAGCAAGCAAATTTTGAGTCAGAATTACAAACAACAAAATATCACGAAAGGAACGGTGACATATTGAACAATTAATGAAAAAATAGGATGAAACCCCTGTACAGAGCTAAATTGCAAAATAGATGCGAAAAAATAGGTATTCCAGTGCTGGACAGAACTCTCCCACTCAGTGAATTAAGAGCAGAAGTATGACTCTCAAAACAAACTCAACATTAGCTGTCTCTAGCCAATTCATCATTGCAGTAGTTCTCACTGTGCAACTAGCTACTCCACAGTTCTCACTACCAGTAAACTCATCAAAGCAGTGAATTGATGGCCATAAACTTAAACATCAGAATATATAGTCCTAAAATCTACCAAAGACATAAACTACCAGTTCCATAAGAATGAAAGTTCAAGTAGTTGCACTTCTACAGAATTTCATCACAATGAGACTTAGAAAGTACCTCCGTCAGGCATTGGAGGGTTAGATTCCGATATGCTGGCAAGGGGAAGAAGTTAAGAAGAGTTTCAAGCTGCCAGACAAAGTAACATACCGGAGATTAGTAAAGTTCACATTTTTTTAGCATTAAACATGAATAAATTCAAACTTCAGTGCCTACTCTAGGTACAACAAGTCCAACATCTGTGTTTTCCATAATGTTTTTGTCACAGATACAAGCTTCTAGTAACCCACAAAAACCTACTCTCAGATACATGAAATCTTAAATTAACAGAATAACAGATACTAATATTCATAAATAAATAACTAAATAAATAGAGATGAAGTGAATGTCAAATTAACGGAATGACGAATACTAAGGCAGAACAGAAAGCATACATTTTTCATCGAGAGCCTAGAGTCGCCGCTGGTTGTCTGTCCACTCAACAAATCTAGGGTTCCTTTAGATATCAAATTCGCTGACAGAAACGCATGCTTATCTGGTAGATCGCCCGTCATCGACGCCCAGTCGAGCAAAATTGCCTCCTTCGGGGGACGATTGGACCAGTTAGGGTTTGAATCGTAAACTGGAGGTACTGATCGGGCCTCGTGTAGGAGGTGACGAGGTCGGGAAAGTCGGAGACGTCGATGGTAACGTGGAAGAGTGACTCAGGACGCGGCGGGGGCGAGCTGGACGCCGGCGAGAGGGGCTTGGTAACGTGAAAGAGTACCAACTTAGGAGAAGTTACGATGAAAACCTAGAAAAACTCAGAAAAACTCTTCATTCGAACTCTGGAAGCCGGATGGCCGGATGGCCGGGTTTCCTCACCTTCCGGTGAGGCGGCTTACCCACTTACCCACGGTGATGAAGAAGATCTGAATCTGCTGAATGGAGGGTTAGGGATTTAGAAGAAAGAATAGTTGGTAGCCGATTTTGAGAAGTGGATTTTTTGCTCCGTGTCTTTTTTTTTTTTGGCTCCGTGTCTTTTTTTTGCTCCGTGTCTTTGTAGATAGACAACGTTTTTAAAAAAAAACGTTATCTAGTTAAAACCAAAAAAATATTTTTTTAAATAGATAACGTTTTTGCATATAAATCTACAACGTTTTTTTTAAAAACGTTGTAAAAAAATATACCACAACGTTTTTATAAAAAACGTTGTCTATTAAGTGTTGTCTATTAGGTACTTTGTACCGGTGACACCAAATTTTGATTCCTTGCTATTTGGCATAGATTTTGAATCTATTTTTTTAGGTGGCAAAGTTGATACCATCAACAAGTGGAGGCTTGGACATTGACAATCCTTCTCCACAACCAGTAGCATTGTAGGCCATGGATCTACTCTTAGGTATGCCTGTATATACTCAACAAATAAGTTGAAGAGCAATGCTCTGATACTAATTGAAAGTCCAATAATAATAATCTAGAAGGGGGGTTGAATAGATTATTACATGTTAAAAATTATATTAGACCTTTTTGAATTTTTAATAATGAATTTGCTGATTTAGAAATTAGCATGCAAGACAATAAAAATTCAAGCACATAATGCACAGAGATTTATCTGGTTCACAACATACACCCCTTGGTATGTTGCTACGTCCAATCTCAAGTCCATACTTAGAACTTGAGATCTTATTACTATCAGTAATAAAAACTGTTAGGTTTGTAATATACAAGAGCGCAATCAAATTGCACAAAGTAAGCGGAAACGTGGAAAATTAGAGTTTTAAATTTTTACAAACAATATACCCGATCTTCCTTTATGCACAATTATTAATTAAACGAAAAGATAAAGAACAAGAATCATACCCTTGAAGATTTGAGCTTCCTCAGGTATAAGTTCACCTCCAAATCCTTTCGCGTTCAACTTGAATCCACCGAGTTTGGTTCCTTCCTTTTATCAACGTTAGCCACCCAAGTGTTTGGTATCTAGAGGTGATCCGCCAAGGAAGAAGAAAGATTCAAGAAGATGGGTGTTTGGCAAAACACTAGTTTTTATATCTCTTATAGAAAAAGAGCGTACTATCCAACAATTGGAATCATGTATGTTGTGAAAACGTCAACCACGTCACCCATAATAAGACTCTTCTTGTTTATAGATGTAGGCAACCCTCATTAACAATTAAGGAATTGAGTTTTATTTAAATTAATTAAACTCCTTTAATTAATTAGGCTCTTAATCTTATTAGGAATAATTAATTAAACTCTTTTAATCAATTAGCCTCCTAATCATATTAGGATATATGAGAGTACTTTTATTAATTAATTCTCAAACTCCTGTAAGAATTAAATAATAATAATAATAATAATAATAATAAGACTCTTCTTATTAATTTATATTTAATATTTCAAAAATAATAAATAATAAATATTAACCTATTTAATTTATTCTATCAGCGTAGATTAAATTAAATATACTTAACTTATTATTACGATTATGCCATTAACTTCTTAAATAATTATTCTTCCTTTTATGGTGTGACCCTTTAGGTTCTCCATATTAAACCGGTTATGAATAAATCAATTAGAACAATACTAATTTTATTTAAATAAATAAATTAAAATATTAATTTATTTAAATAAATAATATTTATTCTACAATAGGGATAAGCTTCCCTAGCAATCAACGACTTTCCAGATAATATAGATTTCAATATTAATCATAAAAGAACATTTGAGTAAATAGTTACCGTACGATTCAATCCTTTAACCATACAATGTCCCAAATAAATATAAGACATAAAATTACTGTCAAGTCTTATTATTTAATTACTAGCGATAACCCGTGCCTGAAGGCACGACGTAACGAAAAACATTAAGCTAGTCGGTAGAGTTTCCTTTGAAAATTAATATCACCACAACAATTAATACATACTCAATCATCAATACATATCCAACCACCAAAACATCGAGCTAGTCGGTAATAATTTCAAGAAATTTCGACAGAATTTCCTTTAAAAATAGATATTCAGAAAATTCTAAACCTGTCTACAAACCTAACAATCATCAATACATATCCAAACCACCAAAAACCATCATTCCACACCCAAAAATCATCATAACCATGTATAATTAGTTAACTTTACAAAAGACGGAATACAAGAAATACAAACGTGCAGAAAATTGAGAAACAAATGAATATAAGTTGTCTCTAAGTTGGCGAAGGCCTTGTGGTTCAATATAAAATTGTAAGCATGATAACTAAAGGGGAGAGTGGGATAAGATTTAGCTCCATTACTTAATAATTCAACAAATGAATTTAACAAGAAAGAAACTATCTTTTCCAGACACAAATTGAATTACACCCTGCAGTTTGAATAAAAGAGAAAAGGAATTACAAAGTACAGAGCAGAACTCTTGGACTTCACATTTGGCAATCCAAGCCTGCCTTGCAGAGTCTTTCTTTTTGTCAACTACATCAGAGCGCAGGGATTCCCTTCCCAAAACTTGTAATAGAACCAATCTTAAACTGAATAAACCTTTCATACAACACAAATTGAAGAGGAGTGGAGGGAAACAACTGCATGTCCATGAAAACCAAGAGAAATACCAACTTATTCAACAATGAATAATCCCTACTTCCTAGCTTAGAAGTTCGAATATGTGTTATCACCAGGTTTTCCCCTTCGATCTAATGTATAAAAGAAATTATGATTTGTTAAATTGTGTTGGTAAGTAATGGTTTGTAATAACAGTTGTGAGACTTCAGTTTCCTTAAAATAATCATCAGTTGCTACTTGTGTACTTTAGTGGCTAGCATTTAGTAACCTTCTTTAAAAATGAATTAATCCCTTATCAACTTTATTTCTATTACTTATGACACACTGCATTTTGATTAAATAAAAGTCCTGATCATAAGCTGACAGGTTCATTGTTGCATAGTTATCTTTAGCAATTCTTTTCCTTAAACAACGATGTCGGAATAGTTCTATCACTAAATGTTGTGAGAAATTCTGCAACTTATTAGAACTCAAGGCCCCTTTTTCCTCTTTTTTTAATAGTGAGAGCTATATAGTAGACATCGTTATCATATTATTTTCTACTTTTTTCATGGTGGAATATCATCGAAGTGAAAAAAGGCTAATAGTTTAGAGTAGTAATTTATATTTAAGCCTATATTTATTATATACTTTTTAGATTTGAAAATATCCAACAAATAAATCATATATAAGCACAAACTAACAGCTGCTATGCTAAGATATCAATGTCAGTATCAAACTTGCAGATATGCAATTCTAACCTCAAAATATTTCTAGGCTTTAAATTTTAAGCTAACAATAAATGAACCAATACTAATTAAAACACACTAAATTAAACCCAGAAACACAAAATCCCATCAAATCTAAATTCCCTGCTTTAAGATCCATAAATACATATACATACTGCAAAGAGCCACAATGATTAGCGATACCAAAAATTAATGTTTTAACTATAGATCCAATTCTTACTCAAATCATTTTCTTCCCGTGAACTATAATTACACTAAAAAATCCATTTAAAAACATAATAATAAACCACAAACATAAATTACTTGTGCCAATTGAGACCTAGAACAGCGGTGACGGAGTAAACGGTGACCATCTCAAAAAGCAGAGCGGAGGACCCACAACAACGAATAGTGCTTGTAAAATGGTATCCGAACAACAGCCACCAGTGAGAGTAGGACCCACAACACCGGCTGCAGCCACTCTTGCCATTCCGGTGATATGTGGCAGAGGTTACCACGACGCCCGTAGCGGCGACGACCTCATGGACGCTCGTGAAATGGAGCTTGGGGTTTTGAAGGAAAGTTTGAAGGAGAGAGAAAATGATAATTTTCTTGAGCTGATACTTCAACGCCTTGAGCTGTTCTATGCTTTGGATCGTACATTAGGGGTATGCAAAAGATGAGGGTTGAGAGATAAGAGATTTGAACCGTGTGTGTGTAAGAACAGATAAGAGGGTTTGAACAGATAGAGATAGAGAGATATAGGGTTTGAACTGTGTGACTAAGAACAGAGGGAGAGACATAAGAGAGTTTAAAATTTGAATACCGGAGATTGAGAGAGAGTTGCTGACGTAGGATTTAGATGTGACGTTTGTCTTTTTTCTCTCTCTGCTCTCCTTTATATTATAGATATGTATTTCGACTCTTAAATGCACAACTCCAAATAATGCAAATTAGAAACTCCTTTCTAATTTCATTCTGCCTTGGCCAAGGACTATTGGGTTGTCATTTATCGAATTACATAGGACATATCTCTTCTTTTACTAGAAGCGGTAGATTCTTTATTGACCATACATTATCTCCATGTACGACTTATTATACCCAAGCATACCCTTTGATATACCCTAAGGGTCTTAATGAATAAGTTAAAGTACAACTCATCACATATAAGATACTATGATGATCTCAAGTCCAAGGATCACTTGTACTACTATCACTACAGGAATTCCTATTGACAGACAAGTAAAACTCCATTAGGTATTCCTTAGCGAACCACGTTCAGTGAATTTATGATCATGAGATCAATCATCCTCATCCAATGAGCAAGCAACGTATGTACCAATCTATCCGGATTCATTAATCCCTAATTTAGTGATCCAATGATTGGAAACTATTTTAGTTTTAAGCTTTCTAAGAATTTAGATCTCAATAGAAAGATCATCATCATTATTTAAAAAGTATTGCTTAAAACTATGGATTTATCACATATTATAAAACAGCATCATGTAGATAATTAAAAGCCTTTAATAAATTAATACTTTTTATTAATAAATGAATAAGATTGTTACAAAGTATATGCTTTATCATCAAACATAATTGGCTTGTGTACATACTACTTTCAATCTCCCACTTGCACTAAAGCCAATCGCCATGGTATCTCATATCCTTCTTCTCTAAGTGATAATTATCCTGCTGTTGGATAAGCTTTAGTTAATGGATATGTAAGTTCTTGAGAGTCCACTATCTCTATAGTGATTTCTCATCATTCAATGATTCTTATAATCAAATGAAAGTGCCACAACACATGTTTAGGTCCAAGATGAGACTTAGGAACTATACCTAGTTATGTAATGAACTTTTCATCCAAACAATCAACTTGCAGCTTCATTTATAGCTATATACTTTGTCTTTATCACTAAACCATAACTCTTTATTGTTTAAAACCTTTTCAATTTACTGCACCACCATTCAAGGTAACACTTTACCTTAAAGTGGATTTTCTGCCGTCTTGGTCTGTCTAAAAAACTTGAGTTTGTTAAGCCCTCTAGTTTTCATTTAGACCCAACATAAATTTTAAAAGCATCCTTAGCGCCAGTTAAGTACTTTAAGATATTTTTCACTGTCTTACAATGATCTTCTCCAGAATATGATCGATCAACATTAGGTCTCATATATTTCATTGTATACATGATTTTCACTCATGCGATCTCTCTTTTTAAGAGTCTATGAGAACTATTAAGAGAGACACTCCATGATTCATCAACATGAGACATCTTTTGGAGTTTGCCATGCTAAACAAATTTAGCATCAAATGAATATACGTTCCTTGGGTTAAGTCGAGCATCCTATTAAATCAATCTATATAGATTTGTATCCCCAATAATGATACTCTTCTCAAATCATTCGTGCAGGAATGTTTAGACAACCTTATCTTTACTAATTATAGCATTGGTATGTCATTCCTTATCTGTAGTATATCAACATATAATACTAGGAATGTCACAACTCTCCCACTGAACCTTTTGTACACACTAGGTTCATTCTGGTTTTTGATAAAATCAAACTCTTTTGATTGTCTCATCAAAACGAATGTTCGATATTTGAGAAGCTTGCTTCAATCCATTTCTTTGAGTGTTTACAACTCTTACCGCATTGTATGTAACTAGATCATCATCTTTTATAATACGTACCTCATTATCATCATCTATGATGAATCCATACCTCCCAGGTATCTTCTGTACTATTCCAGATTTACGATTCAGTTGTGGTACAATAGGTCTATCTACAAGTTCCTCTTATTTGACTTAAGTATTTTGTGGTTCTTGAACCCTTCAAGATTTATTATCCTCCCATTTAGCCCCTTTAATGATAAACACCTTTATCTTAAAAGTTAGAGTGGTTCGCAACAAACACCTTTTGCTAAGTAGGATTATAGAATATATACCCTAAACTTACTTTAGAATGTCCCAAAAATCTGTACTTGTCAAATCTTGTCCCAAGCTTATCCTTTGAAACCTTTTCATATAAGCTGAACAACCCCTTATCTTAACTTACATAAAATTAAGAATCCTTCCTGTCCATAACTTTTATGGAGTCTTATGGCCGAATTTTGAGGTTACCTTTTTCGTAGATATGCAGCCATTTCTAGAACATTATCCCAGAATGATACTGGAATGTCGGTAAAATCATTATGGACCGCACCATGTCCAACAAGGTACGATTTTTTCTTTCAGATACATCAATCAATTATTGCGTACATCAATAATATTGGTCGGGGAATATTCTTTGTGTCGGGAAATATTCGTACGACGGCACAATCATTGGTGGACCCCACAACAAAATTATTGTCGGATTCAGAAAACGACAAAAATATTTTTATGAAAATAACGGCGGAAGTTTTACCGTTAATACTGTTAAACAACTCAGTAGTAAAAGTACAGTAATACGTGTGGTTTCATAGTAGCACACGGTATTGATTATTGATGCTTACATGAGAAGTCACTAAGTTTTGTTCAATTATTCCTATAGTAGTTGCTGCATAGTATCTCACGTTATTTGATTCAATTATTGTTGATTGTTATATATATATATTATATATATAAGTTTTGTTATATTAGTATTATTAATGTAATAAAATAGAAAACTTTTTATATAAAATATAATACTTTTATAAAGTTATTCTATAAATAGAATATGTGACAACCCGAGAATTTGGACAATTTATTAAAATCTTAAATGATTGATTTAAGGTCAAATATTAGACCTAGACAGAAAATAAGTGTATGCGTTTAATGTTATTAAGGTGAAATTTTGATGATTTCAAAATTCTATGAAGGATATAGGTTAATTATTCAGGATTAAGGATTTATGTGATTAAGTTCTGTGAATATGGTTATGTATGTGTGCTGAATGTGGTTAAGGGTCAAGGGTTGACCAGATTAAATATATATGTGTCAAACCCTAATTATATATTAAGAACTTTAATGTTCGGTTAGAAAACCCTAGCGATTAATAAGAAATCCTAGAAACTGGTTCTGGAAACCCTAATGTCAGTTCTGGGAATCTAAAACCCTAATTCAGATATTAAAAACCCTAGATTGGGAATGCAATGATATATATAAGGTTAAACGTCATTAATTATAAATTAATTAGGGAAAACCCTAACGAATTTCTTGAAACCCGATTTGATTATTAGAAAACCCTAATACCAGATCTGAAAACCCTAGTTTCAGATTCTGATAAATTGAAGCCCTAATCTGGGAATAGAAAGGATAATATAATGCTTATATGGTATTAATTATACTACTAAGGGCAAAGCTTAATTAATTTGCAAACCCTAATTTACAATTTTTAAACCCTAATTGTTCTGTCAAAAAAACCCTAATTGTACAGTAATGAACTTAATTGCTAAATTAGCAATTTTAATTAGGATAAATTAATCCTAATAATCAAGTTGGAAGTTATGATTAGGAAATCTTAATACAATTATAGAATCCTTATTATAAGTTAGAAATTTTAAATTCTATTTTTAAACCTAATTTGGAAATCTTAGAAAGACAAAAAAATCCAAGTTGATAAATCTTTAAGGGTTAAACCCTAAAACTTAAAGGGTTATACCCTAAATCCTAAAGTACTAAACCCTAAACCCCAAGGGTTAAAACCTAAACCCTAAAGATTGTAGCCAAATGACAAGATTGCCCTTTTATATTTTTTTTTATATAAGATAACTTGCAAAATTGCTTGTAACTTTAGTTGGTGACCTAACCCATGGACTTTGTGACTTCTAAAAACTCAGTAATCAGCCACAAATGGACAGCTAGCATTAGATCTAACAACTAAGGTCATTATATAAGAGATTTAGAGAGAGAAAGACACTTAATATTGCTCATTTTCAACTTTTCTCTCACCAACTCTCATTCTCTCTCAAATCTCTGAAAATTAGAAGCATATCAGTCCCAAATTCAGTCCTTATATCACCCAATATCATTTAGGAAAGATCAAGATCAAAGTTTGGTCAAGAAGGTATAATAGCCCTAACCTTATTTTGATCTATGTTGCTAAGAAAGAAATTGTGTTTTTGTGTTTAATTAAGTGTTATATGTTGTTTTTAATTGATCTATGATGATCCATGATGGATCCATATCATTAAAGTGGGTAAAAAGTGATTTTTCAAAAATTTGTTCTTGAGTTGGAAAAGTGGTCGGACAAGAAATGTCAGTGGCCACAGATCCTTGATTGTATATGTTATGTGTTTTTTTAAATTTGATATTGGTAGCCTGATATGTAGGCTTTAATATTCAAGTGATAGTTCAGCTAAATGATGTCTAGATCAGGTGTTATTAACGGTCAAAACCCGTTGACCGGGTTTGACTGAGCAAAATCTGGGCAACCCATAATTACATGAGCAGCGTCTGACAATAGATTTTAAGGACTGGATCTGTCAGTAATAATGTTATTTGTTGATGTTGTTGTAATAAATTTGTATCCTGATATATGTGCTTTTAAGTTTATGCCTTTAGATACCTTAAAACCTCAACAAATCGAACGTAGCAGGTGGTCAAAGTAGGCCACCCGAGCTGATTTTTACGTTTTTGGAAATTCCAGAAAGTTCAAGAACAAAAAATTCTGACAACGTTTGGCTAAGTTGAATCAAGGGTTGTGGATGTTGTATAATTTATATGTTGTGATGTAAATGTACCTTGACATTAGTACTATAGATTAGAACCATAAAATTACAAAATAAAGGATCATAACCAAGATTAAAGTGAGCTTAAAAGTGCTTGGTCGACACTGTCTGGGTTTCTGGGTTACCCAGAAAACCCAGATGTGTTCTGACAGTAAATTTAAAAGCTTAGATCTTTTTGATCGTTTATTGTATGACTAAGATGAAGGTTTATTCATGTAGTGTTACATAAACACTACATGATCAATACTTAACCTAGCCCAGAACATGAACAGATTGGATTTTATGATCGGTCAAACGTGCACCCTAGAACTCGGGTTTGTCAGTGTTCTTGAGCCAAGAACACCTAAGGCGACAGACAAGTGTCGCTAAAGGTCTACAGCGACGGTTTAATTTATTTTAAATTCTGAATATTCCGAAAATTAATTAAAAATAGAAATAAATGGTTTTTAATTATTAAAAATACATAATAAATTCTGAAAAATTATTTTAAATTCTGAAAAATAGTTTTTAACTATTTTGAGTATATTTTGAAAATATTTAATATTTTTGGAATATAAAAGGTATTTATTTATTTAATTATAATATTAAATAAATGATTTAAAAATGATTTTAATTCATGAAAAATTATTTTATGGTATAAGAAAATATTTTAAGTTATTTTTGATGACTTTTAATATTTTGTGATGAAATTCGTTAATTAATCAATATTAATGATAATTACTTTATTTAATAAATATATTAAATAAATTATGGAAAAATAGAATTAATGTTTTAAAAATCATATAAAACTTATTTAAGTGATATAAAAATATTTTAAGTTATAAAATATAACTTTTGATATTTAGTCATGAAAATATTAATATTTTAATATTAATATTAATTATCGGATAATGAATTTAATGGTTTAAAAAGGTATTAAAAATACTTTGGTATATTATAATTATATTATAATATTATGTAATGATTTTCATTAATATTTTATTATAAATAAATATTAATGATTAAGTAATTATGTGGTATTTAATTTATTTAAATACGGTTTTAATGATTGAAAATGGTGATAAAAGATAATAATTATTTGAAAATTATTATGAGCCTATGAAAATTATTTTGGCTGCTAAGAAAATTATCTAAGTTAATTGTTAACTGTTAAGTCAGAGTTTAACTGAACTTAAACTCAATAAAAGTCCGACTAGACCGTCGGGATGTTAAAATTGTGTCGATTTCAATTCAGACTTAAATAGTTTGACTTGATACCTAGTCTTATGTGTGTTATAGACTGATAGGCTTATGTGCTATGTGTTTAGGTTATTCTGTGTGTATAAATATAACAGTATTATACTGTGATGATATTATTCTAATATGGGAGATCTATATTACTAATATTAGGTCTTCGGGTAAAGCGTTATAAATTGTGTTGCGGTAATCAACGGTTCAAGCAAGTTTCTTTGTACTTAACTCTAATAAGAGTGTTTTAATCAAGCTTATGGTTAATCATTGCTGATTGCCACGAAAATTATACTCTGTACATCTTGCATGTATAAGTCAGGTATGAAAGGATGATCACCTTCATTACCAGTTGGTTCAGAAATGTTTGTTCATATTTAAAACTTGTTCAGTCAAAAGTTTGTTCGTGATAATTCTCAACTCTATTGATGAATTATAGCCAGCTTATTATTCATACTCTTCAATCATAATATATCGTTATATTATGGTATTTAAACTTGCTGGGCAACTTTCATGCTCACCCTTGCTATATCATGATAAAACATTGCAGGTAATGTGAATGTGTTCGGATAAAGGAAAAGGTTAAGGCCAAGCTCAGCTTGGGATAAAAATTGCGGCTATCTTGTAATAGTATACTTTGATAAATATTGTTGTGTGATAAATAGTTTATGATTTGTGTATAAGTTAAGGTTATTCGATTTTGGGGAAAATAGTGTGTAATGTAATGTAAAAACAATTTATGTTTATATCTTCCGCAAATAGTTATAGAATGATTAGTGTACCGAATCCGTGGCGATTTGGGGCCCGGATTTGGGGTTGCTACAGAATATATTATATTCTATTATGCATAGTATTTTGCATAATAAAATCTTTTTATATAAAACAGAATACTTTTATAAAGTTATTCTATAAATAGAATATATTATATTTTATTATGCATAGTTCCTGCATAGTATTTTGCATAGTAAAATCTTTTTATATAAAACAAAATACTTTTATAAAGTTATTCGTTTTATTAGATTATAAATAGAATATATTATATTTTATTAAAAAGATTTTTCTTTAAATCTGGACCGTCCTATTAAAAGTAAATTAATCTGGACCGTTCATGAATTAGTTACTATGCAGTCCATTCTTCTATAAATAGAAGTTCATTCCATCATTATTTCTTATGAATTCATTGAAACTCTAAAGAGAGAAACTATAGAGAGAAAGAAGAAAAGTATTCTGCGACTTCACTACTTCTATATCTAGTTTCTTCTTTATAAGGTAAGGGGTATTATTTCTTTCGTATTCATGAAAAGAACTTCTGTTATTCCATTATTTATTATTCTGTTGGAATAAACTGTATACGCGGTCTACCCTATACTTGGTAAAATTCTTCTATTATTTCATTCTTTATTATTCTGTTGGAATATCTTGTCTATGCGTTTACGCCGGACCTGGTTCCGTCTATATTATTCTGTTGAAATATCCTGTGTGTGCATTTTACGCCGGACCTGGTTCCGTTATTTATTATTCTGTTGGAATAACCTGTCTATGCGAAGTGCCGCATGCATGGTGATTTCTGTTATTATTCCATTCTTTATTATTCTATTGGAACATTCCGTCGGTGCGAATTTTGCCTAACCCTGTTTCGTTATTTATTATTCTATTGGAATAACCTTTCTATTCGAAGTACCGCATGTATGTTGATTTCTGTTGTTATTCCATTCTTTATTATTCTGTTGGAATATCCTGTCGGTGTGTATTACGCCTGAACTGGTTCCGTTATTTATTATTCTGTTGAAATAACATGTCTATGCGAAGTACCGCATGCATGGTGATTTCATTTGTTATTCCATTCTTTATTATACTCAGTTGGTTAAAGTTTTGACTTCTATACTCCATGATATTAGTGGAATATCCTTGATATTTGTGCTTCATCCAGTATCTTCTCATGGAAATATTCTTCTGAGCATTCTTGAATTTTACTCTATAAAGAAGTATCATGTTGACAATTTGGACGTTATTAGTTCCTGGATAAATTAATTCTTGAACTTATTTTATTGAATTCTTATATCATTGTCATCATCCTCATGTTTATATTATGTTAAAAATCATATGTGGCCTGTAGTGCATAGATGGACTTGGTATGATTATGATCAGGGATTATTCGGTATAATCATAACCGTAATGTTACAAATGATGTGAAAAAAGTCCTCATTAGCCCGTAGTGCATTGATGGACAGTTTTTGGTATGATTGTGGCTATGGATTCTCTTCGGCCAAGGCAGCAAAGATGAATTGTTTTATGGCATGATCAGGGTCGTTGATGAATACACGAATATTCTTGGCCCGTAGTGCATGGATAATTTGTGGTCGTGATACTAATGAATATCCTTGGCCGTAGTGCAGGGATGATGTGGATTATTTATTAAGCTTAGTCTCACCGATAAAAGTGATGAAAAACCTTTTTAAATCATAAAAGATAGTAGATTTTATTCTCTACTTGACTCTTTTAATGGATTGTTTATTCCGCTGCAGTTAAACTTGATGTCTATTATATTTTATCAGTTTAACATTGTTGAAGACTAATGATAATTTATTCTGCATTATCTTAGTCATAATATTTCTTACTGGGCTAGTTGAGCTCACCCTTTCCTTCACTGTTCTCTTCAGGAATTGAGAACATAGCCGGGACTAGTCAGGGAACGAAGTGACAGGCCAGGTGATAGTATTAGTAGTCCTCACTATTCTATTAAATAGAGTGACAATAAATATAATGGGGACTTATTCTGAGAGTGGATATTGTCTAGAAGACAATATTTGTATTAAATCTCACAGCTTTCTTGTTGTATATTAAAGATTGTATTTGTATTCTGTACCATGGATTTGGTGACTCAAGATGGGTGATGTATACCTATTTTTGGGGGCATCACAGTTGGTATCAAAGCTTAGGGATATGATCCCTGGCTAAGATGTGAGACAAGAACTAGGAGGAGAGAGACGGGGAATTCCTTCGCTAGTATGACCTACCTAAGTCTATTTGATATTTAATTGGTTGGTCAGAATATAGGGATAATATGTGATATGTTAATTAACCTTTATTTTGTGGCAGTGTTTAAAAATAGCATCCGAGAATGTTGAGAACATCAATGGAACACATGAGACCATTGAGTCTCCACAGATAAATAATCAGGATAATGTACATCAGGAAGGCAATAATCCTCATGTAAATAACAACACTGATCAAATGACGAACGACGGTACGCTTAGGAGCTTTTTAGAATCCATGCAACACTAAACGAGAGAGACTCCTGTTCATAATACAGGTGGAAACAATGTCAACCCACGGTTGGTCACCGCTAAGCAGTTCAAGGAGCTGGGACCACCGGAGTTGTGACACCCCCAAATCTAGGTACTTCACTCTCACAAGATTTGGTGTTCACTATTCAAGCATTCATACTATCTACCCAAATAAAATAATATTTAAATCATAAAACCTCCCCTTAAATAGGGTTACATTATTAAGTTCAAAAACATCCCAGGTTATCTAACCTTTAAACGTCATTCAAATGCGGAAATAAATTATTACATAACTTCTTTAAAATAAAATTTAAGATCATCATAATAAAAGTCTAACATCATAATCAAAGTCAAGATTACAAGTCTTCATTACTTGTACATTTTTCTCTTTCCTTTATTAGTCGAAGGTTCATCTACCTTCTCCTTTTTAGCTGCAATGAGTTTATAAATATGCAAGAGTGAGCAAAACAATTGCTCACTGGATATAATAGAGAATCAACAGGAGTATAACAATAATAACTACCAATAATAGGATCATCAAAAGTGAATAGTACTCTAATAATAATAATCAAAAACTGGAATCCAAAATATGGAATATACATCACTGAGGGTCATAAGACCATGAACTACGTCCACAGTTACAAGTAATCTTTCAACTCCAACTTTAATAGTTATAAGACTATAAGGACCTCGTACTTAGGGGAATCAGCCCTTCGTACAATGTATTATGCACAAACATTTTAACGCTACGTGTAAGTTATCCCCTAATAATAGGGTTGTTCATCTTAATATTTAGAATACAAGTCCGCACCAAAGTAAGTTTGGTTTGGATACATTTCAAGGGTAATTTAGAGTTCAACGGTCATCAACTAAGGATTAGTTGAATACAATATTGATAACATCATGCTATGGAATAATCTTAACTAAATCGACATAGAAAATTAAGATCATGCTTTAGGAATAAACTAACAGCATAAACATGGAATAATTATAATATGCCTTGCTTGAACAATATTATGCCAAGGTTAAGACCTTATTTAGAGTTGAATCTTAAGCGTGCATAACAAATAATAAGTTGAATGATAAAACTTGTTCAACATTAGTGTGTTAAGAATGAAGAAATTTGCATACTAATTAACAAGTTAAAGATTGGCTCAAAATCAAGAGATAAGGTTTAGGAAATTGCACGATATAATTAGGGTTAAGAAACTTACGCAAAGAAAGTTTAGAGTTAGGAAAATTTTCTCAAAGATAGTTTAGATACTTGTACAATTATAAAAGTAGAGTTAGAGAACTTGCCTCGTGCGTAGGTTAAACAATCACTACTCACGTTCAGCCCAAGTCCTACACATACCAAATGTATTGAAAATACAAATTAGTTACACTAACATTACCTTCATGAGCTGCTTTCTACTTTTAGTATAGCTACTAACTAAGTTTAAGTTTAAACAACATCGTATCTTTTAATGAACATTACTTTTTAGCTTTATTACAACTACTTAAGTGATCATGTTATTGCACCACACACACATTAACAACTTGATACAACATCTGATTACATGTCCAATATGTTATCATTAAGTTATACTAATACACAAAGGGTTTCACTTGAATTCGCGTATCCCGATGCCCTCCGATTAGCTCTAAATACACAACAGTCCTAAAGATGACCATTTTAACACTTCATAACGATTTCAAATTGAAAACCTTAAAGATTAAAAGTTATAGGCGTATTCGTCCTCTTTCCGAATCATCTTGAATCACCTCAATCGGAGTTCGTATGAAAACGTTATGGCCATTTTACTACAGGAGATCAAAACTGTCCAACCCAGACCACTTTTCCAGCGCTGGGGCACGAGATAGTGGCGCCGGGGCACGAATTCCAGCGCTAGGACGCGAACTTCTGGCCCATTTTCGGCGCTAGGGCGCGAAATTTGGCGTTGGTGGGCGAAATTTGGCGTTGGGGCTCCGAATTATAGAACACCTATAACCAGAAACAAAACCAAGCTACTATGTCTTAATTTCTAACACCAATTAACATGTATAACTTATGAAAATTACATAAACTTCACCAACCATACAAATACTAACATAACACAACTTAAACCATAATTCTAGAAAAATTAAATACTGGAATAGCATATTTTTAAAACCAAAAACTCCATTTTTGATATTCATTCTAGAAATCAACACTGTGAATTCATTAGTTGGCCAAATCACTCCATTCAAATTACGTTATGCTCGTAACTCAATAAACTAACACATACAAACCTCAATTTATAATTTAACATAAGAATTGGCCATCAAAATTGATACTTTCTCAAGCTATAGGAAGAACACATATACTGTCAAAAATTTCTTCTACAGTAACCCAAAATTAGCATGCAATTGTTGTCTCAACATAATATCTAATCATTACAAGCATGTATAATCACCATAACTTAGTTATCTAACAACAATTCGGAAAAACATAATTCACAGAGTATGAAAATTATTGTCGTAATTCACATATGCAGACATATACATATACATATACATATACATATTAAGATTGTATAAAAATACCTTCAAATTGTTTGTAATCCTTTTTGACAACACTGCAAAATGCTCTGAAATCCTTCTTTCTCAAACTCTCATAAAACTCAGTACTCTCAACTTTGCAAATAAGAATGCGTATAAATAACTGATAATCAACGTTAGAAATATAACTAATAACCCTTAATACTACCAATTGCTATATCAGTTACTAACGCCTAAGTTATAAATATATATTATATTTATTATTTAATTATTTTATTTAATTTCAAAAACTAGAAATTTCAAAAGCCTAAGGCTTGTTTGGCAACCCATATAAATTTTAAAGAATTAAAATACTCAGGCCTTGTTTGACAAAAACCAATTTAAATCCTTTTTAATTTATTTTAATAAATACTTTAGTTTATAATTATAATCACATACTATATTTTTATTAAATATAGCATTTCAGCAAATATCACCAAATTATAATTTTTATTATAACTTTATTTAATAATTTAACATACCATCTAAATTATTAAATTAACACAACAACATAACACCTCATGTTATAATACAAACTTCTAAATTATAAATTAATTTAATTTAGAAAATTCACCAATCATTTATATTCATCAATCATCACATCAACAAATATTTATTTAACAATAAACACCTCAAATAATATTTATATAACTCAATAAATATTTAAATTACAATTTGAAATTTTGGATCGTTACATCCTTCCCTCCTTACAAGGATTCTGTCCCCAGAATCACAATTCAAATAATCAAATCATCACAGGAGTTTTTGGGAAAGCCAGAACCACTTAAGGCAGAGACGTGGTTAAAGCAGATCATCAAGATATTTGATGTCTTGGGATGCTCCGAAGAGCAAAAGGTTCCATTCGCCACCTTTATGTTGCGTGAAGAGGCAGATTATTGGTGGAAATCTGTAAAACGTACCCGGCCAGACGCACTCAAGATGTCTTGGGAGAAGTTCCAAGAGTTGTTCAATGACAATTACTTTCTCGAAAGTATTCGTCACATGAAGGAGGTGGAGTTTATCAAGTTGGAGCAAAACAACATGACCGTGTCGCAGTACGAAGCCAAGTTTGCCGAGTTGTCCCGATTTGCGTCTCATTTGGTTGATAATGAGGAGAAAATGACGCGAATGTTTCTAAGAGGTTTGAAACCTGAGATACGCCAATATCTTATCTCTCATAAACTATGTTTGTATTCAAATATTTTTAATAGGGCTCAGTTATTGGAGCGAGATAATGAGTCAACCCAACCAAAAGAGAGTAGCCAACAAAATGATAATACCGGTGATAACAGTCATCAAAGCGGTGACAATAAGCATGGAGGGAATCAACATGCCAGAAATGGTAACCACTTCAGTGGTAATCATGGCCAAAACAATAAGAATGGACATTTCAAGAAGAGAAGGTTCAACAATGACGTGAAGACGTCGGCACTAGCACCCATTTCAAAGGAAGAAGAACGACCACCGGTCGTATGTTTCAAATGCGGACAGGAGGGACACATCCGTCCAAATTATACGCAGTAATCCAAAGCGTGTTTTAATTGCGAAATAGAAGGTCACCTTGCTAGATTTTGTCGTATGGTAAAGTCAAGTCCAGTTGGGATAGTGATGCCAAAGGATGTCCCAGACAAGCCAAAGCCGGTAGTTTAAGAGAGAGCATTTTTTTTTCGTGACGAGGAACCTGAATAAAATTATCACGGGTATGTTAGTCATAAACTCTTGCGAAGTCTATACCGTGTTAGATACCAGTTCTACTCACTCTTTTATTTCACCTAGTTGTGTTCAATGTTTGAAGTTAACTCCGGAGAAGTTAGACTTTGATATATCTATTTAAACTCAGTTGGGAGAAACCTTCGTTACCTCCACTATTTATATATCTTGTTTAAATCAACACTTTCACATTACCTGTCGATCTTATCTCTTTGAAAATACTTACCTTTGATATGATTTTAGGAATCGATTGGTTAACTACTCATCATGCTTTTAATAAGGTTGTTAGCTTTCATATTCCTAACCTACCTGTTATGCGAATTCAAGCAACCAAACCACTAAAGTCAATCATTGTCATATCAAGCCATAAGTAAAGAGCCCCGATCCTTTCATTGTTAACTTCCTTATGTGGAATGCACCGAAGCCAGACTTTCTGTAGGGGACGTTGTGAATAACGAAGGCAAGTGTATAGGTATCAATTTGACGTGTTATCCAAGTCTTGGATGATAGTCACAGTTGTGAATGATATTTCTATTGTTAATAAATTTCTTGACATATTTCTGAAGACTTCTTGGCCTACCCTAGAGCATGAAATCGAATTTTATACTGACCCCAGTACAAAACCCCATTTCTAAAACCCTTAAATATTTCTTCAACTAAAACGATTGTAACATGCGCCAAAGACGTTGACTTGAACTGTTGAAGATTACGATCGTACCATTCAATACCATCGTGGGAAAAGCGAACGTGGTAGCTGACGCGTTGAGTAGAAGATCGTATGCGTTTATGAGTGTGAATATACGAACCTACGTGAAGATAACGAATATACGAGTAGAATCGACTTTAATCGATAAAGTTAAAGCCGCTCAAGCTAAATACTCAGAGCTGAAGAATGTGAAAAAGAAGGTTCAAGAGGGCGTTATCTAGAAGCAAGAATCGTTGAAGAGAGGAAATCTCAACCCTCGATTTTATTGACTCATTTGAAATCCTTAATCAAGTAGGAAATGTGGTCTATAGACTCGTTTTACCGCCCAAGTATGTCGCGTGTTCATAAAATTTTTCATATATCGATGTTACGTAAATATGTGGATGACCCGAACCACATTATTGATTTAGAACCGGACGAGATAGCGGATAATTTAACGTATGAAAATGTACCTGTTAAAATCCTGGAATGTATTTAACACTCAAAGATTATACCTCAAGAGTTAGAATCGGACGAAGTGTCCTCATCTGTTCGGTATACCAGGTACGTACGTAAATTTTGAGGGCAAAATTTCATAAGGAGGGGAGATTGTAAAATCCCAAATTTTACGAATAAAGATTTAAATTTCTCGAATTTTTTTTTGAATATTATGGGGTGGATTTAATATAATGTTATAGTTGTGGGTAATATTTATAAATTTTGCAAAGTATGCAAATTGTTATATTATATTAGATTGGTCAGGGAATATTCTTTGTGTCGGGGAATATTTGTACGACGACACAATCATTAGTGGACCCCACAATAGAATTATTGCCAGATTGAGAAAACGACAAAAATATTTTTATGAAAATAACGGCGGAATTTTTACCGTTAATACTTTTACGTGTGGTTGCATAGTAGCACACGGTATTGATTATTGATGCTTACGTGAGAAGTCACTCAGTTTTGTTCAATTATTGCTACAGTAGTTGCTGCACAGTATCTCACGTTATTTGATTCAATTATTATTGATTGTTATATATATTATATATATATATATATATATATATATATATATATATATATATATATATATATATATAAGTTTTGTTTTATTAGTATTATTAATGTAATAAAACAGAATACTTTTTATATAAAACATAATACTTTTATAAAGTTATTCTATAAATAGAATATATTATATTTTATTATGCATAGTATTTTGTATAGTAAAATCTTTTTATATAAAACAGAATACTTTATAACGTTATTCTATAAATAGAATATATTATATTTTATTATGCATAGTGCCTGCATAGTATTTTGCATAGTAAAATCTTTTTATATAAAACAGAATACTTTTATAAAGTTATTCGTTTTATTAGATTATAAATAGAATATATTATATTTTATTAAAAAGATTTTGTTTTAAATCTGGATCGTCCGATTAAAAGTAAATCAATCTAGATCGTTCATGAATTAGTTATTATGCAGTCCATTCTTCTATAAATAGAAGCTCATTCCTTCATTATTTCTTACGAATTCACTGAAACTCTAGAGAGATAAACTATAGAGAGAAAGAAGAAAAGTATTCTGCTACTTCACTACTTCTATATCCAGTTTCTTCTTTATAAAATAAGGTGTATTATTTGTTTCGTATTCATGAAGAGAACTTCTATTATTCTATTAATTATTATTTTGTTGGAATAACCTGTATAAGCAGTCTACCCTATATTTGGTGAAATTCTTCTGTTATTCCATTCTTTATTATTCTGTTGGAATATCCTATCTGTGCGTTTACGCCGGATCTGGTTCCGTCTTTATTATTCTGTTGGAATATCATGTCTGTGCGTTTTAAGCCGGACCTGGTTCCGTTATTTATTATTCTGTTGGAATAACCTTTCTATGCGAAGTACCGCATGCATGGTGATTTCTATTGTTATTCCATTATTTATTATTTTGTTGGAATATAATGTCGGTGCGTATTACGCCTGACCTGGTTCCGTTATTTATTATTCTATTGGAATAACCTATCTATGCGAAGTACCGAATGCATGGTGATTTATTTTGTTATTCCATTCTTTATTTTACTTAGTTGGTTAAAGTTTTGACTTCTATACTCCATGAAATTAGTGGAATATCCTTGATATTTGTGCTTCATCCAGTATCTTCTCATGGAAATATTATTCTGAGCATTCTTGAATTTTACTCTACAAAGAAGTATCATGTTGACAATTTAGACGTTATTAGTTCTTGGATAAATTAATTCTTGAACTTGTTTTATTGAATTCTTATATCATTGTCATCATCCTCATGTTTATATTATGTTGAAAGTCATCTGTGGCCTGTAGTGCATAGATGGACTTGGTATGATTATGATCAGGTATTATTCGGTATAATCATGACCGTAATGTTACAAATGATGTGGAAAAAGTTCTCATTGGCCCGTAGTGCATTGATGGACAGTTTTTGGTATGATTATGGCTATTGATTCTCTTCGGCCAAGGGAGAAAAGATGAATTGTTTTATGGCATGATCAGGACCGTTGATGAATACACGAATATCCTTGGCCCATAGTGCATGGATAATTTGTGGTCGTGATACTAATGAATATCCTTGGCCGTAGTGTAGGGATGATGTGGATTATTTATTAAGCTGAGTTTCAGCGATAAAAGTGATGAAAACCCTTTTTAAATCGTAAAAGATAGTAGATTTTATTCTCTACTTGACTCTTTTATGAATTGCTTGTTCCGCTGTAGTTAAACTTGATGTCTACTATATTTTATCAGTTTAACATTGTTGAAGACTAATGATAATTTATTCTGCATTATCTTAGTCATAATATTTCTTACTGGGCTAGTTGAGCTCACCCTTTCCTTCACTGTTCTCTTCAGGAAATGAGAACGTAGCCGGGACTAGTCGGGGAATGGAGTTACGGTCCATATGATAGTAATAGTAATCCTCACTATTCTGTTAAATAGTGTGACAATAAATGTAATGAGGACTTATTCTAAGAGTGGATATTGTCTAAAAGATAATATTTGTATTAAAACTCACAGCTTTCTTATTGTATATTAAAGATAGTATTTGTATTCTGTACCATATATTTGGCGACTCAAGATGGGTGATGTATACCTATTTTTGGGAGCGTCACATACTTATCCAATTTGTTTCATTTCTGAATTCTTTGAACCTTTCAAATAATTCACAATTGTATTTCAGAAAATACACACATTCAACCTTTTGAATAATCATCTTTTTTTTCGTATACTAGTTTGTTCAATTTGTAAAATAATTTTTCATGTAAGTCAAGTACACAAAATCCACTGAGTGATATTCCAGTTCTATACAAAATATTATTATTATAAATAGAACAACAATTATTCTTAAATATAATACCAAAGATTTCAGTATCCAACAATAAAATGAAAATAATATTTCTAACGAGAACTGGAATATAATAACAACTTATTGACTTAAAAGATTTACCCGTAGGCAATGCTAAACTATAAGTTTCTATGGCTAATGCAGCAACCTTTGCTTCCTTTTCCACACATAGGATTACTTATCTTTTTTTAGCTTTTTACTTCTGCTTGGTCCCTTCATAAATCTATATTTATTATAACCAAAGTTAGTATCCAATACCCAAGTAGAACCTTAACTTAATGAAAAAATTATTTTAATCATGAACAAAAAATATATTTGTAATCAAAACTTCACTAAGCTTCTTCTGGTTAGCCTCTACAAGATACTTCTCATAGTTTCTTTTCAGTGTCCTAGCTTATTGAAGTGGAAGCAAACTCCTTTGTTATCCGTATCAGTTTTTGTTTTTATTATCCTTTATTTTTGCCTTTCTATTTACCTTCTTTGAATCGTTCTTCTTTTCAGAAGATCTTTTGGCCCCTACCAGTAAGACTTGGTCTTTCATGGTTGGAAATTGACTCTCAATATTTTTTAATATGTTAAGCAAATCAGCGAGGCTGATATTTAGCTTGTTCATATGAAAAAATTCAAAACGATTGTGAAAGGAGTCAGGGAGTGAGTGCAAGATCAAATCTTGGCACAACTCCCCATCTATTACAAAACTCGTCCTCCGAATTAATCAATCAAATTGATTATGTTAATGACTTTTGTCTGTACTGTAGTGTCATCAGTCATTATAGATCGGAAGAGCTCCTTAGATATCTGATATCTATCAGTCCTATTTTCATTACCATCAACTACTTGATATGAAGGAATATAGTAGGAGCATCTATAGTTTCATGCTGAAGCTGAAGCTCGTTACTCATGGATGCAAGCATTATACATTGAGCAAACTATGCATCATCTTGACACTTTCTAAAAGTAGCAATCTCTTCCTCAGAGGCATTGTCTGCAACCATTGCAGGAAAGATGTATTAAGGATATAAGATAATTTTACAGCCGTAAGAACTATTCTCAATTCCTTAACCAATCCATTTAATTCGGTCCTGTTAAATAGCATCTAATATGCTTCAAAGTGAGAGTAATTTAGACATTGTAAAATTTTGTAAATAAATTTGTAATTAACAACATTTTAGCATATATTCTTTTATTAATTACCAAAATAAATTAGGTCTTATTTTAAATTGGTATCTCCAACTATTTTTATCGAACTATATTACCCTCACTTATATAGTTCGGCAAAATCTAATTAAAGATTTGCTAGTAAGAATAAGGATCACAATTCAAATGTATATAGCATTGTGTGTGCACAACAAACTATATATAAATAAATAGGTAGACAACTCTTGTTAATTACATCAACTATGCAACTCCTTGTATTTTACCTCTTAAATCATAATGGTCAAGTGAGTGCACATCCGAACTAAAATGATTTAAGTTCAGTCAGACCTAGCATTTCCATATAAGTGAGGAAAAAATTACAGCCCTTATGTGTGCACAACAAAGCAGTAATGTTCAATTCCTTATAAACATCATATGTAATAAAAACAACATCTTAAATATTTAATACTTGCCTTGTGTGTGCACAACAAACTCATATTAAATATTTAATACTCTATTATTTCTATCATGCTAGAAGGCGGCGCTCGATATTTCAAATATCTTTGAACGTTACAACTTAATATAAAATATTTGAGGGATTTGTTATTAATTTATCTCATCTTGTTTAACGTGCATGCATATATATATATATATATATATATATATATATATATATATATATATATATATAAACGTCATATTAATTAATATGCGAAGCATGTTTGCATAATAATAATAATAATAATAATAATAATAATAATAATAATATATTGTATAAGCATGCACATATAGAATACAATATTCTACCCAGATTGATTATGGACTTTATTCTAGTTTGGTTCACTAGAGCCACTAAGTGAACCAAGTGGTCAAACCTAGGGTGCAATAATTAAATTTAAATATAACTATTACATTTAAACTCGGGCTCCATTACAAACGGTCTTCAAGCGCTCCTTACTCCTTGATCTCCAATTCTTTAAAATTAATTCTAACTATTCCTATTACAAACTATTTAAAATAAATAGAAACCTTGATCAACAGTCAAGGGTAAGTATATAGGAGGGAGTTAGAATTTACATTAAGAAAAATAGAGAAGACGAGGTACGCAGACCCCATTTAATAAAACTCATATATTCGTGCATTTAACTAAAATAAAATTCAATCAATTGGTCAATAGTCCATAATCAATCTCATTTATTATCATACACATCACCATATGCATCAATAAATAACATTCATCTCATGAATAATAAACATTCAATATATATATATATATATATATATATATATATATATATATATATATATATATATTGATATCATTTAATTGGAAAATTTAGTTAGCATAAAATCTAATTTTGAATCAAAATAAACTCCTTTATTTTAATACAAATTTAAATCAAAATAAACTTTTTTTATTTTAATTTATCCAATTTTGAATATAATAAACTATTTTATTTTAATCAAATTTTTAAATCAAAATAAACTCATTTATTTTAATTAATTATTGAATCCAATTCCAAGTAAAAAAAAACAAAAAAAAATTCCTTTATTAAAGGAAACACGGATTCTCTTTTCTATTAATAAATAAACTCCTTTATTTTGAATAATATGAAATCTTATTACATATCTAAATAAACCCCCTTATTTAAGGAAATACGGATTCTCTTTCCTATTCATAAATAAACATCTTTATTTTGAATAATATGAAATCTTATTTCATATCTAAATAAACACCTTTATTTAAGGAAACATGGAATCCAATTTCAGCTCCAATTAGTTATCATGGAATCCAATTCTAACTCTAATTAGTTAGCATGAAATACAATTTTAAAATTAAAATAAACTCTTTATTTTAATTATAAAATTATTAAGAATATATATATAACGGTTTAGTTATATTATATATATATATATATATATATATATATATATATATATATATATCACATATAACGAAAAGATTCCAGCGTATATATTAACCAAATTCATGATTCATCTGTTAACTTTGTAAAATTAATGATTCGCGTAATTAAGGTTTTGCTCTGATACAACTGTTAGGTTTGTAATATACAAGAGCGCAATCAAATTGCACAAAATAAGCGAAAATGTGGAAAATTAGAGTTTTAAATTTTTACAAACCATATACATGGATCATCCTTTATGCACACTTATTAATTAAACGAAGAGATAATGAACAATAATCATACCCTTGAAGATTCGAGCTTCCTCGGGTACAAGTTCACCTCCAAATCCTTTCGCGTTCAACTTGAATCGACCGGGTTTGGTACCTTTCTTTGATCAACGTTAGCCACCCAAGTGTTTGGCCTCTAGAGGTGATCCACCAAGGAAGAAGAAAGATTCAAGAAGATAGGTGTTTGGCAAAACCCTAGTTTTTCAATCTCTTATAGAAAAAGAGCATACTCTCCAACAATTGGAATCACGTATGTTGTGAAAACGTCAACCACATCACCCATAATAAAACTCCTGTTATTTATAGATGTAGGCAACCCTCTTTAACAATTAAGAAAATGGGTTTTATTTTAATTAATTAAACTCCTTTAATTAATTAGGCTCCTAATCTAATTAGCAATGATTAATTAAACTCTTTTAATTAATTAGCCTCCTAATCTTATTAGGATATATGAGAGTACTTTTAATAATTAATTCCCAAACTTCTTTATGAATTAAATAATAATAATACTAAGACTTTTCTTATTAATTTATATTTAATATTTTCAAAATATTAAATAATAAATATTAAGCTATTTAATTTATTCTATCACCATAGATTAAATTAAATATACTTAAATTTTTATTATGATTATGCCATTAACTTCTTAAATAGTTATTCTTCTTATTATTGTGTGACCCTTTAGGTTCTCCATATTAAACCGGTTGTGAATAAATCAATTAAAATAATTCTAATCTTATTTAAATAAATAAATTAAACTATTAATTTATTTAAATAAATAATATTTATTCTACAATAGGGATAAGCCTCCCTAGCGAGCAAAGACTCTTCAGATAATATAGATTTCAATATTAATCATTAAAGAACATTTGAGTAAATAGTTACCATACGATTCAATCATTCCACCATACAATGTCCCAATTAAATATAGGACATGGAATTACTGTCAAGTCTTATTTTATTTAATTATATGTATTTCGACTCTTAAATGCACAACTCCAAATAATACAAATTAGAAACTCCTTTCTAATTTCATTATGCCTTGGCCAAGGACTACTGGGTTGTCATTTATCGAATCACATAGGACATTTCTCTTCTTTTACTAGAAGCAATAGATTCTTTATTGACCATACATTATCTCCATGTACGACTTATTATACCTAAGAATACCCTTTGATATATCCTAAGGGTCTTAAGGAATAAGTCAAAGTATAACTCATCATACATAAGATACTATGATGATCTCAAGTCCAAGGATCACTTGTACTACTATCACTACAGGAATTCTTATTGACAGGCAAGTAAAACTATAAGACCCCAAATTTTATAAAATAAAAGTATTCAATTTTTCTATTTAGTAAATGGTCAAATTGATAAAAGGTTAAAGTTAAGGATGATATATGTAAATATTTTAAATAAGCAAGTGGTTATAAAATATTCATTGTTGTCTGGAAATATTCGTTTGGTCGTGGAATATTCTTGTTGTCGGAGAATATTCGTACGACGGCGCATCCATTTATGGGCCCCATAACAGAATAACTGTCGGATGAAGAAAACGACAAGTTTGAGTTTTTATAAATTATGACTTAATTGTTACTGTTAACACTGTTGGATTACCTGGTGGTTAAAATACAGTAATACGCGTGGTTGCATAGTAGCACACGGTATTGCACAATATTTTTGAATTATTGATTTTTACTTAAGAAGGCACTACTCAATAATTGTTACAGTAATTGTTGTTCAATATTTTATTTTATTGAGTCAATAATTGCTACGTTGATATTTTATATTATTGTTGTTTCAATAATTGTCACTACACAGTATTTCCATTATCAGATCAATATTTCATATTATTTGAATAATATTATTATATAGTATTATTGGCAATGTCTAAGGAAGTTCTATCTAGGAAAGGGGTTTTGTGACGCCCCCAAAATAGGTATACATCACCCATCTTGAGTCGTCAAATACATGATACATAAATCAAATACAAACTTAATTATACAACTATCGGGTAATATACAACAAAATATAGCTAAGAGTTTAAACAAGAATATTGCCTTCTAGACAATATCTATTCTCAATGGAGTCATCATTACAATTATTATCACACTATTTCACAGAATAGTGAGGACTACTAAAACAACCATTTGGACCGTCAATTCGTTCCCCGACCAGTACCATCTATATTCTCATTTCCTGAAGAGAACAGTGAAAGAAAAGGGTGACCTCAACTAGCCCAGTAAAAAATATTATGACTAAGATAATGCAGAATAAATTATCTTTAGCCTTCAACAGTATAACAACTGATAGAATACAATAGATAACAAGTTTTAAATCAACAACTGCAGCGGAATAAGCAATACATTAGAAGAGTCAAGTAGAGCATGATATCTACTATCTTCTATGATTTAAAAAAAATTCATCAACTTTATCGCTGATACTCAGCTTAATAAATAAACCACATCATCGAATCATCACTGCACTACGGGCCAAGGATATTCATGTAATCATCAATGGTCATGATTATACCGAATAATCCCTGGTCATAATCATACCAACAACTGTTCATCAATGCAATACGGGCCAATGAGCACTTTTACCACATCATTTGTAACATTACGGGTCATGATTATACCGAATGATCCCTATTCATAATCATACCAATCAACATTCTATCTATGCACGTAAGCCAAAGATGACTTTTATCACAATATAAGCATGAGGATGATGACAATAATATAAGCATTAATCAAACGAAATCAAGGATAAATTTTAAAGACTTTAAATTTATTCAGAGTCTAAAAATATCCAAATTGTCAACATGATACTGCTTTGTGGAGTAAAATTCAAGAATAATATTCATGTATCAAAAATAATTTGGACAGAAAAGAAATATATTTTTCGGGTGAATAGTACTCCGTGAATAGTACCCTGTGAATAGTACTTTGGGAATAGTACCTCGTGAATAGTACCCCATCATGAAAAGTGCCCCAAATACCCAAGTAAATAATATTTGAGTGAATAGTAATCGGATGAATAGTAACCAGTGAATAGTAACTTGTGAATAGCACTCGGGGCATGAAAAGTGCCCTAAATATCCGAGTGAATAATATTTGAGTAAATAGTAATCGGGTGAATAGTAACTTATGAATAGTATTCCAGTATGAAAAGATCAATAATTATCAAAAAAGTTCATAATAATATTTCCATGAAAAGATACTGGATGATGCGCAAATTTCAAGGACATTCTACAAATTTCACGGAGTATAGAAACAATACTTTAATAGAATGAGTGTAGAATTAGGAATAAGAAATTAAATAATATTACTCACATACTACAGAGTATGGAAGAAAATATTATTTTTACGAATACTGAAAAATATAATATCCCTTATGACTATTGAACGAAAATAATATTCCTACGAATATTGAACGATGATGATATTCCTTACGAATATTGAACAAAAATAATATTCATACGAATATGAAAAATAATATCACTTCAGAATATGAAATAAATAATACCCATTACCTCAGAAGAAGACTGTATACTGGAATACTGAAGTAGCATACTTCTCTTCTTCTTCTCTCTATAACTTCTCTCTTTATAGCTTCTCTCTTTATAATTGCTCTTGTGAGTCTTCGTGAATTGGTGAGAATGAAGGAAGAATGAGCTTCTATTTATAGGAAAATATAGTTTCGAATATTACACGTATTGGGGCTCGAAATATTACAGTATAATACCTTCATCTTTTCCTTCATTTTTAATTTAGTCCTGCAAGTATTATCAATCTTGCACCACCTCCCCTAATAGTACATGCATGTGAATCAACAGTTCACACATGTGAACAAATAGTTATAAGCATGTGCATTAATATCAATTAATTACTCATTTATCTGATTAATTACCCGATTGGTCAATATAACCTCCAGAAATTAATTATTATTGAAATAAATGTCGATTTCCACTAACACTAATAATCCCAACCCATTGGAACTATCAATTTCATCTTTAATCAACACGAACTTATTCATCATTAATATTATAACTCACAATATTTAACAACCAGATCATTCTCAGGAAAGAGAGGGATTTCCGATAAGGATTTCTCCCTATTGGCGTGCAATTAAGTGATCAAACCTCTCCTCGACAGAATTTTCTAGACATCATCAATATTGCAAAGAATAATATGAATAATTTTGTTGTCTCAATTATTGATTTAATAATAATAAATATTATGCAGATGATACTATGATAATAATTGAATCAATAATATGAGAGATATTATGCAGTAATTACTGTAGCAGTAATTGAGTATAACTGAGTAACTTCTCACGTAAGCATCAATAATCAATATCGTGTGCTACAATGCAACCACGTGTATTACTGTACTTTTACTCCCAGGTAGTTTAACAGTTTAACGGTAAAACTTTCGTCATTATTTTTATAAAAAGATATTTCTATTACTTTCAAACTACGACAATACTTCCGTTGTGGGGTCCACCAATAATTATGTCGTTGTACAAATATTCCCTGTTAAAATGAATATTCTCCGACACAACGAATATTTTATATCAACTTGCTTACTTTGCAAAATTATAACATATCACCGTTAACTTTAACCCTTTCTTAATTTAACCATTTACTAAATAAAATAATAATTATAAGAAAATTGAATACTTTCATTTCATAAAAGTTGGGATCTCACAGGTTTGGTCATCTAATTACGTGCCAGTAAGGAGAAATTCTTATCGGAAAGCCCCCTTCTTTACTGGGAACTACCTGGTTGTCATAATTGTAATTTTATAATATTATTTATGAATAATTAATTATTGATTTATATGATAAAGAAATATTTATTTTAATGGGGATATAAATTGAGGAATTTTTAGAAAGGTGACAATTGTTGAAAATTGATATTTTATCTTTTCTGATAAAATAATTTATTCAAATATATTATTATATTACATTGTAAATGTATAATGTGGTTATATAATAATATAATAATGCTGATATTTTTACACTAAATTCACGGTGCATGAATCAAATGAGAGAAATCTAGAAATCAAAGGAAGAACAAAATATGGAGATTTTGTAAAATCTCTAACTCTTTATGTATAATGAGTTAGGATATGAGCCATATATCAAAAGAAAGCCCTGGAAATAAGCTAAACTCACCCAAAAATTCTTTGTAGATTTTTCGTGGTGACTGTTTGAATGAAACTGGTTCAAAGGATTCATAGTCCGAAAAAATCAATGTTCTTAAGCTATATTGCGTGAGTTATAATTTTTAATCCGACCATTGGATCATTGTGATTTTTGGATATGTTATACATATATAAGTTGAGTATATGTCCACAAATTTTGAATCGCTAAAAATTAACGTATGATTTGTTATGAATTTTAAGAGGTGACTGATTCAGAAATTATTTTTATAAATAATTTTGGTGGAGATTTCTAGAAGGTGGAACCCACTTGTCATTTTATCTCTTGAATTTGCTGAATTTGAAAGTTTGATTTCAATTATGGCGTGTGTGAGAATTGGTAATAAAAAATTAATGTTTTACTAATTTAGTCTGCTTTGGCATTTTAGCATTTTCCTATAAATAGGGTGCTTAGTTAGAATTGAAAATCACACCAGAAACATAAGCTTTCTCTTTCTATATTATCGAGCGTATTTTTTTTGAGTAATTAGATACTTTGAGAGTTGCTATTCAGTGCAATTTTCCTTCAACATTTCATCCGATATTCTGGTCAGAAGTAGTGTTCTTTTGAGGTAAGGGATAGTAAGGGATGGTAAGGGATGTTATTTTCTTCGTAAATGATATTATTTCTTTCAATATCATTCTACTGAAATATTAATATGAATTTTATTGTGAAATTTTTACCTTTTCGTGTCGGGGTTACTATTCACGTATACGGCACTATTCACATATATGGCACTATTCATGTATATGGAACTATTTACGTATATGAAATTATTTACGTATATGGTACTATGTACAAATATGGAGTACTATTCACGAGTTATTATTCATGAGTCACTATTCACGAGTTACTATTTATGAGTTACTATTCATGGGTTATTATTTATGAGTTACTATTCACGAGTTACTATTCACGAGTTACTATTCATGGAGTACTATTCATAACAAAATTGGTTTCTTTTTCTGACCAAATTATCGTTGATTTATGAATATTGCTCTTGAAATTAAATCCATGTTTTGATCATATTGTTTTTATTATCATATATAACATTTTTATATCCCTGGTGATGGAATTTCTCTTTCACTTGAATGTAAAGATGGGTAGATTATTGGTATGATCGTGACTATGAGTTCTCTTTGGCCAGTAGTGCAAAGATGAAGTGTTGATTGGTATGATCATGACCATTGAATTTATAAACGATTATCTTTAGCTTAAGTGCAAAGTTGAATTGATCAACATGGTTATAATTATTGTTTATATAAATTCTGAAATGATTATATATTTCTTTGAGATATTAATATATTTGGCTCGTAGTGCAAAGATGACCTGTTGTTGAATATCTTTGGCCCGTAGTGCAAAGATGACCTATTATTGAATATCTTTGGCCTGTAATACAAAGATGAACTGTTGATGAATATCTTTAGCACGTAGTGCAAAGATGTCCTGTTGTTGAATATCTTTGGCCTGTAGTGCAAAGATAAACTGTTAATGAATATCTTTGGCCCGTAGTGCAAAGATGAATTTATTAGTATGATTATGAACAGGAACTGTTATTTAGTATAACCATGATCTTTGATATTTCAGGTAAAGATAGGTAATGAAAATTATCTTCGTCCTGGATGAGAAGAGGAATTTAGAACTAAAATTATGATTATGAGTTATATACATGATTGTGGACAGAACTATTATTTGATGTTACAGGGATAAAACATTGTTGGTGGACTTTTAACATGGAGAAGATAATAGACCTTATGGTCTATTTGACTCTTCTAATGGATTGCTCGTTCCGCTGCAACTATGGTTGAAAAGTTTTATCATCTACCATATGTTCTAAATCTCTGATTTTTTACTGACGAAGGCTATTGATAATTTAATTATCTTTAGTTATGATATTCTTTAATAGGCTAGTTGTGCTCACCCTTTTGCTTCATAATTCTTTTCAGATAATAAGAGTGTAGCTGGGTCGAGCGGGGGTAACAGTGGAATAGAATGATGGTCTAAAGCTGTTGAGGTTTTTCCTAAAACAGTATGGAAATAATTTTATTGAGAATTTTAAATAAGTGTGTCGTATTTTATACGTCAATTTAGCCGTTAATTTTGGTGAACCGAATAGGGTGAGGTGAACCCAACTTTGGAAGGGAGTTTTTCAACTATTATACAAGATGTCTAATGATAGACGACTTCGTGTTATTCTAAGACAGGGTTGTGCACATGCACTTACTGATTATATCTACGAGCACTACCTATATAATCTTGGAGTTTGGTTGAAATATAATTCTCAATTGGAGACAATGGAGATAATTATATGTCAAGAGAAGACTCACTATTGGAAAGAACATGATAGCAATCTTCTCATTTTTCTTTGGGGTCTATTGGGTCAACCAAGGATAATTCTCGAGTCATATGATATCTATTATAACTTAGATGTATGGCCTCCCATGTAAGAAGGTTTCCTTGAGCATTTTTCAAATATTTTAATTCCTAAAACAGTTATTGACTGTACCTTTATGTAATGTATCAATGTGAGGTACTATCCAAGTAAAGGGATGAGAGTCATAGTTCGTATTAAAACTCACAATATATGTGTTGTCGTATTTTGCACGATAATTGTATTAATGAAGTTGTAGTTGTTTCTGTACCATATTTTTGGCGACTCAGAATGGGTTGGGTGGATTGTACCTATTTTGGGGGCGTCACAAAAACTCCATTACATATTCCTTAGCGAGCCACATTCAGTGAACTTATTCTCTAATAAGCACCTACATACTTGATTTAGTGTCTCCACATAAATGATCATGATATCAATCATCCTCATCTAATGAGCAAGCAACGTATGTACCAATCTATCCGGATTCACTAATCCCCAATTTAGTGATCCAATGGTTGGGAACTATTTTAGTTTTAAGCTTTCTAAGAATTTAGATCTCATTAGAATGATCATCATCATTATTCTAAAATCATTGCTTAAAACTATGGGTTTATCACATATTATAAAACAGCATCATGTAGATAATTAAAAGCCTTTACTAAATTAATATTTTTTATTAATAAATAAATAATATTCTTACAAAATATATGTTTTATCATCAAACATGATTGGCTTGTGTGCATACTACTTTTAAAAATTCCTTCAACAGGTGCAGAAGCCTTTACAAAGTTTTATAGATAAACTTCCAATTTTTTTTTTAACTATTCTATCTTAGACAGCATGCTCCCCGCTCCCTCCTCAAGTTTAGTTATTCCTCCTTTTGAGTTCAGTTCTATTCTATGATCTGGTCTTGAAATAACAACTTCTTCCTCACCTCACAAGTACACTAGAGACTCAACATCTCGTTGACCTCTCTAAAACTCTGGTCTTGGTCGAAGAATTACTCATCTTTCTCACAAGTATATAAAATAAACTAACTCTGACCTTTTTCTCTTTTTACAAATGATTTTACAACATTGTGCTTCTTAAATAAGCAGATAAGAATTTAATACAGATGAATGCTTCTCAAATAAGAAGATATTAATTAAAGAACAAAGATATATTTATAAAAGTTTAAAGACTTTTATATATAAAAATATGCTTCTTTGAAAGCAGATAGAGATTTATGTTTAGATCAAATGATGCTTCTGATTAAGCAAATATATAAAATATGCACAGTTATAAAAGTTTTAAGTAACTTTTATGTTTTCGAGTGATGCTTCTTAAATAAGCAAATATGTTAATTTTAGCAAAAATGCTTATGTTTAAGTAGATATATAATTTCAGTGCAATTTATAAAGAATTATTAACTCTTTAAAATAAAGAGTGTTTTTCTATGGATAAAATTGTTTCTTAGATAATCTTTAACAAGTATTATATGAAAGATTTTTATGTATCAATACTTGTATAGAAAAGAGAATCAATCAATTCAAATAATACATATCAAGTATAATAATTAAATAAGTTAAGCACAAGCTGATATGGCAAATATTATTGTTTAACTCATATAATATATAAGAATATTTTATCTATTATGTGAACATTTATAAATAATGTCACTTAGTACTATAAGGAATCATACGGTTTGAATTTCTCTTTGTAGAGGTGTATCTCCGTAGCCTTGCGGTGTCTAAGTACAACAAAATTTATAATTTTCACAATTGATATTTATATAAATATTTTCAATAGATCACTACGATTCTCAAATCCAGTTCGGATGAATCCTCTTTTTGGAGGAATATCTCAGTGTCGTTTTGAGCTATCAAGTGTCGTATCTATTTTACAATATTTATATTAATAATGTCAAAAAGGTTACTGAAGACTATAAGGAATCGTACGGTTCAAATTCCTCTCCGTAGAGGTGTACCTATGTAGCCTTGCGGCGCGCAAGTATCCTTTTATTTGACAAATAGATGAAATATAGATATATAAAATTATGTATAACAATGTATATTCGTATATCTATAGATATAATACAAGTAAGAAATAATTCAGCAAAAATTAAACTTATCTCAATACTTGGACCAATTTTCTCTTCTAAAATAATCAGAACTTTTGTAAGAAGAGATATAAAGCGTTTAGAGAAAATATAGGCAAGGAGAGTATGCTTTGCTTTTCACTGAATTGGTAAAAACCAAATGAATGAAATACTCCCTATTATAGATTTTTAAAGTCAGGGGCAAAAAGGTAATTTGTAAAAACTGATTTTGAATGTATGGTATGGATGATCAATTTTTGAATCCAACGGTCCAGATGAAAAGGATTTCACACGAATTATTAATGGCCAGTATTCAAAAATCCACTCATTCCTTTTTCAAATAACTTAATCATTAAATATGATAATTTGACCACATGTAATGCCAGCACACACACACACGATTGATGTCCCAAAAAGTGTGT
Organism: Panax japonicus; assembly: GCA_020205505.1. Classification (NCBI taxonomy): domain Eukaryota; kingdom Viridiplantae; phylum Streptophyta; class Magnoliopsida; order Apiales; family Araliaceae; genus Panax; species Panax japonicus. Next base: position 55,393,057 of record CM035114.1, on the reverse strand, counting down.
CCCATTAGCTTATTACAAACACTTAGTATATACTCCCTCCGTCCCAAATTAATTGCTCAGTTTTGACTTTTTAAAGTCAAATTGACCATTTTAAAAAATAATCTTTTTCCTATTTTTGTTAAAATATAGGTGAAGAGATTATAACCAAAAGAAAGTATATACAATTTATTACTAATCCCAATTTTTATAATATTAGAAATATATTTATATATGCTTAATTATTAATTCTAAAAAAAGTCAATTTGACTTTAAAAGGTCAAAATTGAGCAGTTAATTTGGGACAGAGGGAGTATATTTATGCACCGATCACATGCATGCAAACTATTATATATTATACTTCATGGTATATATATATATATGAGTCACACGGTTACATAATATATGCATTTGTAATTTACATACACACATACACACACACACATATATATATATATATATATATAATATATATATATATATATATATATATATATATATATATATAATAAGCATACTTGTTATATTATATTAATACATGCACATATGTATGAATGCATGTAATAAAACATTTTTGCCCAACTTTGATTTTGAAAACAAATAGGATCTCCTTGCCTTAATTATATGAATCAATTTATTTAACACTTGACATTTAAATTATAAAGGTTAATAAAAATTAATTCAAGTAAAAGCATAAAATAATTTAGATAAAATAATTAAATAATTACAAAATTATTTACTTACTACATAATTGTTATCATCAAAATATATAAAATAAAATAAGACCCATCATTATGTTGTGTGGAGACTTAATTATTCTGATGTAATAAGTTATGTTTAAATTAAGATGTTGTAGTAACGGTTCGAGACATTGGGACTAGAATATTTATGTTATCACAATATAAATTATTCTATTTTTTCATTGTTAATAATTTTAGTATGATATTAGAATTAGCACGTGACAAACCAAATTCGAGATATGAGTGTCTGAATTTGTGGGCATCATAGGTTGGTATCAAAGCATTAGGTTACAACCTTAGGAGCGAGAATCCTTAGAATATAACCTTAAGAAGAGCTTAGAGGATAGAATGAGATAAAACTCATATATAGTTTTCCTAGAGATTTAATGGCATTATGAAATATATTTTCATTCCATGCAATGAATTTATGTTCTAATGGAAATTGTTGTTTGTTGTCTTCTGTTTATGGTTGTAGGATGACGGACTTGGGAGTACCCAGTAGAGTGATAGAGGAGGAGCCATGTGACATACCCGTGGTGTATGAGGCATCATTGATAGTTGAGCCCATTTTAGCAGTAGCTCCTATCGATGATGAGGATAAGGAGGAAGAGATCGAACCATTTTCTATAGAGTCGGATACCGAGGAAGATCCCATGGAGGATGAGCCCGTGGAAGATTTCGACGAAGCTACATTCGAGGATCGGATGTTGGGAGAATACGAGGAGTGGATTATGGAATTTGAGTGTCGGGTTGAGGAACTAGAGACCCAGGCTCAAAAGAGAGAAACTGGGATACAAAAGTTAAGGGAGGAAGACCATAAGAGGATACTGAAGATGCAGGAGATGGAGGTAGAGATTGCATATCGCAAAGAAGTAGGTATCTAGATGGGAACCCTTTTTCACCAATCGATATCCAGGAACGTGGAATTTATAGGTAAGCTAGAGGAGTCTGAGCAGAAGGAGTTGAGTGAGAAAGCCAAAAGAGGCTCTTCGCACTTAGCTTGGGCTAGATGTTATGGAGAGGATCCACTTCGAGGAGAAATGGGAAGAAGTTAATGATAGGGTAGGAGACTTGGAAGATGAAGTGAGGTGTAAGAGGAGGAAAATGAACAAGATAGGCTATATTTTTCACACGGCCATGGAGAGATTGATTGATGGTGTATATCATTACCAAGCGGAGTAGGGACAAACCCGACATACCATAAGAAGGGACTTAGTGGCGCACATAACTCAAAAGGAATACAAGAGCGATGCGGAGTGCAGAATGTTAGATTGAGGTCTAGATATTAGTAGTCTAGTAGTAGTAGTTGGTATTTATCTATGAACTATTGTTGTGATCCTAATCTTATGTGTGAGATATGGGATAGTTATGTAAACCCCAAACTTTTGTTAAATGTCAGAGGGGTAGTATGTTAGTGTTTTCCTCACTTTTTATAATATTAGGGGATAGATGTTACCATTTTTAGCAGTATGCTATAGGTCAACCACACTTGATATAATGATTGGGTATATGAATATAAATGTTTTTATTTCAGAAACCGTATGATAAAATATTTGTTTCCTTTTTGCACTAAAGAAATACTTAATTAATATAATTAGAGATTGGGGGTGAAATTTTGTGATACAAAAAATACCGCCCCAGACGTAGACTAGCAACACCAGAAGAATCGATCAATAGCGGGAGGGAACAAGTGGACCCTATCCAACGTCTAGTAGACTTACTAGGAGAAGTCCTACAGGGAAGAAAAAACGAACCGGTATAACCAATTCTCCAAGCGGTTCCAGTTACAAACTTTAAAGACATTAGAAACGTAGGACCTCTTGAATTTGCAAGTACCACTGATCCTATCATAGCACAGATATGGATTATGGAAATGGAGAAAGCCTTCGCCATTGCTCGTGTGGGTGGAGACTAGAAAACCATGTCCGCTACTTACATGATGAGGGGTAAAGCAAACTATTGGTGGGAAGCCAATCAACAAAGAGCGGGAGAGGGGATTATAACCTGGGAAAGGTTTAAGGCCTTATTTTTCAAGAATTACTTCCCGAAAAGCATTAAGGATAGGATGGAGGTGAAGTTTCTAGAACTAAAACAAGGGGAGATGACGTTGGCGCAATATGCGGCTAAGTTCAATGAGCTAGCACGATTTGCAATGCATCAAGTCGACACTGAAGAGAGGAAAGCTAGACACTTTGAACTAGGACTGAAACCTTGGTTGTTCAACAAGGTGTCGGTTCTTCAAATAAATTTGTTCAGCACATTGTTGGAGAAGGCGATCATTGCTGAAAGAGGTAGCAAAGCATTAAGCAAATACAATAAGGAAAAGAAGAATAAGAATACTGGGGGAAAAACTCATGGAAGAAATAGTAGTAGTGGAGGGAGCAATCTGGGGAAAAGAAAATGGGATAACAACAACAGAAACAACAACCAGTCAGGAAGTTTTCATAGAGGGTTTAAGAAGAGAGCAGAGGGATGCTCGAAATGTGGGAAAAACCAACAATGAGAGTGGTGGAAGGGGCGCAGTATTTGCTACAACTGCGGCCAAGTAGGGCACATTTTACCAAACTGCCTAAAGCCGAAGAAAGACAAGGGATGTTTCGCTTATGGATCCATAAAGCACCAGATCAAGGACTTTCCCAAGAAGGGGAGCAGCGGAGGAAGCGGCCATAAGGGAGAAGGTAGCAAGGTGATGATCAACGGACCGACACAATCCAATCGACCAACTGGTAGAACGTTTAACATGACTGTCCAGGACACAGTAGCTGCAAAGGACGTGGTGTTAGGTATCATCCCAATAAATAATATAAATGCATATATATTATTTGATTTGGGTGCTACCTGTTTAATTGTGTCTGAAGAATTTACTAGTTGATTAAACGTACCCCAAGAACGCTTAGAAACTTCATTGAACATAGAGATTGTGAATAAAGAAGTAATTTCAGTAGAGTTCATTTACCAAAACTGTTGTGAAAATATTAGAGATCACAAACTAAGTGTAGATTTGATTCCTATAAGACTGGGAGAGTTTGATGTGATATTAGGAATGGATTGGTTATCCGGCCACACTGCGATAATCGATTGTCAGAAGAAAAGTGTGAACCTTCAGACTCCAAATCAGTCTAAGGTAGTGTTTTATGATAGCTCATCACTTAAGCAATTGTGTTGCCTTACGATGATGCAGGCCAAGAAATTATTAAGGAAAGGATGTGTAGGTTATTTAGCCTATATAGTGGATACTCAATAGAAGGGAGTAGAAATGAAAAATATATCCGTAGTCAAATAATTTTGAGACGTATTTCCAGATGATCTGCCTGGTCTTCCACCAGACAGAGAAATTGAATTCGTAATAAACTTAGCACCGAGAACTGCACCGATTTCGAAAGCCCCATATTGTATGACGCCAGTAGAAATGAAGGAATTGATGATACAATTGCAAGAGTTATTAGATAACGGTTATATTCGGCCGAGTGTGTCTCCTTGGGGAGCACCAATGTTGTTTTTAAAAAAGAAGGATGGGTCAATGAGGCTCTGTATCGACTATCGAGAGTTAAACCGAGGGACGATTAAGAATAAATATATGTTGCCAAGGATAGACAACCTTTTTGATTAACTAAAAGGAGTGATGTGTTTTTCTAAGATAGATTTACGAACGAGTTATCATCAGTTAAAAGTGCGAAATGAGAACATACCAAAGACGGCATTCTGAACCTGCTACGGACATTACGAATTTCTGGTGATGTCATTCGGGTCGGTTGACTAATGCTCCGGCAGCATTCATGGACTTGATGAATCGAGTTTTTAAGACATACCTAGATAAGTTTGTAGTAGTATTTATCGACGAGATTTGATTTATTCAAAGACTAAGGAAGAACACGCCGAACATCTAAAGATGGTATTGGAAGAATTAAGAAGAGAAAAGATGTACGCAAAGTTATTGAAATGTGAATTTTGGATGGAGAAGGTTCAGTTTTTAGGACATGTGATAGATCAAAATGGATTTTAGTTGACCCTGCAAAAGTGGAGGCGGTAAGTAATTGGGAATAACTGAAGATACCAACAGAAGTAAGAAGTTTCTTAGGGTTAGCCGGGTACTATCGAAGATCTATCCAAGATTTTTCTAAGATATCAACCTCGCTGACTAATCTAACGAGAAAGGCAGTGAAGTTCATGTGGACGGACAGATACGAAGAGAGTTTCCAAGAATTAAAGAGGAGGTTGAGTGAGGTGCCTATATTATCATTACCAAATAATACGGGAGGATTTGTGGTGTATAGTGATGCATCACACAGAGGACTTGGCTGTGTGCTAATGCAGCATGGTAAGGTCACTGTGTACGCATCGCAATAGTTGAAGGACTTTGAAAAATGATACCCTACCCATGACTTGGAATTAGCAATGGTAATTTTTGTACTAAAAATTTGGAGGCATTATTTGTATGGAGAAAAATGTGAGATATAAACATACCACAAGAGTCTGAAATATATCTTCACACAGAAGGAGTTGAACATGTGACAAAGAAGATGGTCAGAATTAATCAAGGATTACGACTGCGAAATTCTTTATCATCCGGGAAAAGCAAACATAGTAGCCGACGCTTTGAGTAGAAAAGGAAGGGAGAAGTTATTCAAATTGAAAACTCAAGAGGAGTTAATAAGAGAAATGAAAAGGTTGGAAATAGAGGTGGAGGAACCGAAGGAAGCGGAAGGAAAATTATTCGTAATGGAATCTCACCCGACGTTATTGGATAGAATAAAGGAAGCACAAGAGAAAGATGAGGAATACAAGAAGATAAGAAAGATAATAGTAGAAAATAAGGAAGAAAAGTTCAAGGTGGATAAGGACGGTATATTGAGATTTGAGGGTCGAGTATGGGTGTCATTTGTAACTAAACTGAGAGAGGAAATCTTACACGAAACACATAATACGACATATTCAGTTCATCCAGGAGGCACGAAGATGTACCGAGATCTTTGACAACACTTTTGGTGGCCTAATCTGAAATGAGAAGTCAACGAGTCAAAGCAAAACACCAGCGGTCGAGTAGTTTATTTCAACCATTAAAAATACAGGAGTGGAAATGGAGCACATTAAGATGGATTTTGTGGTAGAACTTCTAGTCATGTAAAAAAGGTATGATACCATTTGGGTTATCGTGGATTGACTAACAAAGACCTCTCATTTTCTACCGATAAAAATTCATTTTGATTTGGATCAATTAGCAAAGTTGTATGTAAAGGAATTTGTTTCGCGATATGGGGTACCGATATCGATTGTCTTTGATCGAGATCCGCGCTTCACGTCAAAATTTTGGAAAAGTTTGAAAGAGAGAATGGGAACACAGTTAAGATTGAATATTGCTTACCATCCAAAAATCGATGGGCAGAGTGAGCAAACCATACAAACGTTAGAAGACATACTTAGAGCTTGCGTGATGGACTTCAAGGGGAGCTGGGATCACCACTTGCCCTTAGTTGAATTTGCCTACACCAATAGTTATCATCCGAGTATCGGCATGCCACCGTACGAAGCTCTTTGCGAGAGAAAGTGCAGAACACCGTTGTGTTGGGACGAAGTCGGAGAACGAAGAATATTAGGATCGAAATTAGTTCAATAATCTGCTGATGTAGTGACAATGATAAGGGCTAGACTGGTAGCTGCACAAGATTGCTAGAAGAAATACGCGGATTTGCATAGGCAAGACCACGACTTTGAAGTCAGAAGTTATGTGTTTTTAAAAGTATCTCCTTGGAAGGGGAAGATAAGATTCACTAAGAAAGGTGTTGGAAGATTGCATATTAAAATTTAATATCAAAAGATAATATTCATGATTATATGTAAAGTCCTTCAAGGAATACATGTACATGGACTTAGTGGTAGATCAAACTTTTTAGGTTGATCTGAACTTTAATGTTTATCATTCTGTAAATAAATGTATAGAAGAAAAGATCAAAGTTGTTAGGTTGATCTATATTTTGAGATGTAATAGATAGGCTTCAGCAGAATCGTAGTCTATCAAGCAGATCAAAAGATTACAGAGGCCAAGGCAGAATCGTAGAGCATCGAAAATCGTAGTCTGTCTACTTTGGAGGGCTTCTCATGAAATCATAGAGTGGTTCAAACGCCTGTTGAGTCAAACTCAAGAATCGTAGAGTGTTCTCGAAAGCGTAGACTCTGCAAGACAAGCAAGTGAAGAACGTAGTGTTTCAATACTTAAGAGAAATCATAGTGTCCTCATCCATCAGTACCAGATCAAGCTCCAAGGTGGAAAGACACCACGATCATGATCATAGAGTATCATCTATCCATATTAGAAGCATCGGGCCTTGTCCATTTGTTTAAGAATAAAAGTCAACAAAAGTGGAATGGATTATAGACGTTGAGACTATCGGGAGTCCCAATGACACAACAGTCATCCTTAGTATGTAACAAAGAAACGTATTGAAGAGGTTAAAGAAAGTACTATGGGTCAGCAGGAAACACCTTTTCAGGTGTTAGGTGAGACATCAGTCTGCAGTGTCAGTGGGCCAGACAGTTGGACAGAAGATTTTCAGAAAATCTCCATTAGTGCTCAGAAATGTCAAATACAATTAATGCTTCAACGGACGTCTTCCAGCGAATGTATTTCAAAGATACCTTATATGTAAAAAGAGAAGCAGATGAAAAGATCAAATAAGCAAAGAACAAAAACGCTGAAGAACACTCAACGCTCAACTCGACGATCTGAAAAGAAAGCTTGCTCAGCTACTCAGATCTTTCAAACACAAGCTTAACAGAAACTCACTAGCACCATTCAAGAACTCCACCATCATCAAGTGAAGTAAGAAGTTCCAAGTCAGAAGGACTTGAAGAGTTCGAAGTGAACTGAGAAGTTCCAAGTGAGAAGGACTTGAAGAGTTCAATAGTGAACTAAGAAGTTCCAAGACTGTTGGTCTTGAAGGAATCTGTGAGATTCAAAGATTGTACTGACATCCTTAGTGGATTACCTACTCGAGGAGTAGAAGAGTGGACTAGGAGCTTTGAATGCTCTGAACCACTTAAAATCACTATATATTTTATATTTTTGCCATAACTGCTATAACTGCCATATCTGTTGTGAGATCCCGAATTTTATGAAATAAAAGTATTCAATTTTCTAATAATTATTCTATTTAGTAAATGGTTAAATTGATAAAAGGTTAAAGTTAAGGGTGATATTTGAAAAATTTTCAAAGTAAGCAAGTTATCATAAAATAATTGATGATAAAAGTACAGTAATATGTGTGGTTGCATAGTAGCACACGGTATTAATTATTGATGCTTACATAAGAAGTCACACAGTTATACTCAAATATTGCTACAGTAATTGTTACATCATATCTCTCATATTATTGATTCAATTATTGTCACAGTATCATCTGCATAATATTTTATATTATTAAATCAATAATTGAGACAAAAAAGTTATTCATATTATTATTTGCAATATTGACAATGTCTAGAAGTTCTGTTAAGGAGTGGTTAGATAATCTAATTGCGCGCCAATAGGGAGAAATCCTTATCGGAAAGCCCCCTCTTTCCTGGGAACAACCTGGTTGTTAAATATTGTGAGTTATAATATTAATGATGAATAAGTTCGTGTTGATTAAAGATGAAATTGATAGTTCCATTGTGTGGGAATTATTAGTGTTAGTGAAAATCGACATTTATTTCGATAATAATTGATCGTCTGGAGGTTATATTGACCAATCGGGTAATTCACCGGATAAATGAGCAATTAATTGCTATTAATTCATATGCTTATAACTATGTGTTCACATGTGTGTACTATTGATTCACGTGGTTTATTATTAGGGGAGTTGGTGCAAGATTGATAATACTTGCATGACTAAATTAAAAATGGAGGTACAGATGAAGGTACTATACTGTAATTATTTTTTTCACATAATTATACTATTGAGTCACATGAATGAACTATTGATTCACATGATTTACTATTAGGGGAGGTGGTGCAAGTTTGATAATACTTGCAGGACTAAATTAAAAACAAAGGAAAAGATGAAGGCATTGTACTGTAATATTTTGAGCCCCAAAACGTGCAATTATCGAAACTATATTTTCCTATAAATAGAAGCTCATTCTTCCTTCATTTCTCACCAATTCACTAAGTCTCACAAGAGCAATTATTATAGAGAGAAAGAAGAAGAGTAGTCTGCTACGTTACTATTCCACTATCCAGACTTTTTCTGAGGTAAGGGATATCATTATTGTGGTAAGAGATATTATTTCTTTTGTATTCATGAAGAGAATTATTTTCTTCTAATAGTCGTAAGGGTTGTTATTCCATTCTTTATTATTCTGTTGGAATAACCTGTCTACGTGGACTACCGCATGCATGGTGAATTCTTTTGTTATTCCATTCTTTATTATTCTGTTGGAATAACCTGTCTACGCGGACTACCGCATGCATGGTGAATTCTGCTGTTATTCCATTCTTTATTATTTTGTTGGAATAACCTGTCTACGCGGACTACCGCATGCATGGTGAATTCTTCTGTTATTCCATTCTTTATTATTCTATTGGAATAACCTGTCTACGCGGACTACTTCATGCATGGTGAATGACCCTTCGTATTCATTCTTTATTAAATTATGGAAATGATATGTCTACGTGGATTGGGTGAAAATCCATTTGCAGTTTCGTAATATTTTTGACCCTTAAAAATTCTAGAAAAAATTGGAAATGATAAATTGTTGAGTTTTCTAGACTGTGTCCAAAAAATGGCGATTTTTGGATGTATAGGTTAGGAGTTATGAATTTTATGGGAAAAGACTATTTTAAAAGTAAACTCTTATAACTCTTTGTGGTTAACTCCAAAATTGGTGAAATTTTTATTGGGAGTACATATGTGTAAAATGAATATACCTTGTGAATTTCAGAATTTTTGGATAAAAGTACAGTATATGATAAATGTCTAAATATTCGGCAGTTTTGGCCATATGAAAAATAATAAATGAATTTTAAAAAATTCCGAGAAAAATATATGTTCAATATGGGACTATATTCTGCTAAATCCTAGAAAAGAAAAATGTTTGGGACTGATTTAGTATATTTCATGAAAATAGTTTTGTTACGAACATATGAATTAAATATGTTATGTGAAGTTAAAAAATTGGTAAATAAGATTTTATGGCTTGAAAATCCTATATAAAGTATATGCAAATTTTTGATGAGATATTTGATCATTGGTGACGAAATCTTATGAGTATAGCATTTTTGAGTGATTAAATGCATTATTTGGTAAAGTGTAAATAATTAAAATAAATTATTTATAAGTTTAAGAAGTGATTAAAATATTATTATAATATTAATAATATTAGATTATGAGTTTATTAAGTGATTGATAACATTTGGATTAAGGTGTTATGAAATCATTGATTTAAAATATTATTTAATCGTTAATAATATTAGTAAATGAATTTAATGTTATTATATAATGAATAATATTAAATGGAGTTTATAATATTATGAATAATGTTATTATCTTCGTTAAATATTCGTTGTAATATTAATTTATGTTCAAATCATTTTTGATACAATATTATTCTTGAATTTTACTACACAAAGCAGTATCATGTTGACAATCTGGATATTTTTTAAAACTCTGGATAAATTTAAAGTCTTTAATATTTATCTTTGTTTTCGTTTGATTAATGCTTATATTATTGTCATCATTCTCATGCTTATATTGTGATGAAAGTCATTTGTGGCTTACGTGCATAGATAAACTTGGTATGATTATGACCAGGGATTATTCGGTATAATCATGACCGTAATGTTACAAATGATGTGGTAAAAGTTCTCATTGGCCCGTAGTGCATTGATGGACAGTTTTTGGTATGATCATGACCATGGGTTCTCTTCGACCAAGGGTGCAAAGATGAATTATTTTATGGCATGATCATGACCGTTGATGAAAACACAATTATCCTTGGCTCATAGTGCATGGATAATTCGTGGTCGTGATACGAATGAATATCATTGGCCTGTAGTGTAGGGATGATTCGATGATGTGGTTTATTTATTAAGTTGAGTCTCAGCGATAAAGTTGATGAAAAACTTTTAATTCGTAGAAGATAGTAGATATCATGCTCTACTTTACTCTTCTAAAATACAGTTGCATGTCTTTATCCTGGAGTGGAAAGATGAACTGTTAATGAATATCTTTGACCCGTAGTGGAAAGATGAATTTATTAGTATGATTATGGACAGGAATTGTGATTTGGTATAACCATGGTCTTTGATGTTTCAGGTAAAGACAGGTGATGAAAATTATCTTCGTCCTGGGTGCGAAGAGGAATTTAGAACCACAATTATGATTATGAGTTATTCACATGATTTTGGATAGAAATTGTTGATTGATGTTACAGGGATAAAACATTGTTGGTGGACTTTTAACATGGAGAAGATAATAGACTTTATGGTCTATTTGAATCTTCTAATGAATTGCTCGTTCCGCTGTAACTATGGTTGAAAAGTTTTATCATCTACCATATGTTTTAAATCTCTGATTTATTATTGACGAAAGTTATTGATAATTTATTTATCTTTAGTCATGATATTCTTTACTGGGCTAGTTGTGCTCACCCTTTTGCTTCAGAATTTCTTGCAGGTATTAAGAGTGTAGTTGGGTCAAGCGGGGTAACAGGGGATTTGAACGGTGGTCTATAGCTGTTGAGGTTTCTCTTAAAACAGTATGGAAATAATTTTATTGAGAATTATAGATAAGTGTGTCATATTTTATACGTCATTTTAACCGTTGATTTTGATGAACCAAATAGAGTGAGGTGAACCCAACTTTGAAAGGGCGTTTTTGCCACTATCATACAAGATTTCTAATAACAGACGACTTCGTGTTATCATAAGACAGGGTTGTACACATCCACTTGCTGAGTATATCTACGAGCACTACCTATATAATCTTGGAGTTTATTTGAAATATAATCTTAATTGGAGACAATGGAGATAATTATAAGTCAAGAGAAGACTCACCATTGAAAAGAAGATGATAGAAATCTTCTTGTTTTTCTTTGGGGACTATTGAGTCAACCAAGGATATTTCTGTGGACATGTAATATCTATCATAACCTAGACGCATGGCCTCCCATGTACGAAGGCTTCCTTGAGTATTTTCCAAAGATTTTTATTTCTAAAACAGTTATTGACTGTACCTTTATGTAAGGTACCATTGTAAGGTCTTGTTGTCAAGACACCACGAGAGTTATATATATTTGTATTAAAACTCACAGTTTAACTGTGGTCATTTTCTGCACGACAGTTGTATAAATGGAGTTGTCAGTAGTGTATTTTTTGGCAACTCAAGATGGGTGATGCATACCTATTTTGGGAGCATCACATCTACCATAACTGCTTATATTCTATCAACTCGCTTTATCTTAAAGGGAAAACAAACAAATCTCCAATTTCGTTGTGATTAAATCATTATCAAATCTGACAAATTATTTTTAAGAAGAAATTTTAAAAATATCTATCCAACCCCCCTTCTAGATAATTATTATGACTCTAGGAACTAATAATTAGTATCAGAGTAGGTTCTATTAAATAGCCTACAAAGCTTAAGTGGATCCTATGGCACAGCTGATAAGTGAATCAAAGACTGGAGGTAGCAAGCCACCAATGTGCAACAAAGATAAATTCGCCAACTAGAAAGTTCGTATGCAAGCCTACATGGATTCAATAGATGAAGATCTATTTAAAATTATTCTGAATGGGCCCTACGTTCCAACAAAGCTTGCACCCACTCTAGACGATCCAAACAGAGTTCAAATCAAGGTCAAAACAGAATGGACTGACAACGAAAAGAAATCTGTTCAACTAGATAAAAAGGCCAAGAACATTTTATTCCAATCTCTAGAAGATGATCTGTTTGAAAATGTGGTCAACAGCAAAACTGCAAAGGAAATATGGGAAGCACTGCTCATTATGCACGAAGGAACTGAAGAAGTCAGAGAAAACAAACAATCTCTTCTGACTCAACAATAAGAAATGTTTGCCCATGTTCCAGGTGAAAATGTCACTTCCACTTATGAGAGATTCAACGTTCTGCTCAACTCTCTTCAAGCTTTTGGAAAAATCTTTCCAAATAAAGATCTGATCATAAAGTTCATGAGAGCTTTACCTAGCAAGTGGGATGCCAAGACCACTGCCATCAGAGAATCAAATAATCTCCATGAAATGACTGTTCAACAATTGTTTGGCAACCTTCTCACCTATGAACTAGAGCTGACTCAGCGAGCAGAGACTTTATCTGAAGGAAGAAAAAAGGACAAGGGAGTTACTCTCAATGCAATAGATAACATCTCCAAAGCTAACATTGAAAATGACTCTAAATCTGAGGAAGATGATGAGGATATTGCAATGCTGGTAAGAATACTCAAGAGGTTCATGCGCAAAGGCAGGAGCAACAACTACTACAAAATAGTAAATAGATAACGCGGGAAAATGTTGTGGTTTCAGTTAGAAAAACGTCGTGGTTAAGGGTGTCATCTATTTGACACCCTTACACAACGTTTTTAAAATGTTGTAGTTAAGCACATTACACAACGTTTTTAAGAAAAAAAACGTTGTAGATTTATTTTCCATAAATTAGCAGATGCTTAAAAACGTTGTAGAAGGTATGATCCCACAACGTTTTCTGGATAAAAACGTTGTAGTTTAATATATCAGACAACGTTTTTAACCAATTTATACAACATTTTTAAAATGTTGTAGATAAAGAAAAAAAAATTTGTGGTTCACCTATATTAACAATGCACCTACAATATGCTAATAACATGATATATAGCTAAAAGGTCTAAATTCTCATTTAAATTTAAAGCCAAAATGTATCAACCATTCAAAATACATCCCAATAATATCATTCGTTTTTCAGTTTCAAATTACTACATCCACAAAATATACCAAACTATCCATAAAATTAAGTTGTGGAGCACTACCTAAGCTGTGGTGCACTACCTAAGCTGTCGATCTTGGTCAAGAGCTCAGCAAACTTGACAGCAATGTGAGAGGTGTGGCAATCAAGAAATGGGGCATATCCATTTCCAATCTGTCCAGGGTGGTTCATGATAATGACCTGAGATGTGCAGTACTTGGCAGCTCTCTTGGCAGGGTCATCCTTGGAGTTGGATGTAACATAACCACGCTTGAGATCCTTGACTGCAACATTTAAATAGGTTTCACCCAGGCGTCATGAACATATGAGGACGGTAAATAACCCAAAGCAATAAATAACCCAAGGCTCCAACCATGCATTTCATATTTCTACTGATGAACAAAAGATCCGAGAGAAAAAGGATGATAATACCTCATTGGCCGATGTAGTGGCTTATACCACAGAACATATGAAAGTGGGCATCCAAGTAGAGCATAGATAGTTGCAAGAAAGAAAATTTTGACACTTGCATATAGTCAACCATATCATCATCTCTATACTAAAGCTCAGTCACCTGCTATCTCTTTAATTAAATAAAAAGGAAAAGAAAATTGCAAAATGAACACTTACCACCGCCCTTAATCCAACAAACAATCACAGCAATGATGTTAAATACAAGGAAAAGAACAATACCTGCATGGTCAATAACAAAAGGTCAAGGAGAGAATAGAAGATATTAATTGTCATAGAAAAGAGTACATGAAACCATTAAAACCACTTCACGATATAAAACCAGATCTAAGAAACTTCAAAACTAAAATATCATTAGAGAAGTCCAGATAAAAAAATAACTTACCCAACATTTTTAAGAAGTTGCATTATGTATCCTTGCCGCATGTCATGCATTGGCTTATAGGTCTCAAAGTTGTAACTAAAAATTCAAAACAACAAAGCTCAGCACAAACTTGAATCAAAGAAATGAACTTTAAGTAACAAAACATTAAAAAAACGCAGGCCTATGCTTACCTTCTGTTACTAAATTAATTTGGACTCTTGATTTGGGATGGAGAAAGTACTAATTCGTGAAAACTTTATAAACAATCAAAATAGGCTCATAAGAACAAGATGGACAGTACTCATCTTGGATACCTTCATATATATACACCCAAATTCTAATCTAAAAATAGGTAACAAAAACATATAAGAATAAGTCAATAAACCTCATAATAACACAAAGTAGGACATAATATATACCAACAATGTCGGTGCTAGATACCCCTTCTGTCTGTTTGATTTGCTTATAGCTGCCCGCCTTCTTTGCAAGAGCATAAGCATCAGCTCCATCAGGGAGAATGCACGAGTCATCCCCGTGAATGATATAATCTAGATTGTAGTCATCAAATAGCTTCTTTATAAAATCTTCAGTTAATTCATAGGGTGCATCAAATATAACCTCGTCCACCCACTTCACAGCACTAACCATAATCATCCTAAAACAAAACACCAGCATGAGAACAACTGTTTATATGCTTAATGGCGCACATTAGATTACCTATATGAAGCATAGCAAGTCTTATTCTCAAATTTGAGAGAGAAACAGAAAAGGTAGTACCTTTGATTCTGTTATTTCTCCATAACTAGCATGCTCTTTTGCAACAGAAACTAGTGCAGCGCTAATTCGTGACTTAAGCCCTGGAAGTAGCGTCTTGATATGTTGAACCATAATCTGAAACAAAAAACATAAGGGACATTTTATATGACATTTGTGGCCTTGAAGATTGAGATTCACTTGACAATTAGAGATTTGGTATTATCGTGAATAGCTAGCTGGACTAGTCTAACAGGACATCCAAAAAACATATGCGTTCAGAAGGCTACATGAAGTGAAAGAAAAATAGATTAATACTCCCTCTGCCCGTGTGCTTGTAAATGAACTTTCCCCCCATTGTGTATGTGTTAGAATATAGAAAATAGACCAATGATGTGACGCCCCCAAAATAGGTATACATCACCTATTATGAGTTGTCAAATACATGGTACAGAATACAAACACAATCTTTAATATTCAACAAGAAAGCTGTGAGTTTTAATACAAATATTTTCTTCTAGACAATATTCACTCTCAGAATAAGTCCTCATTACATTTATTGTCACACTATTTAATAGAATAGTGAGGACTACTAATACTATCATCTGGACCGTCACTCCGTTCCCCGACTAGTCCCGGCTACGTTCTTATTTCCTGAAGAGAACAGTGAAAGAAAGGGTGAGCTCAACTATCCCAGTAAAAAATATTATGACTAAGATAATGCACAATAAATTATCATTAGTCTTCAACAGTGTTAAGCTGATAAAATACAATAGACCTCAAGTTTAACTGCAGCAGAACATGCAATCCATTAAAATAGTCAAGTAGAGAATAAAATCTACTATCTTTTATGATTTAAAAGGTTTTTCATCACTTTTATCGCTGGGACTCAGCTTAATAAATAATCCACATCATCCCTGCTCTACGGCCAAGGATATTCATTAGTATCACAACCACAAATTATCCATGCACTACGTGCCAAGGATATTTGTGTATTCATCGATGGTTATGATCATGCCAACAACTGTCCATCAAAGCACCTACGGGCCAATGGGGACTTTTACCACATCATTTGTAATATTACGGTCATGATTACACCGAATAATCCCGGGTCATAATCATACCAAGTCCATCTATGCACTACAGGCCACAGATAACTTTCAACAAAATATAAATATGAGGATGATGACAATGATATAAGAATTCAATAAAACAAGTTCAAGAATTAATTTATTCAGGAACTAATAACGTCCAAATTGTCAACATGATACTTCTTTGTAGAGTAAAATTTAAGAATGCTCAGAAGACTATTTCCACGAAAAGATACTGGATGAAGCGCAAATATCACGGATATTCCACCAATTTCATGAAGTATAGAAGTCAAAACTTTAACCAACTGAGTATAATAAAGAATGGAATAACAAAAGAAATCACCATGCATGCGGTACTTGGCATAGACATGTTTTTCCAAAAGAATAATAAATAACAGAATCAGGTCCGGCGTAAAATGCACAGACATGATATTTTAACAGAATAATAAAGACGGAACCAGGCCCGGCGTAAAACGCACAGACGGGATGTTCCAGCAGAATAATAAAGACGGAACCAGGTCCGACGTAAATGTACAGACAGGATATTCCAACAGAATAATAAAGACGGAACCAGGTCCGACGTAAAACGCACAGACAGGATGTTCCAACAGAATAATAAAGAATGGAATAACAACAGAAATCATCAAGTATAGGGTAGACCGCGTATACAGGTTATTCCAACAGAATAATAAAGAATGAAATAATAGAAGTTCTATTCATGAATATGAAAAAAAATGCCCCTTACTTTATAAAAAAGAGTACTCCGACGGTAGGGCGGGGATATACTTGAAGAAACTTGCACTACGCTCAAAGCTTTCTTAAACGCTAAAGAAAGACGCTCAAGATTATAGAAGAAGAGTTCTCTCTACAGTTTCTCTCTCTAGAGTTTCAGTGAATTTGTAAGAAATAATGAAGGAATGAGCTTCTATTTATAGAAGAATGGACTGAATAGTAACCAATCCAAGAACGGTCCAGATTGATTTACTTTTAAACAGACGGTCCAGATTGATTTACTATAAAATATAAAAATCTTTTAAATAAAATATAATATATAATATATATTATATTATATATATATATATAAGTTCACTAGTTATCACCCTCGTGACTTCATTTAATCAACACATGCCCATTTTGTCAAACTTGTACATATATATATATATATATATATATATATATATATATATATATATATATATACACTCCCGTGTGCCAAACCCCCCCCCCCCCACATGCAAAAACAATCACATATATATATAGAGTCCGGATCCAGTCCGGGATCCCGGACTCTACTAAAATACAGACCTTTTTTTTTTTTTTTGCTTTTTTTTTTTGAAACAACTAAAAAAAAAAATTATGGAATTGAAATTTTTCCATAATACAGTGTTTTGGGCGTGATTTGGATGCCTATAACGAAATATGTCTGTACAGTCTGGGCAGACTGTACACACATTGGTTGGTGTAGGTATTAAAAACACGCCCAAAACACTGTATTATGGAAAAATTTCAGTTCCATAAATTTTTTTTTTTTTTAATTGTTTTAAAAAAAAAAAAAAAATTAAGGGTCCGGATTTGATCAGGTCCGGGAGTCCGGACCTGATCAATTCTGTATATATATATATATATATATATATATATATATATATATATATATATATATATATATATATACACAATTATTACACTACCCACCATAAAAACAACTCCCGTGTAAACATCGGTCAACTTCCTGCTTCAATTTCAAACGTGGACCCCATAGTAGGCCCACACCTTTTATTATATTAAATAATTTTCTACTGATTATTTTGAAAAATGGACAAATGGGAGTCCATAAAATAAGCAAAATTTATATCAAATACTTCATAAAAATCCCCTTAATATTTTTAATAATATTTATCATCATTATTATAATTCACAATATTAATCGACCAGGTCGTTCTCAGAACTTCTAGAATAATAATAATATTAATAACTCTGTCATCTCCTTAATAATAATAATATTAGGTGACCAAACCTCTCCTTAGCAGAACTTTTAGACATCGTTAATATTGTAAATAATAATATTAATAACTTTGTCATCTCAATTATTGATTTAATAATATATAAAATATCGACAATAATTGAATCAATTAACGTGAGATACTATGCAACAATTACTGAAGCAATAATTGAACAAAACTGAGTGACTTCTCATGTAAGCATCAATAATCAATACCGTGTGCTACTATGCAACCACGCGTATTACTGTACTTTTAACACCGGGTGTTTCAACAGTTAACGGTAAAACTTTCGCCATTATTTTTATAAAAATATTTTTGTCGTTTTCTCAATCCGACAATAATTCCGTTGCGGGGTCCACCAATAAGTGTGTCGTCGTACGAATATTCCCTGTTAAAATGAATATTCCCCGACCAATCGAATATTATATAACAACTTGCATACTTTGCAAAATTTATAAATATTACCCACAACTATAACATTATATCAAATTCAAAAAAAATAATAATTATAGAAAATTCATCTTTATTCGTAAAAATTGGGGTCTTACAATCTCCCCTTCTTATGAAATTTCGCCCTCGAAATTAGGGTACGTAACTGGTATGTCGAAGAGGTAAGGATACCTTGATTTCATTTCAGATTCTAACTCCCAGGTCATTTCCTCAACATCGTGGTTCCTCCATAAAACTTTGACTTGAGGTATAACCTTAGAGCGTAGAATATGTTCCTTCTTATCCAAGATTTGAACAGGAACCTCTTCATACGTTAAATCTTCCGCTCTTTTGTCCTGTTCTAACTTAATAATGTGGTTCGGGTCTTTCACATATTTACGTAACATGAATATATGAAAAATGTTATGAACACGAGGCATACTTGGGAGTAAAGCGAGTCTATAGGCTACAGTCCCTACTCGATCGAGGATTAAAAATGGGTCAATGAATCGAGGATTGAGCTTTCCTCTCTTTCCAAATCTCGTAACTCCTTTCCATGGAGCAACACGTAACAGCACATGATCTCCAATATCAAATTCCACGTCCTTTCGATGAAGATCAGCATAACTCTTTTATCAGTCTTGTGAGATTTTTATACGTTGCCGGATCATTTGTATCTTTTCTGTAGTCATACGTACTAACTCCGGTCCCAACAACGTTGCTTCACCCACCTCATCCCAGCATACTGGAGAATGACACTATCTTCCATACAACACTTCGAATGGAGCCATGTCAATGCTTGATTGATAACTGTTGTTGTAGGAAAACTCCACCAATTGTAAGAACTTATCCCAACTTCCCTTGAAGTCAAGTACACAAAGTCTTAATAAATCTTCAAGAGTTTGAATAGTCCTCTCTGATTGTCCGTCCGTCTGAGGATGATATGCCGAACTAAATCGTAAATTCGTGCCCATAGCTTTTTGTAAACTAACCCAAAATCGTGAAGTGAATCTTGGATCTCGATCAGAAACTATGGATACTGGCATACCATGCAATCTTACAACCTCGTTTATATACATACGAGCAAGACGTTCAAGTGTATAAGTTTCTCGTATAGGTAAGAAATGATCAGACTTGGTCAATCTATCAACAATGACTCAAATTGCATCTATGCCTTGAGAAACCTTGGGAAGACCAGTAACAAAATCCATGGTAATGTGCTCCCACTTCCATTCTGGAATTTCAAGTGGTTGCAATGGACCTTTTGGTACTTGATGCTCCGTCTTGACTCGTTGACACGTTAAACACCTTGAGATAAACAGCGCTATCTCCCTCTTCATATTGCCCCACCAAAATGTATGTCGAAGATCATGATACATTTTGGTACTCCCAAGATGGATTTCAAATGGTGTGTTGTGCGCCTCCATCATGATTTTATACTTTAACTCATGGTCGTTAGGAACACAAAGTCTGGAGTTGACTTGAAGTATTCCTTCTTCATCGATTCTTGCTTCCGACATAGCACTTTCTTGTACTTTCTTCCTCATATGCATCAACTCCAAGTTTGTAGCTTTATCAGCTTTAACTTTATCGATTAAAGTCGGTTCTACTCGTATATTCGTCATCATCACGTGGGTCCTTGGATTCTTTATCTCTATCTCCATCCTTTGTTAGTCATACAAAATGGGCCTTTGCGTTGACAATATTGCACTCGTACCCGTATATGATTTTCTCCTCAATGCGTCAGCTACCACGTTTGATTTTCCAGGATGATATTAGATGGTATGATCATAATCTTTTAACAGTTCAAGCCAACGTCGCTGTCGAATGTTGAGGTCCTTTTGAGTGAAGAAATATTTGAGGCTTTTATGATCCGTAAAGATCTCCACTTTCTCCCCATACAAGTAATGCCTCCAAATTTTAAGTGCGAAGACAACAGGTGCCAACTCTAGATCATGAGTAGGATAATTCCTCTCATATTCTTTGAGTTGTCAAGAGGCATAGGCTATGACTTTCCCATGTTGCATGAGAACACATCCTAACCCTTTGCCTGAAGCATCACTGTACATGACAAATCCCTCCGAGCCAGATGGTATTGTCAGAACAGGTGCTGAAATTAGTCTTCTCTTGAGTTCTTCAAAACTCTTCTCACATTTCTCACTCCAACCGAATTTTGTATCTTACTGAGTCAGCTGAGTTAATGGAATAGCGATTCGAGAAAATCCTTCTACGAATCTCCGATAATAACCAGCTAAGCCGAGAAAGCTACGTACTTCGGTCACTGTTTTAGGTTGTTCCCAGCTTTGAATGGCTTCAATCTTTTCTGGGTCAACAAATATTCCATGACTTGATACCACGTGCCCAAGGAATGCTACTTCCTCAAGCCAGAACTCGCATTTCTTCAACTTGGCATAAAGCTTATATTCACAAAGCTTTTGGAGTATCGGCCTCAAGTGTTTCTCATGATCTTCACAGCTTTTAGAATAAATAAGGATGTCATCAATAATGATGACCACAAAATGACCCAAATATTCCTTGAATACTCGGTTCATCATATCCATGAAGGCAGCAGGAGCATTAGTCAATCCAAAAGACATGACTAGGAATTCATAATGCCGTATCGAGTTCTGAAAGCCGTCTTTGGAATTGTAACACACCAGTTCCACATCGAAAGATAGGGGAAAAATTTATCTGCATATAAGGAAATAAGTTACTACCAATAGTACCTTCAAGTCATGACATTTTGGGAGCCTGTGGTGGGCTAAGATGACCCAAAAAGATACTATTGGGCTAGTAGTTGAAGCCTTATTTTGATGGATTTGATTCGATTCGAACTTGGGATTTGACCCGAGATTTATTTTGGACTCGGGATTTGACCCGGTTGTTTCATTATGGTATCAAAGCCGACTCTCGAAAGCTCGGGTCGGGTCATCCGATCGGGTTGCCAGAGGTGGGGACACGAAGGCTGGTGGTATTATCCCACAATGGAGAGATGGAGGTCCGGAGGTGGGGACACGAAGCCAGCCGGTATTATCCCACAATGGCTAGAGAGGCAAAGATCTTTGGGCCGTGTGTGTGATCGGTTCTAACGGAGACGTCAGAAATTTAGGTGGGGGAGTTTGTAACACCCCAGTCCCACATCGAAAGATAAGGGAAAAATTTGTCTGCATATAAGGAAATAAGTTACTACCAATAGTACCTTCAAGTCATGACATTTTGGGAGCCTGTGGTGGGCTAAGATGACCCAAGAAGATACTATTGGGCTAGTAGTTGAAGCCTTATTTTGATGGATTTGATTTGATTCGGACTTGAAATTTGACCCAAGATCTATTCCGGACTCGAGATTTGACCTGGGTTGTTTCAGGAATGTCATCGGTTCTAATCTTCAATTGGTGATATCCAGAACGAAGATCAATTTTTGAAAAGAATTTGGCGCCTTGCAAATGGTCAAACAGGTCATTAATACGTGGCAATGGGTACCTATTTTTGATGGTGACATGATTCAACTCCCGATAATCAATACAAAGTCGCATACTCCCATCTTTCTTCTTCACGAATAGAACAGGAGCACCCCAAGAAGAAGTACTAGGACGAATAAAGCCAATGTCTAATAATTCCTGCAGTTGGGTCTTTAACTCCTGAAGTTCAATAGGAGCCATTCGATATGGGGCTTTGGAAATGGGTTTTGTACCGGGTTCAAGGTCGATACAAAATTTAATTTCACGTTCTGGGGGTAGGCCATGAATTTCTTCAGGGAATACGTCAGGAAATTCATTAACAATAAAAATATCATTCAAAACTGACGTATTTTTGTTTAGATCTGTGACATGAGCTAAGAAAGCTTGACATCCATTTTTTAATAAACGAATAGCTTTATGGCTTGAGATGACAGTGATTGATTTTAATGGTTTGGTTGCTTGAATTCGCATAATAGGTTGGTTAGGAATATGAAAGCTAACAACCTTACGAAAACAATCAATTTTTGCATGATAAGTAGTTAACCAATCAATCCCTAGAATTACGTCAAATGCATGTATTTTCAATGAAATAAGATAGACAGGTAATATGAGGGTACCGATTTGAACCAAACAAGACTTATAAACAGTGGATGTAATGAAGGTTTCTCCCAACGGTGTTTCAAAAGATAAGTCAAAGTCCAATTTCTCCGGAGTCAAATTTAAACGTTGAGCGCAAGTAGGAGAAATAAAGGAATGGATAGAACCGGTATCAAATAAGGTATATACTTCGCTAGAGTTTATGATAAGCTTACCCGTAATAACCTCATTAGGGTTCCTTGCTTTCTGGGAGGTCACGATAAACGCTCTCCCTTGCACTACTGGCTTTGACTTTTCTGGGGCGTCCTTTGGTGCCTCCATCCTAGTTGAACTTGTCTTCGGTGTACGACAAAATCGGGCTACGTGACCTTCTCTTCCACAATTATAACATGCTTTGGACGGCATCGCACAGTTTGGACTGATGTGTCCCTCCCCACCGCATTTGAAGCATATAATATGTGGTCGTTCTCCTTCCTTAACAACAGGCGCTGGTGCTAACGTCTTTCCATCATTGTTAAATCTCATCTTCTTGAAATGTCCATTCTTATTGCTTTGGCCATGATTACCGCCGAAGTGGTTACCATTTTTGGCATGTTGATTCCCTCCACGCTTATTGTCACCGCTTCGATGACTGTTATCACTGATATTATCATTTTGCCGGCTGCTCTCTTTTGGTTGGGTTGACTCATTATCGCGCTCCAATAACTGAGTCCTATTAACATCTGAATACAAACACAGTTTATGATAGATAAGATATTGACGTATCTCGGGTTTCAAACCACTTAGAAACATTCGTGTCATTCTCTCCTCATTATCAACCAAATGGGACGTAAACCGGGATAACTTGACAAATTTGGCTTCGTACTGCGACACGGTCATGTTGTTTTGCTCCAGTTTAATGAACTCTACCTCTTTCATGTGACAAATACTTTCGGAAAAGTACTTGTCGTTGAACAATTCTTGAAACTTCTCCCAAGTCATCTTCAGTGAGGCATGTTGAGTACATTTTACAGATTCCCACCAGTAATCTGCCTTTGCACGCAAAATGAAGGTGGCAAATGGAACCTTTTGCTCCTCGGAGCATCCCAAGACATCAAATATCTTGCAGATCTGCTTTATCCATGTCTCCGCCTTAAGTGATTTTGGCTCTCCAAAAAATTCCGGTGGTCCCAGCTTCTTGAACTGTTTGGCGGTGACCGTCCGAGAGTTGCCAGTGTTTCCACCTGTATTTTGAACATGAGCCGCTCTCACCTGATGTTGCATGAATTGCATGAAGCCTCGGAACATTCCTCGTCCACCCACTTCACAGCACTAACCATAATCATCCTAAAACAAAACACCAGCATGAGAACAACAGTTTATATGCTTAATGGCACACATCAGATTACCTATATGCAGCATAGCAAGTCTTATTCTCAAATTTGAGAGAGAAATAGAAAATGTAGTACCTTTGATTCTGTTATTTCTCCATAACTAGCATGCTCTTTTGCAACAGAAACTAGTGCAGCGCTAATTCGTGACTTAAGCTCTGGAAGTAGCGTCTTGATATGTTAAACCAGAATATGAAACAAAAAACATAAGGGATATTTTATTTGACATTTGTGGCCTTGAAGATTGAGATTCACTTGACAATAATAGAATTGGTATTATCGTGAATAGCTAGCTGGACTAGTCTAACAGGACATCCAAAAAACACATGCGTTCAGAAGGCTACATGAAGTGAAAAAAATATATATTAATACTGCCTCTGCCCGTGTGCTTGTAAATGAACTTCCCCCCCCCCCATTGTGTATGTATTAGAATCTAGAAAATAGACCAATGATGTGAAGCCCCCAAAATAGGTATACATCACCTATTCTGAGTTGCCAAATACATGGTACAGAATACAAACACAATCTTTAATATACAACAAGAAAGATGTGAGTTTTAATACAAATATTGTCTTCTAGACAATATCCACTTTTAGAATAAGTCCTCATTACATTTATTGTCACACTATTTAACAGAATAGTGAGGACTACTAATACTATCATTTGGACCGTCACTCCGTTCCCCGACTAGTCCCGGCTACGTTCTCATTTTTTGAAGAGAACAGTGAAAGAAAGGGTGAGCTCAACTAGCTTAGTAAGAAATTTTATGACTAAAATAATACAGAATAAATTTTCATTATTCTTCAACAGTGTTAAACTGATAAAATACAATAGACATCAAGCTTAACTGCAGCGGAACATGCAATCCATTAAAAGAGTCAAGTAGAGAATAAAATCTACTATCTTTTATGATTTAAAAGGTTTTTCATCACTTTTATCGCTGAGACTCAACTTAATAAATAATCCACATCATCCCTGCACTACGGCCAATGATATTCATTAGTATCACAACCACAAATTATTCATGCACTACGGGCCAAGGATATTTGTGTATTCATCAGTGGTCATGATCATGCCAACAACTGTCCATCAATGCATTACGGGCCAATGAGAACTTTTACCACATCATTTGTAATATTACGGTCATGATTACACCGAATAATCCCTTGTCATAATCATACTAAGTCCATCTATGCACTATAGGCCACAGATGACTTTCAACAAAATATAAATATGAGGATGATGACAATGATATAAGAATTCAATAAAACAAATTCAAGAATTAATTTATTCAGGAACTAATAACGTCCAAATTATCAACATGATACTTCTTTGTAGAGTAAAATTTAAGAATGCTCAGAAGAATATTTCCACAAAAAGATACTGGATGAAGCGCAAATATCAAGGATATTCCACCAATTACATGGAGTATATAAGTCAAAACTTTAACCAACTGAGTATAATAAAGAATAAAATAACAAAAAAAATCACCATGCATGCGATACTTGGCATAGACAGGTTTTTCCAAAAGAATAATAAATAACAGAATCAGGTCCGACGTAAATCGCACAGACAGGATATTCTAACAGAATAATAAAGACGGAACCAGGTCCGGCGTAAAACGCACAGACGGGATGTTCCAGCAGAATAATAAAGACGGAACCAGGTCCGACGTAAACGTACAGACAGGATATTCCAACAGAATAATAAATACGGAACCAGGTCCGGCGTAAAAAGCACAGACAGGATGTTCCAACAGAATAATAAAAAATGGAATAACAACAGAAATCATCAAGTATTGGGTAGACCGCGTATACAGGTTATTCCAACAGAATAATAAAGAATGAAATAACAGAAGTTCTATTCATGAATATGAAAAAAAATACCCCTTACTTTATAAAGAAGAGTACTCCGACGGTAGGGCGGGGATATACTTGAAAAAACTTGCACTACGCTCAAAGCTTTCTTAAACGCTAAAGAAAGACGCTCAAGATTATAGAAGAAGAGTTCTCTCTACAGTTTCTCTCTCTAGAGTTTCAGTGAATTCATAAGAAATAATGAAGGAATGAGCTTCTATTTATAGAAGAATGGACTGAATAGTAACCAATCCATGAACGATCCAGATTGATTTACTTTTAAACGGACGGTCCAGATTGGTTTACTATAAAATATAAAAATCTTTTAAATAAATTATAATATATAATATTATATATATATATATATATAAGTTCACGGGTTATCACCCCCGTGATTTCATTTAATCAATCCATGCCCATTTTGTCAAACTTGTACATATATATATATATATATATATATATTCCCGTGTGCCAAACCGCCCCCCGCCCCCCAATGCAAAAATAATCATATATATATATATATATATATATATATATATATATAATTATTACACTACACACCATAAAAATAACTCCCGTGAAAACATCAGCCAACTTCCTGCTTCAATTTCAAACGTGGGCCCCATAGTGGGCCCTCACCTTTTATTATATTAAATAATTTTTTACCGATTATTTTAAAAAATAGGTAGATGGGGGTCCATAAAATAAGCAAAATTTATATCAAATTCATCATAAAAATCCCCTCAACATTTTTAATAATATTTATCATTATTATTATAATTCACAATATTAATCGACCAGGTCATTCCCATGAAAGAGATGAATTTTCAATAAGAATTTTTCCCTATTGGCGCGCAATTAGGTGATCAAAACTCTCCTTAGCAGAACTTCTAGACATCGTTAATATTACAAATAATAATATTAATAACTCTATCATCTCAATTATTAATTTAATAATATATAAAATATCGACAATAATTTAATCAATTAACGTGAGATACTATGCAACAATTACTGAAGCAATAATTGAACAAAACTGAGTGACTTCTCACGTAAGCATCAATAATCAATACCATGTGCTACTATGCAACCACGCGTATTACTGTACTTTTAACACCGGGTGTTTCAACAGTTAACGGTAAAACTTCCGTCGCTATTTTAATAAAAATATTTTTGTCGTTTTTTCAATCCGATAATAATTCCGTTGTGGAGTCCACCGATGATTGTGTCGTCGTACGAATATTCCCTGTTAAAACGAATATTCCCCAACCAATCGAATATTATATAACAACTTGCGTACTTTGCAAAATTTATAAATATTACTGACAACTATAATATTATATCAAATTCAAAAAAAATATAATTATAAAAAATTCATATTTATTCATAAAAGTTAGGGTCTTACAAATGAAGCTAGACGCATGCTATCAGATGAGCAGATATGTTTAAACAGAGTAAAGAACACTCTCTACACTGCAAATAGGACCACATTGCTCTACCTGATTCAACTTCTTTGTTAATTGGGGAACACCGCAACGATCAGCAAGTTCACTATACACCTGTGTCAACAGCAGAAGATAAATGATGTAACTGCAACAATACTTGTAGTATAATTAAAAAAAAGAGCATGATTGTACTAGGCGACTGCGGAAGAACATCTCTTCAGCCACAAGTGCATCCTTGATGGATCGGTTGAGCATAATATCCTTTAAGCGGTCCGGATCAAGTGCATACCCCTTATCTTACTCACCCGTGCTCACCCCCTTTAGGCGACGGTTTCGGCCATACAACCGTCGTTTATATTTTTAGCGACACTATATGTTGTCTGTCGCTAAAAGTATAGACAACGGTTATATGACCGAAACCGTCGCCTAAAGGAGGGTGAGCACGGGTGAGTAAGATAAGAGGTATGCACTTGATCCTTACTAATCCTTTAAGCATGGTTCAACAAACATGATCAGAAACCAACAAATTTATGTAGCCAATTTGATGCAGTATAAAATAATAAATAAACATTGCTACATAAGAAAGTACATATCCAAACCCAAATTCCAGTACTTAATATCTTAATTGACCTTTTAATCAAGTAATCAACAAGATAAATTGCTTAGATGATTATTATAGAAAACTATATAGGTCTATTATTTGACCACAAAAATATCTGAGTCATATACTCAAATGATTATGCAGCACTCTAGACAGAATTCTACAATAAGTGAATATTTTACCAGAAAAAAAGCCCCCCCAAAAAAGTACGATATCATTTCCAGGCTTGGTATTTCATAAATGCAAGCCAAACATATTCTACAATAAGTGAATATTTTAGCAGAAGAGTATTGATAGATACTAGTAATACTACTGAATAGGATAGATGCCTTGAGTTTCTATGAAAACATCAACAGATTAAAGAAGAAAATAAAATATGTTGATGTTTTTCTAAATGCCCAAAAGAAGAATAACAATAAAAAGTATAGCATTCTGACAAGTGTATGCGTGAACATAGGGCCCCAAACACAGGTCTGGACAATTTAAGCTACTGAATTGAATTTATTTATGACTTATGAGGTTGTCTCAAGTGTCCCAATCATACTAACCGAGTAGTTATTTGCTATTCAACACTTATATGACTCCAGCACACAAAGTTTTACAAGTCTTTTCCCCAAAGCAATCTTTACTGGCATTAGTGTTTCAAGAGAAACAAACAACTAAGGAACCTCCTTAATGTATCCTCAGCTCATCAAGAGAAAAAAAAATGATGCTGACACCATACAAACAGAAGAAAGAAAGAGAATACACTTATTACATAGAAAGACCAAAAAAATTAAGATGATCAAATAATTCAATTACGCCGATAAGATGGTCAAGTGTACTTCAACAGAGAAGACTATGCACATATAAGTTTTAAAGGGTTCGATCACAAAAGTACAAAACAAATTTAAACATGAATCAATTATATATATGTAAAGAAAACTGGAACCTAGAATTTGAGGCCTTCACTAAGGCAAACCAAGTCAGATAAACATAATTAATCAATTTCTACAAAGTAAAAGTATTACCTCTTGACTGCAATTTACAACACCTATATAACCAAGTCGAAGGGGAATCACTTTTCCAAGCAAAAAGTTTCGGGCATCGGTACCTCTGTCCATAATATCCAACTAAAGCAACAAAGAAATATCTAAACAGTGTCAAAAAACTCAGATAAAATATAAGAAAAGAATTAAACAAATGATAGTCAGGCTTCAAGTATACTGCAGTCCGCACCTTTGTGATCACACCAATTGTTCGATACCCTGCAGTAAAATACTAAATATAAGCTACAAGCAATACCATCTACAATAATTGATACTTCAGCTCATTCAACTGAACTCACTAAAAATGAAAAGATATTTGCAGCAAACCTACCATCAGGCTCGCCGATGGTGAGATGACCTGGACGGATTTGGCAATGTTGCCGGCGCATTGGATTGATTTTGGTGGTGGCCAGGGCAGCACGTCCCTTCTGGCTTACTCACTGTGATGCCGCCGCTGCTAACGTAAGAGAGACAGTCCACCATGTTTAGAACGACGGTGTAGCAGTTGACGGTCGGAGCTGGGGCGGCGTGGTGAGAAGCAGAGATGAGATCGGGACGGATTTGGGAGTGAGAGAAAAGAGAGGCTAGGGTTTTGGGCTACAAAAGAGAGTGTTGCGTTTTATTTTAATTTCAAATTTAGTTCTGCGTTTTTTTAAAGCTCCGTGTTTTCAAGATACATAACGTTTTTAAAAAAGACGTTATTTAGTTAAAATCAAAAAATGCCCTTTTTAAATAGATAACGTTTTTCATATATATCTACAACGTTTTGTTAAAAAACGTTGTGGAAAAAAATATCACAACGCTTTTTTATAAAAACGTTGTGGTTTAAGCGTTGTCTATTTACTGTTTTGTAGCAGTGAACAAATCTAAAAGATTCTACAACAACAACAACAGCCAGGAGTAGATAAATGACTTATGCTACAACTGTAAGAAGTCTGGCCACTTCATTGCTAACTGTTACAAACCACTTAGAGAAGAAATTAAGAGAAAATCAAATTCAAAGAAAGAATTCAAAGTCAATAAGAGACTTCAGAAGAAAGACAAAGGTCTTGTGGCCGAAGGATCATAGAGTGACTCAGACAATAACACAACTATTGAGTCTAGTGATGTTGAGGATCCTCAAGTGGCAAATCTATGTCTAATGGCCAAACATGCAAAGGACAAGAAAAGCCATGACAATCATGAAGTAAGTATAGATGAGGTATTCAATTTTAACTCTCATGATGTAGATATTGATGACTTAAGAACTGTACTACATGACATAACATCTGATATGCATTAATACATGAAGTGGTTCAGAGTTCTGTCTAAAGATTATTCTCTTCTTTAAAAATAAAAAGAGAAAGAGAAAGTTCAGGAAGAACTGGAAACAGCTCTTCTAAGCACTAACTCTCCCTCCAAACTTGAAGCTGAGAATAAACTCTTAAAATAGACCAATGAACTCAACACACAAATAGAGTCAAATCTAATCTCCAAGATTGAGGAACTAGAAAAGACAATCTCAATGTGGAATAAATTCTCTTCATTCATGGACTCCCTGATCTCCAGTCAGAGAAGTACATCTAACAGAACATGTTTAGGTTTTGGGGAATCCACCTCAGAACCATATGTGAAAAAGATAAAGGAAACTAACTCTAATGATGCTTCAAATTTTAATAGAAGCATTACATTTGTGAAATCCTCACAGAAGGAACAACCCGTCCATCCCTGCTCTTCTGATCTAATTTATGTTCCTAGGCATAACGGATCCCATGCTGGCCTAGGATTCAGAAAAGAGAAGAGTAACTTAGACATTACTCTCCAACCTCAAAGGGTCGTAAAGTCGAATAAAATCAACTCCATGAACCAACTGGGTAGAAACAGTAGAGTTAAGTCTTACTCTTCACAAATCATGAATCACAAGGATACATGGAAAAAAAGAACCAGTATAAAGGAAGGATGCTAAGAACCCACATAAGTCCAAATGGAGGAAGAATCCACATACACACATAAGCATGCATCATGCTAGATATTATGTATGTCATAAGATTGGTCATAAGGCTGTAATATGCTACAATAACTCTCTGCATATCAAAACCAAAGTCAAACAGATTTGGATTCGCAAGGGTACTAACAAGGTAGGACCTATACAAGTATGGGTACCAAAATGAGAGATTAATTTTACCACAGGAACAGAGCTCCACGATCACAACTTGGTATCTGGGCAGTGGATGCTCAAGGCACATAACCGGGAAAAAAGCCCTCCTGTCCAACTTCATAGAGAGGGAGGGTCCAACAGTCATATTTGGAGACAACGGCTCTAGCAAGACAAAAGGGTATGGATCAGCGGGGAATAGTGCAGTGTCCTTCAGTAAAGTAGCCTATGTGGAAGGACTAAAACATAATCTTCTAAGCATAAGCCAACTCTGCGACAAGGGTCATCAAGCCACCTTCCTCAACAATCAATGTCAAGTCAGAGATCTGAAGACATCCTCGATAAAGTTGACTGGAACAAGAGAAGGGAACGTCTATACTGTTAATCTTGGTCAACTAAGTTCTGACGAGAATATATGTTTTATGGCTAAAGCTTCAAAAGAAATGAGCTGGCTATGGCACAGAAGACTGTCTCATCTCAACTTCAAAAGCATGTCAAAACTGGCCTCAAATTATCTGGTAGCAGGCTTACCCTAACTCAGCTTTATCAAAGAAAGGTCATGCAACGCCTGTCAGCTTAAAAACGGACTAGAAACTCATTCAAAAGCAAAACTGTCATCTCAATTGACAAGCCACTGCAGTTGCGTCACATGGATCTATTTTGGCCAATACCAACAAGCCTTGGAGGATAGAGATACTCACTGGTCGTAGTGGATGACTATACCATATTTATATGGGTATTCTTTCTAAACTCAAAAGATGAAACAAACTCCCAACTCATCAAGATGTTCATACTGGTGATGAACAAGAAAGGGGAGAAAATCAAGGCTATAAAGAGTGATCACGGTAAAGAATTCGACTTCTCTGAGATGGACCAGTTCTGCACAGACAATGGCATCAGTCACAACTTCTCAACTCCACGAACTCCTCAGCAAAATGGAGTAGCTGAGAGAAAGAACAGAACATTGATAGAGGCTAGAAGAACTCTACTAGCAGCAGCTCGTTCTGCCTGATTACTTCTGGGCAGAAGCTGCCAACACTGCATGCTACACTCAAAACAGATCTCTTGTTCACTCTATGTTAAAAAAGACTCCCTACGAACTGTGGAGAGGAAGAAAGCCAAGTGTCAGCTACTTTCATGTATTCAGCTGTGCTTGCTATATTCTCAACAATGGAAAGCAGTATCTCACAAAATTCCAACCCAAGTCAGACGAAGGAATCTTTCTCGAATATACCACAGACAGTAAGGCTTATAGAGTATTCAACAAGAAGATGCTAAGTGTGGAAGTCTCGATTCACATCATTTTCCATGAATCAGACATGGACAAAACTGTATCTCAAGACACTATGAATGATAACTCAGACCCTACAAACTACAACTCAAACACTGTGAACGACAACTCGAACACTACAAAAAAGACTGTCGAGACCAACACCAGGATCGTAGTTCCAGAAAATGAAATCGTTTAGCCCTTAGAGGAGATCGTAAAAAGAGATATGTCACACAACGAACCTCCACATCAAGAAGAAGATATTGATCTTGAAGAACTTAAACAAGAAGGCATCAGGTCAGATGTTCCAACAGAAAACAGATGGGCAAGAGATCACACTCAAGACTTAATCATTGGAGATCCAAATGCAAGAGTCAAGGCAAGATCTGCCACCCAGAATGAATGTTTCTATCTAAGCTTTCTATCATAAATGGAACCCAAGAAGATAGAAGATGCTATGGAAGACTCGAGTTGGATAGAAGCCATGCAAGAGGAACTAATTCAGTTTGAGAGAACCAAAGTATTGAGATTAGTTCCAAGACCAAGAAACCACCCAGTCATTGGCACCAAGTGGATCTTCGAAAATAAGATGGATGAAGATGGGGTGATACAAGGAACAAGACAAGACTAGTAGCCAAAGGTTACTCTCAAGAAAAAGGCATCAACTATGACGAGACCTTCACTTCTTTTGCCAAATTAGAAGCCCGCATCATATTTCTTTCCTTTGTACAACACATGAAGTTCGAGGTCTTTCAAATGGATGTCAAGAGTGCATTACTGAATGGTGAACTTCAAGAAGAAGTATATGTGGAGTAACCTCCAGGTTTCATTTATCCAAATCTCTCTAATTATGTCTATAGATTAGACAAAGCCTTATATGGTCTTAAACAAGCACCTAGAGCATGGTATGAAACACTCACGAACTTTCTTATTGAAAATGGTTTCACTAGAGGTAGATTAGATACCGCATTATTTCTTATAAAACACAAAGACAAAATCATATTAGTTCAAATATATGTTGATGACATTATCTTTGGTTCTACTGATGAAAAACTGTGTAAGAGATTTGCCAAGCTTATGCAGAGCAAGTTCAAAATGAGCATGGTGGGTGAGCTGAATTTCTTTCTTGGATTACAAGTAAAGTAGACTGATGAAGGTATATTCATAAACCAAGCCAAGTACATTAAAGAATTACTCAAAAATTATGGCATGGAATCTGCCTCTCTCATGAAAACACCAATTGCTCCAGCAACCAAGCTTGACAAAGATGAGAAAGGTAAAAGTATTTATATAACTCAATACAGAGTTATGATAGGCTCTCTTCTATATCTAACTGCCAGTAGACCAGACATAATGTTTGCAACATGTATATGTGCTAGATTCTATGTAAATCCTAAGGAATCACACTTAACTATTATAAAAAGGATTTTCAGGTATCTCAAAGGCACACCTCACTTAGGACTTTGGTATCCCAAGGAGTCCTCCTTTGAACTAATAGGATATACAGATACTGATTTTGCAAGCTGCAAGATAGATAGAAAAAGTACTAGTGCACCTGTCAGTTGCTAGGAAACAAGCTTGTGTCCTGGTTTAGCAAAAAGCAAAACTCGGTATCTACCTCAACAACAGAAGCTGAATACATTGTTGCTAGTAGCTGCTGTGCTCAAATCTTATGGATGAAAAATTAGCTATCAGACTATGGGTTTGATTTTAATTCTATACCTGTTCATTGTGATAACACAAGTGCCATAGCAATAATACATAATCCTGTCATGCATTCTATGACTAAGCATATAGAAATAAGATATCACTTCATTAGGGATCATGTTCAAAATGGAAATATATCTTTACAATACATTCCTACTAAAAATCAACTTGTTGATGTCTTTACAAAGCCTCTAGATGAATCCAGATTTAATAAATTGATAAGTTAGGCATGCTAAATCTACAACCATAAACTATGTGCTCTAGTTTATGCTAACCATACAGATATGAAAGGCTATGTTCAAAATCGTAGAGATGACTGAAGAAGGACCGTGATCGTAGAGCTGCCTTCACATGACAAAGAAGCATCATGTGATGATAACATCTCCAACAAATCTAAGTAATCCCTCTGATGAGTGCCTCAAGGACAAACCTGACCCTTAATTCATTCTAAAAGGTTGGCCCTTCCTAAGCTACCTTAACTCAGAAGGAATGTTAAGTCAAAGTTCATCACAAGGACCAGGGCAAACAACGTTTATAGAGTAAATTCAAAAGTGAACTCAACGATCGTAGTGCAACCTCGACGATCGTAGTCCTCTCAAAGGATACACTAGCTCAAGGGGAGCTAAAGGCAGATCAGTCTTTTCCACTTCATTAAAAAATAGTGGAGCCAAGCAGGAAATGACACATGCTCCATTATGCAAATCGAGAGGAGGGAAGTTACAAGTACAATTTAAAAAGGGCTTTTTGAAAACTCACCTCAGAAGTTCAAAAATCTTATTTCTCTCTCTACCAGCAGAAACCCTAGCCTTCAGAAATGCTCAACCAACTTCAGTGCAAGAAAATCAATGGCGACTTCAAACGTTATCACTGGTTACTGACTTTGCTTCGACAAGTTTAAGACAGCTGACCCTCAATTTCACAAAAATTATCTTTGTTAAAGAAAGCTAGTCTTGAAAAAGCTCTGGGCACCAACACATGGATCTGCCCGAAGCTGGTGAAGGACTTCTACAACAATGGAGTCTTTCAGAACGACATCATCACCACAAGGGTCAAGGGAGTACATATTAAACTCAAGGCTGAAGATATAAACCAAGCCCTAGGTTTCAAGTCAAAGGAACTTCTATCTATAAAGGTCATCGACTTTCATGAAGGACTAAAGAAGATGCATCAAAAAAGAATCAGACCATCAACGGATACAAGAAGAAGGAGTTTCCCCAAAAGTATGAGTTTTTGGCTAACATTGTTAGAAAGTGTATATGCTGCAAAAGCTCTAGCCATGACTCTGTGAATGAAGTTAAACTGAAGCTTATGACAGCAATCTGCTCTGGGATTCAACTCAACTATAGGGCCTTACTCGTTGATTGGATTGGGAATTGGATACTAAGTTTAAAGAAATTAAAGAGCTCAGAAAAGATGCTTTATGGACGGTTCATAAGCATAATTCTGCAATCAGCACTGGGTGACAAAATTCGGTATAATGAAGGAGTATCTATCAATCCAAACAAAAAGATAACCCAGTAACTGTTTCAAAACTAGAAAAGAAGTCCAACAGAAAATGTCAGAATGATGTCTGAATCTAGTGGAAGAACTGGTGAACCAAAGGAGTCTGGGCTACCAGGAAATATGTTAGTTGTGAAGGAAACTGATGAGGAAGAAAAAATTAATAAAGAAGAACCCATTGCCTTGGTCAAAAAAAGCAAGGGCAAAAGGAAGATGAAGGCTCAAGCAACAGAGGAGCCTTAAGGTTCAACCACTGATGTACCTTAAGGGAGTTCAGGCACTGAAACTCAATAAGAAATGAAGAGGAAAGAGCAACAGTTTGAAGAAGAAGAAGATAGAGCCACCATCTCTCAGCTGCTTAAGAAGGGAACGCAGGTTCAAAAAAAATAAGTCTTCTCTCTCTTCGATCGTAGAGTCACGACCGATCGTCGAGTCCAAACTTGACATCGATCCAAAAGAGGTTGATGAAACAATATCAATCGTCAAAGTTATAGACAAAGAAAGTACCAAGGCTGAAACTCAACCCAAAAAGGCAAGGAGAAAGCTCGTCAAGACATATGTACTTGAGAATGTAAAAGCCTTGAAGGAAGAAGAAAAGAAAACAGCTGAAGAAAAGGAGCTTCCTAAAGTTGCTGCACTAGAGAATACTCCAGCTGAGGGGGAGTTGCTTGAAATTCAAATGGATGATCGAATTAAGGGGTAGCCTCACGAAGTCCCTATGTCAGAGAAGGCTACAGCTGAGGAGGAATTGCCAAGAGATCATAATGAACTTTCCTCACTCTCTCAAGAGATCTTAGCTTTTGAGACTGAAGAAATGGAAAAGGTTGATGCTATGGAGGTAGAGAATGTAGAAGAACAAAGGAGAGAAGTGGAAATGATTGATGTAGTGGAAATCTTAAATAAAGACAGGGAAGAAGAGGATGACGAAGTTGAGATTATCGTAGTGGGCTGGGATGGATATAGGAGAGCCAACTACAATCAACTATTCTCCTATTTTCCTATGTTGCCCTTTTACAGAGACAAAATCATTAAGTCTTGGGATCACATGTTCTGGACCTTCAAAGCTTATCCAACAATCTCAGTGCTAGCTCATGGATTTCCAAGCAACCTCACTTTTGCCCAAAATCTTATCACTGACGGTTCCTCTTCAGAAAATGGGCGTAAGGTACAATCTATTCCCATCTATTTCAGAGTTAGTCACTATCCACCATCAACCTTCAATCAATTCTATGAATTGCCAAGATGGATGGAAGTAATACTGTATCCTCTGAATCAATTTCCAGTTACAGAATCCCAACTTTCTGTAACTGATGAACCAAGTGTGCCTCATTTTTCACTCTACGATTATTGATCCAAATCTAATTATAGAGTCACTTCCTCTTGAAACTTAACCTCACATACATGTTCCTTCATCAGACATCCCTTCTTCATCAACCAATAACTATTTCAATTTTGATCTTACTCTTTACAATATGCAAGATCAATTTACTAGAGCCTCTCCTTCAAATAATCAGCAACTCCATGAACTCATATTAGATATTCCTACCAAAACAGAGTTGTCTAAGGCATCTCAGAAGGTGACCAAGGACATTCAAGACAAACTTGAAGTTCACTCAAACCTTATTCATCTAAGGCTGACTCATTTGATCGATGCTGCCAACACCTTCCCCAGTAACCTAAGTACTGAGCTTACAAAGAAGCTTAGGGAGATCATAAAGGAAATGATTAAGAGCATCAATGAAAGGGATCAAATTCATTTTTAGGCTACCAAGAAGCACAAATAAGAAGTTCTTCTTCTGCAAAAGACTCAGGAATCTCAAAATAAACTTATGATGGAGAGTCTCACTAGTCTACGAACTTCACTGAAAGAATTTTAAGCATTTTCCATGGGCCAAATGTAAAAAACAAAAATTATCTTGGCCATTCTACAAAAGAGAGAATCTTGAACTGATTCTCTGATCCAAGAAAATCGTGAAGACATTGCTTACTCCAAGAATCAGCTTCACGAGCTAGTCCAAGGTATGAATCAACTGTCTGAAGACATTTGAACCCTTGATACTGACATAAAGGGGGAGTATAAAGGGGAAGGAAAGAAAGGCAGAGGAGGCAAAGGCAAATTCATTGCTAAATCTTCAAGGAGTCCCTCAAGATAGCCTCGCCATCAGACTTCACGAACCGAACAGCATCAGCGCCAACCAATTCTAATAGCGCAACCACTAAGGAGTCAAGGGTCATCTCCTAGCTCATAGGAAGTAACCACTACAGGCCTAAACATATCAATTGGAGATCCTGCATTCATGAATAGACACGATCATTTGGAACAGCTAAGTTAAAGCGAGCTGAAAGATATAGTATGGAGAAACAAAGCCAGCAGGAGAAGGAGAGTTACAGAGTATGCCAATCCTCCAAGGAGCAAAAGGCAGAAGAAATATAGATAAGTTGAAACTCATTTCTTATTGATGTAATCAAGCTTTATTGTAATATTTGTCCTTACGAACATCAATAAATTTATGCTTATTCTCTAGAGGTTTCAGCTGTTCACTGAAACACTAAGTCATATTTACTTTCTAAGCACTACATCTAGAAATTGATAATCAAGATACAAATTACCTTGGTTATGTCAACATCAAATAGGGGGAGATAGTTGGAAGATTAAATATTTAAATTTAATGTTAAAAGATAATATTCATGATTATATGTAAAGCCATTTAAGGAATACATGTACAAACACTTAGTGGCAGATCAAACTTATTAGGTTGATCGGAGCTTTAATGTTTATCATTTTGTAAATAAATGTATAGAAGAAAAGATTAAAGATGTTAGGTTGGTCTATATTTTAAGATATAATAGATAGGCTTCAGCAGAATCGTAGTCTATCAAGATGATCAAAAGATTACAGAAGCCAAGGCAGAATCATAGAGCATCGAGAATCTTAGTCTGTCTGCTTTGGAGGGCCTCTCATGAAATCGTAGAGTGGTCCAAATGCTTTCTAAGTCAAACTCAAGAATCATAGAGTGTTCTAGGAAGCGTAGAGTCTGCAAGACAAACAAGTGAAGATTGTAGTGTGCCAGTACTTAAGAGAAATCGTAGTGTTCTCATCCATAAGTACCAGATCAAGCTCCAAGGTGGCAAGACACCACGATCATGATCATAGATTATCATATGTCCACATCAGAAGAATCGAGCCTTGTCCATTTGTTTAAGAATAAAAGTCAACAAAAGTGGAATGGATTATAGACATTGAGACTATCGGGAGTCCCAATGACATAACAGTCATCCTTAATATGTAACAAAGAAACGTATTAAAGAAGCTAAGAAAAGTACTATGGGTCAGCAGAAAATACCTTTTCAGGTGTTAGGTGAGACAACAGTATGCAGTATCAGTGGGCCAGACGGCTGGATAGAAGATTTTCAGAAAATCTCCATCAGTGCTTAGAAATGTCAAATACAATTAATGCTACAATGGACGTCTTCCAACGGATGTTTTTCAAAGACACCTTATATGCAAAAAGAGAAGCAGATTAAAAGATCAAGTAAGCAAATAATAAAAATGTTGAAGAACACTCAACGCTCAACTCTACGATTTGAAAAGAAAGCTTGCTCAGCTACTCAGTTCTTTCAAACACAAGTTTAACAGCAACTGACTAACACCATTCAAGAACTCCACCATCATCAAGTGAAGTAAGAAGTTCCAAGTCAAAAGGACTTGAAGAGTTCTAAGTGAACTGAGAAGTTCCAAGTCAGAATGACTTGAAGAGTTTAATAGTGAACTAAGAAGTTCCAAGACTGTTGGTCTTAAAGGAATTTATGAGATTCAAAGATTGTAAAGACATCCTTAGTTGATTACCTACTCGAGGAGTAGAGGAGTGGACTAGGAGATTTGAATGCTCTGAACCACTTAAAATCATTGTGTCTCTTATATTCTTTCCATATCTGCTATAACTGCTTATATTCTATCAACTCGCTTTATCTTAAAGGGAAAACAAACAAATCTCAAATTTCGTTGTGATTAAATCATTATTAAATCTGACAAATTATTTTTAAAAAGAAATTTTAAAAATATCTATTCAACCCCCTTCTAGATAATTATTGTTCCTCTGGGAACAAACAAAAGGGAAATTGAGTCCAAGATTCATAGGACCATTCGAAGTATTAAAACGAGTAGGCGAGGTGACGTATCTAGTAGCTTTATCACCCGAGCTGGAACACATCCACAATGTGTTTCACATTTTCGTGTTGCACCCGTACAAGCCTGACTATAAACATGTGGTATCATATGACTTATGAGGAAATTCCTATCCAAGTGATAGATAGAAAAGAGCAAACTTTGATAAATAAAACTACATCTTCTGTAAAAGTAATTTGGCAAAACGACTGTAGTGTCCCCAAATCCAGGTACTAATCACCACGAACCTGGTACACCAATTCTATAACTATTATGGAAGATATAAACATAAATTATTTATACAAATACCTTTACACATAATCCCCAAGGTCGATAACCTTAATGTAATACCTGAATTCAAAATCCTAATCAACATACAATATCATTATCACACAATATTGTTACAAGTTTTAGCTGCACAATAATCCAATACTGGAATTGTCTTTTACTTTGCCTGTATCCAACGTTTTTTCTTAATCTAAAATGTTTATCATGATATAGCAAGGGTGAACAACAAGTTTGCCCAGCAAGTTTAAGTTCAAAGAAAGATATATCATGATTGAAAGAATAATAAGCTGGCTAACAAACTTTCTATAATATAATAATTGTGAAAGAACATGAATTAATTTTCATAATTAAATGACCAAGTCAGTAATAATGAATGGCCAACAATGAACATGACCAATTTAAATGGACCAAATGGTAAGGAAGGTGATCAACCTTTTATACCTGATAAACATATGCAACATGCACAACGTGCGAATCAATAATCAAAGATGTGATATAATCAACAATGATTAACCAATAGCATGCTTGAAAAATCATAACACAGGTTTGAGTTAGAGAAACTTGCATAATAAAAGTATAGTTTGAGAAACTTGCATGTATCATAGATTATTGGATTAATTTTTTATTAATCTTAATTGGGACCACACATGTATATTATTAATGTGTATTATCATGAATAAGTCTAAATTTAAGTGATTTAATTAAGTTTTAAGTAGGCTTAAAGGTATGTTTGTCATGGTCTTAATGTGTAGAGATCGGATTTGTATTTTTAAATTGATGAGGGGCCAATTTAAAAATACTAAAAGATAGTAACTTCCATTTAGCAGTTTCTTAACACGGCAGTTTTCTTTATAAGGGGTCATGGTCCCCAATTGAGCGTATGTTTTTTTTTATCTCTTCATTGTTTTCTCTGTATCCCCATCAATAGAGAAATTCACTCTAAAATACGCATCAATTGGAAGATCTCAACCCGTTTGATCAAACAATATTATGGAATCTGGTACGCTTCTGTTATGTTCTTTCTTCTTCTTTTGTTTCAACATGGGTTATATTTATAAACATGTTTTGTTTCAGTAATTAATTTTCTACAATACATGTTTAGTTTCAGTAATTAATTTTAACAATTATATCTCCCACTGGACCACATATGTATTCTAAGAAATGTGTTTAACTTTAGTAAGCTCCTGAAATTTGTTTTCATGTTCTAAAGGGTATCCAAACAATCTTGTCCATTAGCTACATTAATATAGGATCAAAGCGGTCTTCATTACAATAGCCGTAATTGGACATATCAATGGTCTTGTATGCCAACATAGCTTAATAACATAGATCAATCACGGATGCATAGCATGGAAATTACATGTAATGTGATTCACACATGCCTATTTCCAACTAGTCCTATTTAATTAACTTTAGTGAGATCAATACTTCAATATACTTAATAGAGTGTAGTAAACTGAATATTTTAATTCTGCAGAAAATATATAAATAAAATCTGTAGTTTTAACATAGAGTAATAATCCGAATACAAACTCCCACTAAACTAAAGTATCCTCAAATAGAATTACACCCATATGAGCAGTGTGCTCGTGAAAGACATTTGGTGATAATCCTTTTGTGAGCGGATCCGCTATCATGGAGTTTGTCCTAATGTGCTCTATAGAAATCTGTCCATTCTGCACTCTTTCTTGTACAACGAGAAACTTGATTTTAATGTGCTTTGACTTTGTCTAGCTTCTGTTGTTGTTGGAATATAATACCGCTAATTTATTGTCACAATATAATTTTAATGCTCTTTCAACACCCTCCAAAATTCGCAGCCCAGTGACAAAATTTCGTAACCATGTTATATGATTTGATGCCTCATAACATGCTACAAACTCTGCAGCCATGGTAGACGAAACAACGAGCGTCTGTTTTGCAGACCTCTGTGAAATCGTTCCACCAGCCAACAAGTAAACATAACCTGAAGTGGATCTCCAGCTATCTTGGCACCCAGCAAAATCAGAATCGGAATACCCAATGATCTATAACCGATCCGATCTCTTATATGTGAGCATATAATCCTTTGTTCTTTGTAAATACCTCATAACCTGTTTGACTGCCTTCTAATGATCCATGCCAAGATTACTTAAATATCTGCCTAACATGCCAACTATGAACGCAATATCCGGACGCATACATACTTGAGCATATATTAGACTCCCTACAGCCGATGTATAGGGAATCTTTTGCATTTCTTTAATTTTAAGGCTATTCTTTGGGCATTGACTGAGACTAAACTTGTCTCCTTTAGCGATCGAGGTTTTACCTGATTTGTAATTTTGCATGTTAAACCTATTGAGAACTTTCTCAATATAATTTCTTTGTGACAATCCCAATATACGTCGAGAACGTTCTCGGTGTATCTCAATTCCTAACACAAAAGAAGCATTACCAAGATCTTTCATTTCAAAGTTCTTTGATAGAAATCTCTTAGTGTCAAGCAACATGTCTATGTCATTTGTGGCAAATAATATGTCATCGACATATAAAACCAGGAAAATATGTTTACTCCCACTGAATTTGTGATATACACAATTATCAATAATATTTGTTTCAAAACCATATGAAATAATGACTTGATGAAATTTGAAGTACCACTGACAAGATGCCTGCTTGAGTCCATAGATGGATTTTGTCAATTTGCAAACCATATTCTTTGGGTCTCCAGACACAAAGTTTTCTGGCTGCGCCATATAAATTGTTTCTTCAATGTCACCATTGAGAAATGTTGTTTTGACATCCATTTGATGTAACTCAACGTCAAAATGTGCAACAAGCGCCATAATTGTCATAAAATAGTCTTTCGAAGAAACCAGAGAGAAAGTCTCTTTAAAGTAAATTCTTTCCTTTTGAGCAAAGCCTTTAGCCACAAGACGTGCCTTATACCTTTCCACATTACCATTTGAATCCCTTTTGGTTTTAAATATCCATTTGCAGCCTACGGGTTTCGCACCATACGGTAATGGAACAAGTTCCGAAAATTTATTATCTTACATAGACTTGTACTCTTCATTCATGGCTTCAATCCATTTTTGAGAGTTAAAACTTTGCATGGCTTGCCAGAAATTAATTGGATCATCTTCCGACAATCCATTTTCTACCTCCTATTCTTAAAGATATACAATATAATCGTTTGAAATTGCAAATTTTCTTTCTCTCGTGGATCGTCTTAATTGCTCAGATTCTTAAGGTTGTTGAGTTACAGGTATAGAAAATTGTACATTATCAAAAATAGTAGTAGGAATTGATTTTTCGCCTTCTTCCTCCTGAAAGACAATATTCCTGATTTGATTTCTTCCCCCAAACTCAACATCCTCAAAAAATGTTGCAGTTCCCGTCTCAAGAATTGACTTACTAGTGGGATCATAAAACTTGTAACCCCGTTATCGTTCTGCATAGCCAATAAAGTAGCTGCTAACAGTTTTGGAGTCCAATTACCTTTCATAAGGCTTATAAGGCCTCGCTTCAGCAAGACATCCCCAAACATGTAAGTGCTTTAGACTAGGCTTTTGCCCAACCCAAAGTTCATACGGTATTTTTGCAGTTGCTTTTGTTGGCAGCCGATTGAGGATATAAGTTGTTGTCTTTAGAGCCTCACCTCAGAGTGACTCTGGTAAAGTAGATTGACTAATCATACTTCTTACCATATCTTTAAGAGTCCAGTTTCGTCTCTTAGATACACCATTCATACTCGGTGACCCTGGCATAGTGTACTGTGGGACGATTCCACATTCCTCTAGGTATTTAGCAAACGGTCCTGGACATTGTTCACCTGAGCCGTCATATCTGCCGTAATATTCACCACCACGATCAGATTTGACCTTTTTAATCCGTTTATTGAGTTATAACTCAACTTTGGCCTTAAATGTTTTGAACACATCCAAAGACTACGATTTTTCATGTATAAGAAATAGGTAACCATATCTAGAATACTCGTCTATGAATGTTATAAAGTATTATTGACCATTCTAAGAAGCTGTAGGGAATGGACCACAAATATCTGTATATATTAATTCTAAGACTTCTATAGTTCGATTGGCACCTATTTTATTCGTTTTAGTCTGTTTTCCCTTGA
Source organism: Panax japonicus (assembly GCA_020205505.1). Classification (NCBI taxonomy): domain Eukaryota; kingdom Viridiplantae; phylum Streptophyta; class Magnoliopsida; order Apiales; family Araliaceae; genus Panax; species Panax japonicus. The sequence continues at coordinate 55,348,765 of CM035114.1, read as the reverse complement.
TACACTGAACACAGACATCAAAGTCAGAAAAATCAAGGGAGTCAAAAATCCCATCAGACACAAGACGCTTAACTCTTGATTTAGAGATGTGACCTAGGCGTTTGTGCCATAATGAGGCTGAATTTTCTTTATCTAATTTTTTTTAGTACCACGCGTTTCCACATGCAATGTGAGACCCCAGATTTTATGAATAAAGATTTAAATTTCATGAAATATTTTTTTTGAATATTGTGGTGTGGATTTGATATAATGTTATAGTTGTGGGTAATATTTACAAATTTTGTAAAGTAAGAAAGTGGTTATATAATATTCGATTGGTCGAGGAATATTCGTTTTAATAGGGAATATTCATACGACGACACAATCATTGGTGGACCCCACAACGGAAGTATTGTCGTAGTAAGAAAATGACAGAATTATCTATTATTAAAAATAACGGCAAAAGTGTTACTGTGAGACCCCGAATTTTATGAAATAAAAGTATTCAATTTTTCTATTTTGGAAAATAGTTAAATTGATAAAAGTTTAAAGTTAAGGGTCATATTTGAAAAATTTTCAAAGTAGACAAGTTGTCATAAAATACCCGGTTACTATTCACGAGTTACTATTCACGGGTTACTATTCATCGAAATTACTATTCACTCTAGTATTGTTCACTCGAGTATTTGAGACACTTTTTGTGTCGGAGTTACTATTCACGAGTTACTATTCACGGGTTACTATTCACAGAAATTACTATTATCTCTAATATTGTTCACTCGGGTATTTGGGGTATTTTTCGTGTCGGGGTACTATTCACGGGGTACTATTCCCGAAGTACTATTCACGGGGTACTATTCACCCGAACAAAATATTTTATTGAAAATAACGGCGGGAGTTTTACCGTTAAAACTGTTGAACTACTCGGTAGTAAAAGTACAGTAATACGCGTTGTTGCATAGTAGCACACGGTATTGATTATTGATATTTATGTAAGAAGTCGCTCAGTTTGACTCAATTATTGTTGATTATTAATATGAATTATTATAGCAATAATGACGTTTTGTTTTAATTATTATAGCGATAATGACGTTTTGTTTTATTCGTATTATTAACGCAATAAAACAGAAACATCTTTTTATATAAAACAGAATACTTTATTAAAGTTATTCTATAATTAGAATATATTATATTTTATTATACATAGTGTTGCATAGTGTTTTGCATAGTGTTGCATAGTGTTTGCATAGTAAAAATCTTTTTATATAAATAGAATATATTATATTTTATTTAAAAGATTTTTCTTTAAATATGGACCGTTAGATTAAAGTAAAACAATCTGGACCGTTCATGGATTAGTTACTATGCATTCCATTTTCCTATAAATAGAAGCTCATTCCTTCATTATTTTCTTACGAATTCATTGAAACTCTAGAGAGAGAAATTATAGAGAGAAGCTATAGAGAGAAAATTATAGAGAGAAATAAGAAGAGTATTCTGCTACTTCACTACTTCTATATCCAGTTCTTTTACAGTAAGGGGTGTTATTCTTTCTTCTTGAAGAGAACTTATGTTATTCCATTCTTTATTATTCTGTTGGAATAACCTGTAAAAGTGGCATACCCTATACATAACCTGTATATGCGGAATACCCTATACTTGGTGACATTCTTTTACTATTCCGTCTTTATATTTCTGTCAGAATATCCTGTCTGTGCTATACGCCGGACCTGGTTCCATTTTACTATTCCGTCTTTATATTTCTGTCGGAATATCCTGTCTGTGCTATACGCCGGACCTGGTTCCATCATTTATTATTCCGCATTTATTATTCTGTTGGAATAACCTGTCTGTGCGGTCTCTATCACATGCATGGTGAATGATTCTTTATATTCAGTCCTTATTAAATTTTGGAAATAATCTCTAAGTGGATTACCGCATGGCGGTGAAAATCCATTTGCAGTTTCATATATTCTTTTCTATACTGTTGGTTATTGGTTTTACAGTTGTATGTCTTTGACCTATAGTGAAAAGATGATATGTTATTGAATATCTTTGGCTTACGTGCAAAGATGAATTGTTAATTGATAGCTTTGTCCCGTAGTGCAAAGATGGACAGGTGTATGACATGATCATGACCGTTGGTGATACTAACGAATGTCCTTGGCACGTAGTGCGAGGATGATTCAATGATGTGGATTATTTAGCTGAGTCTCAGCGATTGATTTTATAGTTGAATATCTTTGGCACATAGTGCAAAGGTAGACAACTGATTTGTCTGATCATTGTTATTACACTTGAATATCTTCAGCCATTGGGGTAAAGATATTGAGTAAATGTTCTATTAAGCATTGTGGCAAGAAGGAATTGTTAATTCATGTTATTATAAATATTATAATCTTTAGTGGTTCAGGTGAATACAGGTGATAAAAGTTGATGAAAACACGATTATCTTTGGCATGTAGTGCATGGATAATTCGTGGTCGTGATACTAAAGAATATCCTTAGCCTGTAGTGCAGGGATGATTTAATGATGTGGATTATTTATTGAGCTGAGTCTCAGCGATAAAAGTGATGAAAAACATTTTAAATCATAGAAGATAGTATATTTTATTCTCTACTTGACTCTTCTAATAGATTGTTTGTTCCGCTGCAGTTAAACTTGATGTTGTTATATTGTATCAGTTTAACACTGTTGAAGGCTAACGATAATTTATTCTTCATTATCTTAGTCATAATATTTCTTACTGGGCTAGTTGAGCTCACCCTTTCTTTCACTGTTCTCTTCAGGAAATGAGAACATGGTTGGGACGAGTCAGGGAACGGAGTGACGGTCCAGAGGATAGCATTAGTAGTCCTCACTATTCTGTTAGATAGTGTGACAATAATTGTAACGAGGACTCTTTTTGAGTTTGTATAATCTCTAGTAGACAATAATTGTATTCAAACTCACAGTTATGTTTTGTCGTATTGTACACGACAGTGGTATTAGTAAGTTGTATTTGAATTCTGTACCATGTATCTGGCGACCCAAGATGGGTGACGTGTACCTAATTTTGGGGGCGTCACAGTTGGTATCAGAGCTTAGGGATATGATCCCTGGCTAAGATGTGAGACAAGAACTAGGAGGGGAGAGACGGGGAATTCCTTCGCTAGTATGACCTACCTAAGTTAATGTGGTATTTATTTGGTCGGTCAGAGTATAGGGATAATATGTGATATGTTAATTAACCCTTATTTTGAAACTATGTTCTAGAATAATATTTGAAATACAGGAGATGAGATATAGGAAAATCGTGATAGAGCGGAAATAACTGGAAAGGTACAATCCGAAAAGAAAGTAAGGTATTCTCATCTCTTCGAATATCAGGTACGTACGTAAATTTCGAGGGCGAAATTTCATAAGGAGGGGAGATTGTGAGACCCCGAATTTTATGAAATAAAAGTATTCAATTTTTCTATTTTGGTAAATAGTTAAATTGATAAAAGTTTAAAGTTAAGGGTAATATTTGAAAAATTTTCAAAGTAGACAAGTTGTCATAAAATACCCGGTTACTATTCACGAGTTACTATTCACGGGTTACTATTCATCGAAATTACTATTCACTCTAGTATTGTTCACTCGAGTATTTGAGACACTTTTTGTGTCGGAGTTACTATTCACGAGTTACTATTCACGGGTTACTATTCACAGAAATTACTATTCACTCTAATATTGTTCACTCGGGTATTTGGGGTATTTTTCGTGTCGGGGTACTATTCACGGGGTACTATTCCCGAAGTACTATTCACGGGGTACTATTCACCCGAACAAAATATTTTATTGAAAATAACGGCGGGAGTTTTACCGTTAAAACTGTTGAACTACTCCGTAGTAAAAGTACAGTAATACGCGTTGTTGCATAGTAGCACACGGTATTGATTATTGATATTTATGTAAGAAGTCGCTCAGTTTGACTCAATTATTGTTGATTATTAATATGAATTATTATAGCGATAATGACGTTTTGTTTTAATTATTATAGCGATAATGACGTTTTGTTTTATTCGTATTATTAACGCAATAAAACAGAAACATCTTTTTATATAAAACAGAATACTTTATTAAAGTTATTCTATAATTAGAATATATTATATTTTATTATACATAGTGTTGCATAGTGTTTTGCATAGTGTTGCATAGTGTTTGCATAGTAAAAATCTTTTTATATAAATAGAATATATTATATTTTATTTAAAAGATTTTTCTTTAAATATGGACCGTTAGATTAAAGTAAAACAATCTGGACCGTTCATGGATTAGTTACTATGCATTCCATTTTCCTATAAATAGAAGCTCATTCCTTCATTATTTTCTTACGAATTCATTGAAACTCTAGAGAGAGAAATTATAGAGAGAAGCTATAGAGAGAAAATTATAGAGAGAAATAAGAAGAGTATTCTGCTACTTCACTACTTCTATATCCAGTTCTTTTACGGTAAGGGGTGTTATTCTTTCTTCTTGAAGAGAACTTATGTTATTCCATTCTTTATTATTCTGTTGGAATAACCTGTAAAAGTGGCATACCCTATACATAACCTGTATATGCGGAATACCCTATACTTGGTGACATTCTTTTACTATTCCGTCTTTATATTTCTGTCAGAATATCCTGTCTGTGCTATACGCCGGACCTGGTTCCATTTTACTATTCCGTCTTTATATTTCTGTCAGAATATCCTGTCTGTGCTATACGTCGGACCTGGTTCCATCATTTATTATTCCGCATTTATTATTCTGTTGGAATAACCTGTCTGTGCGGTCTCTATCGCATGCATGGTGAATGATTCTTTATATTTAGTCCTTATTAAATTTTGGAAATAATCTCTAAGTGGATTACCGCATGGCGGTGAAAATCCATTTGCAGTTTCATATATTCTTTACTATACTGTTGGTTATTGGTTTTACAGTTGTATGTCTTTGACCTATAGTGAAAAGATGATATGTTATTGAATATCTTTGGCTTACGTGCAAAGATGAATTGTTAATTGATAGCTTTGTCCCGTAGTGCAAAGATGGACAGGTGTATGACATGATCATGACCGTTGGTGATACTAACGAATGTCCTTGGCACGTAGTGCGAGGATGATTCAATGATGTGGATTATTTAGCTGAGTCTCAGCGATTGATTTTATAGTTGAATATCTTTGGCACATAGTGCAAAGGTAGACAACTGATTTGTCTGATCATTGTTATTACACTTGAATATCTTCAGCCATTGGGGTAAAGATATTGAGTAAATGTTCTATTAAGCATTGTGGCAAGAAGGAATTGTTAATTCATGTTATTATAAATATTATAATCTTTAGTGGTTCAGGTGAATACAGGTGATAAAAGTTGATGAAAACACGATTATGTTGTTATATTGTATCAGTTTAACACTATTGAAGGCTAACGATAATTTATTCTTCATTATCTTAGTCATAATATTTTTTACTGGGCTAGTTGAGCTCACCCTTTCTTTCACTGTTCTCTTCAGGAAATGAGAACATGGTTGGGACGAGTCAGGGAACGGAGTGACGGTCCAGAGGATAGCATTAGTAGTCCTCACTATTCTGTTAGATAGTGTGACAATAATTGTAACGAGGACTCTTTTTGAGTTTGTATAATCTCTAGTAGACAATAATTGTATTCAAACTCACAGTTATGTTTTGTCGTATTGTACACGACAGTGGTATTAGTAAGTTGTATTTGAATTCTGTACCATGTATCTGGCGACCCAAGATGGGTGACGTGTACCTAATTTTGGGGACGTCACAGTTACCGTTAAAACTGTTGAACTATCAGGTAGTAAAAGTACAGTAATACGCGTTGTTGCGTAGTAGCACACGATATTGGTTATTGATGCTTACGTGAGAAGTCACTCAGTTATACTCAATTATTGCTACAGTAATTGCTGCATCATATCTCTCATATTATTGATTCAATTATTGTCACAGTATCATTTGTATAATATGTTATATTATTAAACCAATAATTGAGACGGCAAAGTTATTCATATTATTATTTACAATATTGACAATGTTTAGAAGTTCTGTCAAGGAGAGGTTTCGTCATCTAATTATGCGTCAATAAGGAGAAATCCTTATCGGAAAGTCCCCTCTTTCCTGGGAACGACCTGGTTGTTAAATATTATGAATTATAATATTAATGATGAATAAGTTCGTATTGATTAAAGATGAAATTGATAGTTCCATTGTGTTGGAATTATTAGTATTAGTGAAAAATGATATTTATTTCGATAATAATTGATGTTTGGAGGTTATATTGACCAATCGGGTATTTAACCGAATAAATGTGTAATTAATTGCTATTAATTCATATGATTATAATTATTTATTCATATGTGTGTACTATTGATTTACATTTCTGTACTATTAGGGGAGGTGGTGCAAGATTGATAATACTTGCATGACTAAGTTAAAAATAGAGGTATAGTTGAAGGTACTATATTGTAATTCGTATTTTCACATGATTATAACTATTGATTCACATGATTGAACTATTGATTCACATTATTTACTATTAGGGGAGGTGGTGCAAGTTTGATAATACTTGCAGGACTAAATTAAAAATAAAAAAAAGTGGAAGGTATTATACTGTAATATTTCGAGCCCCAAAACGTGCAATTATCGAAACTATATTTTTCTATAAATAGAAGCTCATTCTTCCTTCATTTCTCACTAATTCACAAAAGCTATAAAGCAATTATTATAGAGAGAAAGAATAAGAGAAGTCTGCTACCTCACTATTCTAGTATTCAATTTTTTCCAAGGTAAGGGGTATTATTCTTTCGTATTCGTGAAGAGAGTTATTTTCTTTCAATACTCGTAAGGGTTGTTAATCAATTCTTTATTATTTCTTTATTATTATGTTAGAATAACCTGTCTATACGAAGTATCGCATACATGGTGAAATTCTTCTGTTATTCCATTCTTTATTATTCTATTGGAATAACCTGTCTGTGCGGTCTATCGCATGCCTGGTGAATTCTATTGTTATTCCACTCTTTATTATTCTGTTGGAATATCCTGTATGTGCAGATTACGCATGACCTGGTTCCGTTCTTTATTATTCTGTTGGAATATCCTGTCTGTGCGGATTATGCATGAACTGGTTCCATTCTTTATTATTCTGTTAGGAATAACCTGTTTGTGCGGTCTATCGCATGCCTGGTGAATTCTTCTGTTATTATATTCTTTATTATTCTGTTAGAATAACCTGTCTTTATGGATTACTGCATGCATGGTGAATGACCTTTCGTATTCATTCTTTATTAAATTGTGGAAATGATCTATATACATGGATTACCGCATGGCGGGTGAAAATCCATTTGCAATTTCGTATATTCTATTATACTCGTATGAGATATCATTTCTTTTGTACTCGTAATGAAATATCTTTTTCTTTGGTATTTTTCTTTTATGAGTTACTATTCACAGGTTATTATTCATCCGGTTACTATTCACTCTAGTATTATTCACTTGTGTATTCGGGGCACTTTTCGTGCCGGAGTACTATTCACGAGTTACTATTTACTCGATTACTATTCACTCTAGCATCATTCACTTAGGTATTTGAGGCACTTTTCGTGTCGGGGTACTATTCACGGGATATTATTCACGGGATACTATTCACCCGAAAAATATATTTCTTTTCTGTCCAAATTATTTTGGTACATAAATATTATTCTTGAATTTTACTCCACAAAGCAGTATCATGTTGATAATTTAAACGTTATTGATTTCTGGATAAATTAAATTATAAATCTTTAAAATCTATCCTTGAACTTGTTTTATTGAATTATTATGTCATTGTCATCATCATCATGCTTATATTGTGATGAAAGTCATCTTCGGCTTACGTGCATAGATGGACTTGGTATGATTATGACCAGAAATTATTCGATATAATCATGACCGTAATATGATGTGGTAAAAGTCCTCATTGGCCTGTAGTTCATTGATGGACAGTTGTTGGTGTGATTATGACCAGGGATTATTCGGTATAGTCATGACCATTGATGATTACATGAATATCCTTGGCCGTGATGCAGGGATGATTCAATTTTATTTATTAAGCTGAGTCTCAGCGATAAAGTTGATGAAAAACTTTCTAAATCATAGACGATAGTAAATTTTATGCTCTACTTGACTCTTCTAATGGATTGTTTATTCCGCTGCAGTTAAACTTATTGTCTATTATATTCTATCAGTTTAACATTGTTGAAGGCTAATGATAATTTATTCTGCATTATCTTAGTCATAATATTTCTTACTGGGCTAGTTGAGCTCACCCTTTGCTTTCATTGTTCTCTTCAAGAAATGTGAATATAGCTGGGACTAGTCGGGGAATGGAGTGACGGTCCAGATGATAGCATTAGTAGTCCTCACTATTCTGTTAAATAGTGTGATAATAAATGTAATGAGGACTCCATTGAGTGTGGATATTGTCTAGATGACAATATTTGTATTAAAACTCACAGCATATGTTTTGTCGTATTTTACACGACTGTTGTATAATTAAGTTGTATTTGAATTTAGTACCATGTATTTGGCGACTCAAGATGAGTGATGTTTACCTATTTTGGGGGCGTTACATGCAAGGTTTCATTATAAGATGAAATAGTTTCCAGCAAATATAGATTATCAAAAAAATTAAGTAAACCGGTACCAACTATATTCGAATTAATAGACAAATTGAAATTCTTATTTCAAAAAGAACAATAATAACCGAATTTATCCAATGCAGAAGTAGAAACTAAATTTCGTCTAAATAACGGTACAACAAAAGTGTCTTTTAAATCCAAATAGTAACCAGTACTTAACAACAATCTAAAATGCCCTATTGCCTCCACCCCCACTGATTTTCCATCACCCACATAGATACGTCTTTCAGCATCAGTTGGCATTCAGGAGTGCAGGCAACCCTGCATAGAAACAGAAATGTGAGTAGTAGCACCAGAATCTACCCACCAAGTGTTTCTTGGTACTGAAGTTAAATTAATTTCAGAACATACCAAAACATGAAATGTACCTTTCTTTTCACGCCAGGCGGCAAATTTGGTACAATCCTTCTTTTTATGTCCGGGCTTGCCACAAAAGAAACAACCATTTTCAGTCTTTTGTTTCTTTTGCCCCGGACCCTTAGGAACATCAACTTCTTTTCCCCTATCTTTCCTCTTGCCCTTGCCTTTATAGGTTCTTGCAAAATGAGCACTTTCGGTCCTATCTTGCTTCAATCTGTCTTCCTCTTGAACACAAAATGAAATGAGCTCATTGAGAGTCCATTTCTCCTTCTGGCAGTTATAACTAACTTTAAACTGACTGAATTGTGCAGGAAGCGAAATAAGGATCTAATGTACGAGCATATCATCCGATAAATCAAGCTTTAGTGCCTTAAGCTTTGAAGCAAGATGAGACATCTCCATGATGTACTCTCTGACATTACCCTTGCCCTTGTACTTCATTGAAATTAAGCTTGCTAAAAGCGTGCTTGTTTCAGCCTTATCGTTTTTGACAAGACGGTTCTAAATTATTGAAAGAAACTCAATGGTTGTGATATTGTCATTTGTAATTGCACCTTTAAAGGCTTCTGGAATACCACGCTTCATGATCATAAGACTTAGCCTGTTAGAACGGTCCCACTTTTCAAAGTACCCAATTTCCTCGGGAGTACTTTCTTCAGTGAGGTCATTCGGTTTCGGCATTCTTAATGTCAAGTCTATGTCCATGCAGCCAATAACAATTAATATGTTCTCTTTCCAGTCCTTAAAGTTTGTTCCATTTAACATTTGAACATTATTCATGTTAGCAGATATAGCGGTAGTAGACATTAAAGCTGAAATAGAGAACAAATATATATTTAATAAAAATAAATAAAATTAATAAACTACTATGTTCACATTAAATAACCAAATAAACAACCTTTAAATTGATTAATTTTATGGCAACATTTTAAGATACCTAGCACAACATTAATATCATGCCTTTGGACAGTGATATTAATTGTAATTGGTACTCTTGTTAAAATAAATGAACATTTACAATAATAATGTCAAATAACAAATCCATGTTTGCATGAATTCATTATTCATATTAAGTTACCTTGATAAGTATCACATGTTTATCATCACAAATATATATATATATATATATATATGAAATTCGATCAAATATGTACCCATCTTTGAATTGGTTAATATTTGCATGAATTACACATATATGAACATTTAAACAATCTAGACAAGAGAGGTCACTTTAGTGACATCTTATTTTAATTGATTACTCCCTCCGTCCCAAATTAATTGCTCAGTTTTAATTTTTTTTAAGTCAAATTGACTATTTTTAGAATTAATAATTAAGCATATATAAATATATTTCTAAAATTATAAATATTGGGGTTAGTAATAAATTGTATATACTTTCTTTTGGTTATAATTTCTTCACCTATATTTTAGATAAATAGTAAAAAGATTAGTTTTAAAAATGGTCAATTTAATTTTAAAAAGTTAAAATTGAGCAATTAATTTGGGACGGAGAGAGTATTATTAAAAAAAATTATTTATTTTTTTAATTTTTATTTTGTTTAATTATTATTATATAGCCAGAAATAGTGAAAATTTATATATCATTCAATCCTCAATTTATGACTTGGACAACAACTGACATGTTAAACATAATAACAATGACATGCGAAAATATCAACTGACATGTTAAACATAATAACAGTAGTGACATGCGAAAAGTCTTGCAAAAAATAAAAAAAAATCTCCATTTAACATAATAACACAAGTCTGGTTCTGATTTTATGTTCCATTTAACAAGTTGACTAATAAGTCTTGCAGAAAAATCAAGTTTTATTGGAAGAATTGTGACAGAATTTTTAAACGCATATGCCTATACACTTTAATTGGCGATTGAAAAATAATAATAACCGAAAGAAATAGTGAAATTAAATTCAAAGTCATAAACCAAATATTTGTTTTATGATTTAGACTTCAAAAGTAAATTGACAACTATCTCTTCCTAATTTTCAAAAAAAACAGTCAAACCATTTTTTTTCTTTTTTTATTAATTAACTTTTCACCTAATACCTTGAAATTAATAAATACTACCGACTATGTGGAGTATTGTTTATGAATGTTATGTACGGGTACGACTCTTCTAAACATACAGGATAGCTAGGATACTACTCCACTACTACTAATGCATTAATTATTATTGTTAACCGCTAAAACTCCAACAAATTCATAAAAATGATTTAGATGGAAGCCTTTAATGCCCAAACATTATACTCCTATGTATTTTTTATTTATTTTTTAATAAATTTTTTAAAATTCATAAATTCTTTATGAATCAATCATGGGTGGCTATGATACCAATTGTTAAAATTAATTACTGAAACTAAACATGTATTGTAGAAAATTAATTATTGAAACAAAACATGTTTATAAATATAACCCATGTTGAAACAAAAGAAGAAGAAAGAACATAACGGAAGCGTACCAGATTTCATAATATTGAGATCTTCCAATTGATGCGTATTTTAGAGTGAATTTCTCTGTTGATGGGGATACAGAGAAAATAATGAAGAGATAAAAAAACGTACGCTCAATTGGGGACTATGACCCCTTATAAAGAAAATTGCCGTGTGAAGAAACTGCTAAATGGTAGCTACTATCTTTTAGTATTTTAAAATTGGCCCCTCATCAATTTAAAAATACAAATCCGATCTCTACACATTAATACCATGGCAAATATACCCTTAAGCCTACTTAAAACTTAATTAAATCACTTAAATTTAGACTTACACATGATAATACATATTAATAAAATACATGTGTGGTCCCAATTAAGATTAATAAAAAATTAATCAAACATAGATTACTGCTACGCAAAACTAATTTAGCTTCAGTTGAGAGACCTATTATTGATATTATCGATCTCTCAATTAGAATAATATCATCACATATATGACTGCTATATACAGTCATAATATAACTTTAAAACATAAGCACGTATCCCTAATAGTCGCTAAAACACATAAGACCAGGTATCAAGTCAAACTATTTTAGTCTCAGTTAAATTCGATATTAATTCGACGTCCCGACTACCTAATCGGACAATTAACGAGCCTATTTTCAATAAGACTCTACTTAAACGCTTCAATATTATCTTAGATAATTCAAACATTAGTCATAATATTTTTCAGTAGCTCATAATAATTTTCAAATAATTATTATCATTTATAATGATTTTTTTAATTATTAATATCATTTTTAAATAATTTAAATACTAAGTAATTCCATTATCATTAATATTTAATTAATTTCAAATATTAATGAAATACATATCATATTATTATAAATTATTTATAATATCTTAAAGTATATTTAATACCTTAATATAGCCTTTAAATGATTTTAAAATATTTAAAACTGTTATTAATTAACTACCATTAATATTAAAATATTAATGTATTTCATGACAAAATATTAAAAGTTATGTTTTATAACTTAAAACATTTTTAAAACCTTTAAATCATTTTTATATGATTTTTAAAACATTAAAACTATTTTTCCATAATTTATTTAATACAAGTATTAAATAAATTTATTATCATTAATATTAAATTATTAATGAAATTCATCCCAAAATATTAAAAGTCATTCAAGATAACTTATAATATTTTCTAACACTTTAATATATTTTCAAATAATTTTTAAAATATTAAAATCATTTTTAAGTAATTTATTTAATATAATTATTAAATATCATTAATATTAAAATATTAATTATCTCAAATTATTAAAACTTAATTTTTATACCTTAAAATAATTTTTACAAATTAATTATGAATTTTTCATAATTATTTACCATTTTATTCTAATTATTCAAATTAAATAATTCATTTTTAATAAAAATGTCGCTAAAGGGGCTATCATGACAAAACTATCGCTATAGGTGTTCTTGAGCCTTCAAGAATATTCAAAGTTAGTATCAGGGTACCTACTTTTACCACTTCTAATTTTATGTTCATGATATTTTCTGGGCATGAAAGTGTACTAGCTATGTAGTATTGATGTAATACTACAAGCACAAACAAAGTTCAGGGTCAAACTACAACATAACAAGAAGTTATAAGCCATCAAAAATCATGTCAGAGCTGTTTTTTTGCCCCAGAAACTCAAACAGTGTTAAGGGTCCTTTTTGAGCCTTAATAATTTGGATTCTGGGCTTTGTTGGTGTGTTAAAGTGTAACACTTATGTAGTATGTATGGCAAGGTACAAAAGTAATACACTTTTGTAGCTTAACAACATCATAGAAATAAGATCTAGCTTGGTCAAAGTACCAGCCAGAAACTGTTCTTGAGAAATTTGGGTTTTCCAGAAATTCATAAAGTCAGTTGGTAAACCCAGTTTTGACCATGAATATCTTTGATCCTGTTGATGATCTAGGTGTTCTAGTGTCATGGTTTAGTAGTCCATATGTCAGACTACAAAAGCTATACATTTACATGGCCTAACAACTTAACAGTTACAAGATCAAAGCCCTGCAAAATGGTTGTCAAACATTTTTGGGAAATCTAGGTTTTCCAGAACCCATTTTCTATAACTGGTCAACCATGTTTGACCATGAATAACTTGTGATCTAGAATTGCTATGGACTTGATTCCAATTCCAGTGTACTTTCCTCATGGCATAGAATATCAATGATACACTTAGCCATCCTAACATCTAACAGATTGAGATCTAGAGGCTCTGACATATATGGCTGTCAGACCTCAAATTAGGGTTCTTGACTGTTTTCAAAAAAATTATTTTCATGCACTTAGATGTTATAGATCTATAGATCTATGATGTATCATTATAGATCACTAAATAACATCATATAACACATATCTAAACATCAAAACACATAATCAACTGAAATCTTAAGGATCTAGCATGGATTAGGGTTTATACCTTTTATACTCTAATCTTTGATTCTGCCCTCATGATCCGATCTTGGATAGTGTATGGGATGATATGGGATTAACTTATCACTGATTTCCTCTCAACATTTCGAGAATTAGAGAGAGGGAAAGTGTTGGTTAAGTTAGAAAATAAAGTAAAGGTTTTCTTAACTTTTAAGTTTCCAAATCTTTGATTCAATGTATAAGGATGATGTAGGTGGAAAGATTTGAATGATTGGAATAGATAATAAGCACATGGCAAATCTCCATTTGATGACTCACAAAATTTGACAAAATCTTTTACTTAAAAGTTAAGTAAAAGGGCATTTTGGTAATTTTTGCACCTACTAAGTGTATTTTGGTAATTTCCCCATCAATTTGAAGGGTAATTTGGTCTTTTCACATATATATCCCATAACTTTTAACCCTTAGGATTTTATACTAAGCATTAGGGTTCCCAGATTGGGGTTTAGAAATTTTTGATTAGGGTTTAGGATTTCCAGAACTAAAATTAGGGTTTCCAAAGCTGGAATTAGGGTTTCTAACCAATCGTTAGGGTTTCTTAACTGAACATCGAAGTTCTTATTATAACATTTGGGTTAGCCAATGTTACAGCTTTACTTGATTCATACTTAACCCTTAACCACATACTATACACACATATAATCATAACACACAAAACCATACAAGTCCTTCACAAAAAACTTTAAATCCATACTATATTTCCTGTCTAGGTCTTATTATTCAACCTTTATTCAATCATTTAAGATTTTATAAATAATATAAATTTTCTGGTTGTCACAACCACAACGCTGAGGAGGCTACGTGGGAGTTAGAGGATAAGATGAGGAGGGACTATCCCCATCTTTTTATGTAACATTATACCAATTCCGAGTACGAAATTTTTATAAAGGGGGGAGGATGTAATACCCGAGAATTTTATGAATATTATTAATAATTATATTTATAAAAGCCGAATATTTTATGAAAGTAGTATGCACACTAGCCAATCATGTTTGATGATAAAGCATATACTTTGTAACAATCTTATTCATTTATTAATAAAAAATATTAAGGCTTTTAATTATCTACATGATGCTGTTTTATAATATGTGATAAACCCATAGTTTTAAACAATTCTTTTAGAATAATGATGATGATCATTCTAATGAGATCTAAATTATTAGAAAGCTTAAAACTAAAATAGTTCCCAATCGTTGGATTACTAAATTAGGGATTCGTGAATCCGGATAGATTGGTACATACGTTGCTTACTCATTGGATGAGGATGATTGATCTCATGATCATTTGTGTGGAGACACTAAAGAAAGTATGTTGGTTCTTATTAGAGAATAAGTTCACTGAACGTGGCTCGCTAAGGAATACCTAATGGAGTTTTACTTGCTTGTCAATAGGAATTCCTGTAGTGATAGTAGTACAAGTGATCCTTGGACTTGAGATCATCATAGTATCTTGTGTATGATGAGTTATACTTTGACTTATTCCTTAAGACCCTTAGGGTATATCAAAGGGTATGCTTGGGTATAATAAGTTGTACATGGAGATAATGTATGATCAATAAAGAATCTACCACTTCTAGTAAAAGAAGAGAAATGTCCTATGTGATTCGATAAATGACAACACAGTAGTCTTTGGCCAAGACAGAAAGAAATTAGAAAGGAGTTTCTAATTTGCATTATTTGGGGTTGTGCATTTAAGAGTCGAAATACATATAATTAAATAAAATAAGACTTGGCAGTAATTTCATGTCTTATATTTAATTGGGACATTGTATGGTGGAAGGATTGAATTGTACGGTAACTATTTACTCAAAGGTTCTTTTATGATTAATGTTAAAATCTATATTATCTGAAAAGTCGTTGATCGCTAGGGAGGCTTATCCCTATTGTAGAATAAATATTATTTATTTAAATAAATTAATAGTTTAATTTATTTATTTAAATAAGATTAGAATTGTTCTAATTGATTTATTTAGAACCGGTTTAATATGGAGAACCTAAAGGGTCACACCATAAAAGGAAGAATAAATATTTAAGAAGTTAATAGCATAATCGTAATAATAAGTTAAGTATATTTAATTTAATCTATGGTGATAGAATAAATTAAATAGCTTAATATTTATTATTTAATATTTTTGAAATATTAAATATAAATTAATAAGAGGAGTCTTATTATTATTATTACTATTATTATTATTATTTAACTCCTAAAGGAGTTTGGGAATTAATTAATAAAAGTACACTCATTTATTCCTAATAAGATTAGGAGGCTAATTAATTAAAAGTTTAATTAATTATTTCTAATAAGATTAGGAACTTAATTAATTAAAGGAGTTTAATTAATTAAAATAAAGCCCTATTCCTTAATTGTTAAGGAGGGTTGCTCACATATATAAAGAAAAGGAGTCTTATTATGGGTGAGGTGGTTGTTGACGTTTTCATAGAATACGTAATTCTAATAGTTGGGAGAGTATACATTTTCTATGAGAGATAAAAAATTAGGGTTTTGCCAAATACCCATCTTCTTGAGTCTTTGTTCTTCCTTGGTGGATCACCTCTAGAGGCCAAACACTTGGGTGGCTAACGTTGATCAAAGGAAAGAACCAAACCCGGTGGATTCAAGTTGAACGCGAAAAGGATTGGAGGTGAACTTGTACTTGAGGAAGCTCAAATCTTTAAGGGTATGATTCTTGTTCTTTCTTTTTCGTTTAAATAATAATTATGCATAAAGGATGATCCAGGTATATGGTTTGTAAAATTTTAAAACTCTAATTTTACACGTTTCTGCTTACTTTGTGCAATTTAATTGCGTTCATGAATATTACAAACCTAACAGTGGCATCAGAGCCAAACCTTTATGCGAATTATTTATTGTTTTAATTTGATATATATATTGATATGTGTTTAGAATAATTTAATTGGGCATAATTTATTGTATAAAATTTAATTAAAAAAAACAAAAAAACAAACCGTGAATCCCATTTTTTCTTTTTGCGTTGGATTGGTGTTTATTCAAGGAAGGGAGATTCGCGGCATATATGTGTAAATCGCGACTCACCTGATATTTAACAGGTGATGTGAGATGTGACGCCCCCAAAATAGGTTCATTCCATCCAACCCATTCTGAGTCGCCAAATACATGGTACAGAAATAACTACAACTTTATTATTACAACATATAAATTGTGAGTTTAAATACAGATATTTCCGTCTAGACAATATCCACACGCAAATAAATCTCCATCGTAATTATTGATACATTATTTTACAAAAATGGTGAGGACTACTAAACAACTCTCTCTAGAACCTTCATTCCATACCCCGACTAGTACTCGCTATATTCTCGCCTCCTGAGAAGAAAAATGAAACAAAAAGAAAAAGGGTGAGCTCAACTAGCCCAATAAAGAATATTATGACTAAGATAATATACAATAAATTATCGTTAGTCTTCAACAGGGAAAAATCTAATAGAATACAATAGACAACCAGTTTTAAATCAATAACTGCAGTGGAAACAACAATTCATTAGAAGAGTTAAGTAGAGAATGCAAACTACTATCTTCTATATATGAATTTAAAAGTTCATCGTCGATATTTTATCCCTGTAACATCAATCAATATATATATGGAATCAAATATTCATCTTTGCACTACAGGCCAAAGATATTCATCAGTTGGTCATGTTCATCTAAACACCTGTTCATCTTTGCACTACGGGACAAAGATATTAATCAGTCGGTCATGTTCATCTCAACACCTATTCATCTTTGCACTACGGGCCAAAGATATTCAATAATATCATCATTTAGGACTGAGGATGATGAAAAATATTTTAAAGGAAACGAATCCAGTGAAACAAAAGAACAAATATTAAGGATTCGTATTTTAAACAATCCAAGTTCAAAAATACTTCATAAGTAATCAGATTGGAGTAAAATTCAAGAATGAAGTTCACAGCATAGATCCAATCAAAGATAGGAATCATAACAGACAATCTTGGACACAGAAAAGAAAAATTAATTTTTCTGTGAATAGTTTAGTATTCGTGAATAGTGCCGTATACGTGAATAGTACCGTATACGTGAATAGTGTCGTATACGTGAATAGTAACTCCGACACCAAAAGATAGAAATTTCACAAAAATATCATCATGTTACGTGAATAGTACTCGTGAATAGTAATTCATGAATAGTAACTCGTGAATAGTAACTCATGAATAGTAACCCCGACATGAAAAAGTTCTAAATTTGATAAAAAGTTCCAACCAATATTTCAACATAATGATATTGAAGAAATAATATCATTTGAGAAGAAAACAACATCCCTTACCTCGAAAGACAGTACTTCTAGTTGAAACACCGGATATAGGCTATGACTTGAACTTGCACCGTATAGCAATACTCAAAGTATACTCAAAATACTCACAAGAATAAGCTCGATAATATAGAGATAGAAAACTTCAGTTTCTGGTGTGATTTTCAATTCTAATCTAAGCACCCTATTTATAGGAAATTGCTTAGAACACCAAAGCAGAAAATTTAATAAATTAATATTAACTATTTTCCACATCTTCTTACGCATCCATGAATCTGAACTCAGCCATCCTAACACATGTTAAATGAGTCCCAAGAATGTAAAAAAACGTTTTTCTTAAAAAACATAATTAAAACTTCCAAAAATCAATTATTTCGGAGCTTCAGAACTTCAATAATTTATAATAAATAGCTCTTTTATCAGAAAAATTTGAAACTCGCGAGTTTTCATAGGAAATTCCATTATCTACAACTTTGCAGAAAAAAGTGTTTCCAAATTCCAAACAGAAATTAACCGAAATTCACAAACGGACGATTTTATAGGCTATAATCAAATTTCGGTCAATAATTGTGTCCACCAACACACAAAATATGTGTTAAACATTTAATGCCACAAAAATACTCTTCCTCCTCATATACTCACATATTCCACATTCATTATAAAAATATCACCGTTAATATATTATTAAAATAATATATTTAAATGAATTATTTTATTAGAAAAAGATAAAATATTAATTTTCAATAATTGTCACATTAAAAAATTTTCTCCATCGATATCCACATAAAATTAATATTTTCCTTATCATATGAATCAATAATTAATTATTCACAAATAATATTACAGAATCACAATATTGACAACCAGGCAGTTCCCAGGAAAGAGGATGCTTTCTAATAAGAATTTCTCCTTACTGGCGCGCAATTAGGTGACCAAACCTCTCCTTAGACAGAACTTTCTAGACATTGCCAATAATGTTATCTAATAATATTATTCAGATAATATGAATTATTGCTTCGATAATGGAAAATATTGTGTAATGACAATTTATTGAAACAACAGCAATATAAAATATCAATGCAGCAATTATTGAATCGATAAAATAAAATACTGAACAGTAATTATTGTAACCATTATTGAGTAGTGCCTTCTTACGTAAGAATCAATAATTGGTGCAATACCGTGTGCTACTGTGTTTTAACCACCGAATATTTTAACAGTATTAACGGTAACAACTACGCCGTTATTTTTAAACAACTTATATTTGTCGTTTTTTTCATCCAATCGTTTTCCGTTATGGGGCCCACACATGGCTGCGCCGTCGTACGAATATTCCCCGACAGTACGAATATTCCACGACCAAACGAATATTCCCCGACAATAATGAATATTTTATAACCACTTGCTTATTTTGAAATATTTACGTATTTTACCCATAACTAACCACATTAATCAAATCAACTCTTACTATTTTAAAATAATAAATAGAGAAAATTAAATTTCATTAATAATAAGTTGGGGTCTTACATGAGATATGACATATATATAACAAGTTACAGGATTCTTAATAAGGTTAATATTATATATATATATATATATATATATATATATATATTCTAATTCCTAGGATCCTTTAATTCTAATTCCTAAATCCTGATTCACGGTGGTGACGAATTTAAAAGGGAATCTTGCTGGCTAAGTGAAAGTATGGTTTATATATGATAAAAACCATGATAATACTAACATTTGGCTATCCCATGTTAATCACGTGGTCAGGAGATTCGTGATATATGATTACTTGAATTGCTAGGTCACATGATTTCGTTGCTATATATATATATATATACAGAAAGGATCAAGAGTAGAATTCTTAAGTAGTAGAATGCCTTAAATAATAGAATTTTATCAAAACGATGTAGTTTTGATAAGACGCGGTGGCATTTTTGTAAATATGCGGTGGCATGGTATTTACAAAAATGCCACCGCGTCTTATCAAAACTACGTCGTTTTGATAAAGTTCTACTATTTAAGAGAGTTCTACTACTTAAGAGGTCTACTCTTGATCCTGTCTATATATATATATATATATATATATATATATATGGGGAATGATCCATAGCATCTATTTGCTATGGATCAAAAAATAACATATAACATCTACACCGTAGATTTAACAAATAAATGATTACGATTTAATTTGGGTACACGACGTCCGCTAGTAATACTAGCGGACGTGCTTATGATAAATTATGGACACTTATACCCCCACAAGCCCATACAAATCGAAAAAGACAATTATTACGCAACATCTGTTAGTCTCAAAACACTTTATTCCTCACTTTCTCTCTCCTCTCCTCCGTCTCCTTCCTCTTGCATTGCCGACACAAAATCTGAAAGAGACCCTGCCCGAGCTTGAACTTCACCACTACCACCACCAAAGCTCACACCCCTGGTTGCATTGCCGACACAAAATTTGATATGGGCTTTCCTGTTACATTGAAAACAGGGGTCGCCCCAGCTGGAATGGCCCACAATTGAGGATGGTTAGAAGTCCCGGCAATGGTGGCTCCAGCCGGTGGGATCAGAAAGAAGGTTCCACCATGAAGCCCATTTGACCCTGCTGGCCCACCACCAATGCCCAAACCGGGATTGAACCTTCAATTTCATTATCCGTTGGTTTTTTCTTCAGAATTGGAACTATACTCGACGGAGCCACCGAATCCACCGGAGCTATGGTGTATAACTGCGGGTCCCCCAACAACGGATCAGATTGAAGATGATTGGTATTATTGTTATTATTAACCTCATCTTCTTCTGATTCCATGTTCTGGTTTTCAACCGACGATGCCATTTGGGGAAAAATTCTGACCGTGACCAAGATAAAATTAGATGAAACCCAATAAAATTAGATCAAAACCAAGAAAAAAATTGCAAAATAAGAAAAGAAAAGATGAGAAAAAGATGCAGATTATGAACAGCACAGTAATATGTTGTTTGTATTTGTTGACTGGTTTTCAAAACTATATAGTATTACAGTGTGAATGATGGATTAATAGATTTCAATGACATGGATGATATGGAGATTTAGGAATGATAAATAGTAAAAAAAACAAAATAAAAAACAGAGAGAGATCAAACCCTAGAAAGGGAAGGGAGACCCACTTATCGTTTGGTATTCCTACAAGACAAAGGACCCCGGCAGCAAACTCAATATATCAAGCGGAGGAGAAAGAATCTACGGCAGTGTAATAGATGTACACTGTTTCACACATGGGGGCAAAATTGGCTTAACATTTCACATCTACGTCCGCTAGTAATACTAGCGGACAGCGTTAATCCAAAACAAATCTCAGCCCTTCACTAATTACACGGATGACTAAGATGCTATATGCCACTTTTTGATCCATAGCAAATAGATGCTATGGATCATTCCCCTATATATATATATTACCGTAATATATATTATTTATATATATAATATATATTTTAATAATTTTATAATTAAAATAAAAGTTTATTTTAATTTTAAAATAAAAGGTTTATTTTAATCTTAAAATAAAAGGTTTATTTTAATCTTAAAATAAAAAGTTTATTTTAATTTTAAAATTAGATTTCATGCTAACTAATTAGAGTTGGAATTGGATTCTATGATAACTAATTGGAGTTGAAATTGGATTCCATATTTCCTTAAATAAAGGAGTTTATTTAGATATGAAATAAGATTTCATATTATTCAAAATAAAAAAGTTTATTTGTGAATAAGAAAGAGAATCCTAATTTCCTTAAATAAATGAGTTTATTTAGATATGGAATAAGATTTCATATTATTTAAAATAAAAGAGTTTATTTGTGAATAGGAAAGAAAATCCGTGTTTTCTTTAATAAAAGAGTTTTTTTACTTGGAATTGGATTCCATAATTAATTAAAATAAATGAGTTATTTTGATTAAAGATTTTGATTAAAATAAAATAGTTTATTTTATTCAAAATTGAATAAATTAAAATAAAATAGTTTTATTTTGATTTAAATTTGGATTAAAATAAAGGAGTTTATTTTGATTCAAAATTAGATTTTATACTAACTAAATTTGCTCATTAAATGATATCAATATATATATTGAATGTTTATTATTCATGAGATGAATATTATTTATTGATGCATATGGTGATGTGTATGATAATAAATGGAATTGATTATGGACTATTGACCAATGTGATTGGATTTTATTTTAGTTGGATGCATGAATGTATGAGTTTTATTAAATGGGGTATGCGTACCTCGTCTTCTCTAATTTTTTTTAATGTAAATTTATCTCCCTCCTATGTACTTCCCCTTGACTGTTGATCAAGGTTTCTATTTATTTTAAATAGTTTTGTAATACGAATAGTTAGAATTATTTTGAAGAATTGGAGATCAAGGAGCAAGGAGCGCTTGAAAACCCGTTTGTAATGGAGCCCGGGTTTAAATGTAATAGTTATATTTAAATATTAATTCTTCCAACCCTAGGGTTTGACTATTTGGTTCACTTGGTGGCTCTAGTGAACCAAACTAGCATAAAAGTTCATAATCAATACAGGTAAAATATAGTATTCTATATATGCATGCTTATACTATATATATATTATATATTATGCAGACATGCTTCGCATGTTCATTAATATAACGTGTATTTTATATATATATGTGCATGCGCGCTAAACAAGATGAGACAAATTAATAACAAACCCCTCAAATATTTTATATTGAGTCCTAAGCGTTCAAAGATATTTGGAATATCGAACATCGCCTTCTAGCATGATAAAATTAATAGAGTATTAAATATTTAATATGAGTTTGTTGTGTCACCACAAGGCAAATATTAAGTATTTAAGATGTTAATTTATCACATTTAATGCTTATAAAGAAAATTAAACAATATTATTTTGTTGTGTCACCACAAGGACAATATTTTTTTTTTGAATATATAGAGTGCTAGGTTGGACTTAACTTGGATCATTTTAGTTCGGATATGCACACACTTGACAATTATGATCTAAGAGGTAAAATACGAGTTGCATAGTTGATGTAATTGACAAGAGTTGTCTACCTATTTATTTATATATAGTTTGTTGTGTCACCACAAGGTTATATACATTTGAAATGGGATCCTTATTCTCACTAGCATATCTTTTATTGGATATTGTCGAACTATATAAATGAGGGTAATATAGTTTGAAAAAAATAGTGGGAGATGCCAATTTAAAACAAGACCTAATTTATTTTGGTAATTAATAAAAGATTGTATGCTAAAATTTGTTAATTGCAAATTCATTTATAGAATTTTACAATGTCTAAATTACTATCACTACGAAGCATATTAGATGCTAATTAACCGGACCAAATTACTTGGATTGGTTAAGGAATTTGAGAATAGTTCTCATGGCTGAAAAGTTATCTTATGTCCTTAATACGCCTATCCCTGCAATGGTTGCAGACAATGCCTCTGAGAAAGAGATTGCTACTTTTAGAAAGTGGCAAGATGATGCATAGTTGGCTCAATGCATCATGCTCGCATCCATGAGTAACGAGCTTCAGCGTCAGTATGAAACTATGGATGCTCTTACTATATTCCTGCACATTAAGTAGTTGATGGTAAGGAGAGTAGGACTAATAGATATCAGATATCTAAGGAGCTCTTCTGATCTAGACTAACCGATGACACTACAGTACAGACACAAGTCCTTAACATAATCAATTTGATTGATCAATTAGGACAACATGTTTTGTCATGGATGGAGAGTTGAACCAAGATTTGATCTTGCACTCACTCCCAGACTCCTTTCACAATTATTATGAATTTTTCATATGAACAAGCTAGATATCAACCTAGCAGATTTGCTTAACATGTTGAAAAATGTTGAGAGTCACTTTCCAATGACCATGCCTTACTGGTAGGGGCCAAAGGATCTTCTGAAAAAAAGAACGATTCAAAGAAGGTAAATAGAAAGGCAAAAACAAAGGATAATAAGAACAAAACTGATACAGATAGCAAAGGAGTTTGCTTCCACTGCAATAAGCTTGGACACTGGAAAGAAACTGCAAGAAGCGTCTTGCAGAGGCTAACCAAAAGAAGCTTAGTGAGGTTTCGGTTACAAATACAATTTCGTTCATGATTTAAAATAAATTTTTCTTTAATTCAAGGTTCTACTTGGGTATTGGATACCGACTTTGGTTATCATAAATATAGATTTATGAAGGGACCAAGCAGAAGTGGAAAGCTAAACATAGATAAGTAATCCTATGTGTGGGAAATGAAACAAAGGTTGATACATTAGCCATAGAAACTTATAGTTTAGCAATGCCTACGGGCAAATCTATTAAGTCAATAAATTGTTATTGTATTCCAATTCTTGTTAGAAACATTATTTCCATTTTATTGTTGGATAATAAAATTTTTGGTATTATAATTAAGAACAATTGTTGTTCTATTTATAATAATAATGTTTTGTATAGAACTGAAATATTATTTAATGGATTTTGTATACTTGACTTACGTGAAAATTTATTTTGCAAATTGAACAAACTAGTATAAGAAAAGGAGATGATCATTCAAAGAGTTGAATGTGTGTATTTATTGAAATACAAGTGTGAATTATTTGAAAGGTTCAAACAAATTGGCAAAGTATTAATATTCTTTGATTAGATCAAGGAATAAATACTTGTGCAATAAGTTTCTAGATCATCTCAAATGGTTTTCTCATAATGGACGCCTTCTGATACGCAATAATTGATTGATGTATCTGAAAGGAAAAATCGTACCTTGTTGGACTTGGTGCGGTCCATAATGATTTTACTGACATTCCAGTATCCCTCTGGGGTCATGTCCTAGAAATGGCTGCATATCTACGAAAAAGGTAACCTCAAAATCCGGCCCCAAGACTCCATAAAAGTTATGGACAGGGAGGATTCCTAATCTTAAGTATGTTAAGATAAGGGGTTGTCCAACTTATATGAAAAAGGTTTCAAAGGATAAGTTTGGGAAAAGATTTGACAAGTACAGATTTGTGGGACATCCTAAAGTAAGTTTAGAGTATATGTTCTATAATCCTACTTAACAAAAGGTGTTTGTTGCAAAAAACACTACCTTCTATGATAAATGTGTTTATTAATGAAGGAGCTAGTGGGAGGATAATAGATCTTGAAGAGTTCAAGAACCACAAAACACTATAAGTCAAATAAGAGGAACCTGTAGATAGACCTATTGTACCACAATCGAATCATAAATCTGGAATAGTACCGAAGATAACTGAGAGGTATAGATTCATCATAGATGATGATGATGACGTACACATCATAGAAGATGATGATCCAGTTACATACGATGAGGTAAGAGTTTTAGACACTCAGAGAAATGGATTGAAGCAAGCTTCTCATATATGGAACATTCGTTTTGATGAGACAATCAAAAGAGTTTGACTTTATCAAAAACAAAAATGAACCTAGTGTGTACAAAAGGGTCAGTGGGAGCGTCGTGAAATTTTTAGTATTATATGTTGATATATTACGGATAAAGAATGACATACTAATACTACAATCAGTAAAGATAAAGTTGTCTAAACATTCCTCCATGAATGATTTGGGAAGAGTATCATAATTGGGGATACAAATCTATATAGATAGATTTAAAAGGATGTTCAGCTTAACCCAAGAAACGTATATTCATTTGATGCTAAAGTTGTTTAGCATGACAAACTCCAAGAGATATCTCATGTTGATGATCCATGGAGTGTATCTCTCTTAATAGTCCCCAAAGACTCCAAAAAGAGAGATCACATGAGTAACTATCATGTATGCAATGAAATGTACGAGACCTGATGTTGATCAGTCATATTCTGGAGAAGTTCACTGTGAGACAATGAAAAATATTTTAAAGTACTTAACTGAAACTAAGGATGTGATCATATTCATGGTGGGTCTAAATTAAAACTAGAGGGCTTAACAAACTCAAGTTTGTCAGACAGACCAAGACGACAGAAAATCTACTTTAAGGTAAAGCTTTACCTTGAACAATGGTGCAGTGAATTGGAAAGGTTTCAAACAGAAAAGAGTTGTTGGTTTAGTGATAAAGACAAAGTATATAGCTGTAAATGAAGTTGTAAGTTGATTGTTTGGATGAAAAGTTCATTACAGAACTAGGAATAGTTCCTAAGTCACATCTTGGATCTAAACATGTGTTGTGGCACTTTCATTTGATTATAAGAATCATTGAAAGATGGGAAATCACTATAGAGATAGTGGACTCTCAAGAACAACATTACATATCCATTAACTAAAGCTTATCCAATAGCAGGATAATCGTCACTTAGAGAAGAAGGGTATAAGATACCATGGCGATTGGCTTTAGTACAAGTGGGAGATTTAAAGTAGTATGCACATAAGCCAATCATGTTTAATGATAAAGCATATACTTTGTAACAATCTTATTAATTTATTAATAAAAAAAATATTAATTTATTAAAGGCTTTTAATTATCTACATGATGCTGTTTTATAATATGTGATAAACCCATAGTTTTAAGCAATGCTTTTAGAATAGTGATGATGATCATTCTAATGAGATCTAAATTCATAGAAAGTTTAAAACTAAAATAGTTCTCAATCGTTGGATTACTAAATTGGGGATTAGTGAATCCTGATAGATTGGTACATACGTTGCTTGCTCATTGGATGAGGATGATTGATCTCATGATCATTTATGTGGAGACACTAAAGCAAGTGTGTAGGTGCTTATTAGAGAATAAGTTCACTGAACTTGGCTCGCTAAGGAATACCTAATGGAGTTTTACTTGCCTATCAATAGGAATTCCTGTAGTGATAGTAGTACAAGTGATCCTTGGACTTGAGATCATCATAGTATCTTGTGTATGATGAGTTATACTTTGACTTATTTCTTAAGACCCTTAGGGTATATCAAAGGGTATGCTTGGGTATAATAAGTTGTACATGGAGATAATGTATGATCAATAAAGAATTTACCACTTCTAGTAAAAGAAGAAAATGTCCTATATGATTCAATAAATGACAACACGGTAGTCCTTGGCCAAGGCAGAATTAAATTAGAAATGATTTTCTAATTTGCATTATTTGGGGTTGTGCATTTAAGAGTCGAAATACATATAATTAAATAAAATAAGACTTGACAGTATTTTTATGTCTTATATTTAATTTGGACATTGTATGGTGGAAGGATTGAATTGTACGGTAACTATTTACTCAAAGGTTCTTTTATGATTAATGTTAAAATCTATATTATATGAAAAGTCGTTGATCGCTAGGGAGGCTTATCCCTATTGTAGAATAAATATTATTTATTTAAATAAATTAATAGTTTAATTTAATTATTTAAATAAGATTAGAATTATTCTAATTGATTTATTCAGAACCGGTTTAATATGGAGAACCTAAAGGGTCACACCATAAAAGGAAGAATAAATATTTAAGAATTTAATGGTATAATCGTAATAATAAGTTAAGTATATTTAATTTAATCTATGGTGATAGAATAAATTAAATAGCTTAATATTTATTATTTAATATTTTTGAAATATTAAATATAAATTAATAAGAGGAGTCTTATTATTATTATTACTATTATTATTATTATTATTATTTAATTCCTAAAGGAGTTTGCAAATTAATTAATAGAAGTACTCTCATTTATTCCTAATAAGATTAGGAGGCTAATTGATTAAAACTTTAATTAATTATTCCTAATAAGATTAGGAGCTTAATTAATTAAAGGAGTTTAATTAATTAAAATAAAGCTCAATTCCTTAATTGTTAAGGAGGGTTGCTCACATCTATAAATAAAAAGAGTCTTATTATGGGTGAGGTGGTTGTTGACGTTTTCATAGAATACGTAATTACAATATTTGGGAGAGTACACCTTTTCTATGAGAGATAGAAAAATTAGGGTTTTGCCAAATACCCATCTTCTTGAATCTTTCTTCTTCCTTGGTGGATCACCTCTAGAGACCAAACACTTGGGTGGCTAACGTTGACCAAAGGAAAGAACCAAACCCGGTGGATTCAAGTTGAATGCGAAAATGATTGGAGGTGAACTTGTACCTGAGGAATCTCAAATCTTCAAGGGTATAATTCTTGTTCTTTCTTTTTCGTTTAATTAATAATTGTGCATAAAGGATGATCCGAGTATATGGTTTGTAAAATTTTAAAACTCTAATTTTAGACGTTTCCGCTTACTTTGTGCAATTTAATTGTGTTCATGAATATTATAAACCTAACAATATTTATAAAAGTCGAATATTTATTTGAATATAAATAAATGTTTTATGTAGTGGAATATAGTAATTAAGTATGTGACAATTATGTGCTATGGTGGAATCGGTAAAAAGCTTAATGTGAAGCTCATTATAATTGCCTAGTGTGGCAAGATAATAAAAATAAGTGTACTAACAATTAAAGGAAGAGAATGATTAATTTAGGATATGAACTAATTTCAGCAGTAACTAAGTCTGAATATTTCCCAGAGTGGCACAGATGTGCCACTTCTGTACTGTAAACCAGCGCAGCTGCGCCGTTAGTAAGACTTAGAAGATAATTTCGACTGTGTGCATGAGTTACAAATATGGTTTATTAACATTAGTAAAGAATGGGTAATATAGTGGACAAGTTACCATAATTATTAATGTGAACATTATTATTAAATATTGGTATGTACCACCATGTGTAATATAGGAAAATATAAGTAGTAGTACCATATAATTACTTCTTACATGAGATATTAAATATGGTGTGACACTTAATTGTGAATAATGCTATACAAAACTATATAGTAAAAATAAGTAAATCATAAAGTTGATTTAGTTGAGATTTTGTTACCTCATCATGTGTGGTGGGACAATTAAATGTGTATTTTAAAATTTAGGAGTAAATAAATATGTACTATTAAAATATTTTTTTCAATACTGATGTGTAATTAAATAATAAAATGAAATATTGGATTATTAGTAAACAATTAAATTGTGTCCATACATGTTATAGTATTAATTGGACTAGGCAAATGTACATGGATTATATAATTATGGGTGTGGATATATACCTAACTTATCACAATGTAGTAATATTACCTCATTAAAATTGTGTTGTATGCCCAAAAGGAATTAAAACTTAAGTATATTAGCAACCTTTTCGTTATTGCATACCAATTAATCAGACTCCTTGTCCCAGTTTAAGTGACTCGACAGTGCTTCACAGTAGCCTAATTCAAATTACGTTAACATAAGTCTGCATATGATGGCTAGCATAGCTATGATGATGAATAGAAGAATGGAGGAGAAGAAGTTGGTGACTTCTTTTCATCTAAACCTCTCAGCCCATTGGATTCTTCTTCTTTCTCTTGGATTAATTCATTGTGCAAAACCCATAAGTGGACAATAATTTCTCTATAAATGGCAAGTTCTTCTTCTCAATTCACGTTACTGAGTTTTTTCTAAAGTTCCTATATAGTGTGAGTCTAATAATTGAGAAGCAACAATCTGAGGTTAGAAGAATTTGCACTATACGTTTCAACAGAGGTAGTTCTCTTAAACTATGCTCTTGCATTCGAGTAGTTTAAATTTTTAAGATTTCATGGAATCTTTTGTTAAATTGGGTTAAAGGTTGATGTCTAGGTGTTAGCCAAGTTTACATGCATATGTGAAAAAAATGTGTTTAGTTTTGAGAATGTTATGTTGAGGATTTCTTGTATAAATTTATGTTCTGTTGAAGCTAAGTCTTTCTTGGTTCTGTCCATGAAGGGCGCAGCTACGCCCTGTCTGCCATTCAAAACGGCACAGCTGCACCGGACACCAGAATAGGTCAGTGCTTTTAGTTGTAATGTGGTACTTCTATTATGTTGTTTTAACCTAGTCATGCATGAAAATTGGTTTAACATGAGAATTTAGGTTACTTGGCGTAGCATGAATGATTTGGATGGTGTTAGTATACATGTACTAAAGGAAATGATAGTTTTGAAAATAGACTTTGATGAAACTTATGAACTTTAAGTTCTGATTTTGCGAGCATACACATATAACCTAGCTATACATGAGATGTGATTCAAGGTGATATACATGTACTAAGATGTATTTTTGTTTGGCTTAAAATAACTTTTAAAAGCAAACTTGGATGTGTTGTAAACTAATGAACATGATGTGGTGCACGTTCTGAACTTAGAGCATGTTTGATTTATATTTCTTATATGACCACACATAATACATATGTACGTCCATTTTGGTTAGACACAATGAAAGTTACTCAAGCATGAGTTAGAGATGTTTTAAGGAAATAAATGATGCTAGTTATGCTTATAGGATGAAAACCTTTGTAAGCATATATACTAACTGATTTCGTGATTATCTCACATGTATGCATGGCGGACATTGTAACCTTTGTAATTTCATGATCTTGATTGGCCTTAACTCATTTGAAATCCTAAACTAAAACCATAACATACCAAGACAAGTGTAGGATCACTATAAAAGAATGCAAGACCCTTTAACATGCGTATATACTATGTGTTGTTATCACGAAACTGATCCAGGAAGAGCAAAGCTCAACTCTGGTCTGGCTAGAGGACAGCACAACTGTTCCGTCCCTAAGCCTAACAAAGGCGCAGTTGCGCCCTCCTGCAGCCTAGGATGCTGATTTATTTTATAATTTATAAATTTCAACTTGCATGTTATATTACTTTCAGCCTTATTACATGATTTTAAAATAGTTATAATACATAACAACTATATGAAACCAAGGATCTAAAGATTTTTACAAACTTCATAATACCTTTCTACAAGCAAGTACTAATTATATAGTAATACGGTGTGAAAGCATACCAATGTGGCATTCTATTTGCGTTGCTAAGATGATAATGATTGTGTTATATGATCAAACATATATAAGATTTTTGACTTAGAGAATTGTGTAACTAATAGAGATGTTGTATTCATAACTGCGTTACAATAGGATTTCAAAGTGTTGATAAGCTATAAGTTGGTAAAATACACTTGAGGTAAGTTCCCTAACTTACACAACTTTGGATTTTGTTCAAGTTCTCTAACTTCATTTGATTCTCATATAGAATGCAAGTTTCCTAAATTCTTTACAATGTATATATTGTATAATCCAAATTGTTTCCATATCAACCATATCTATCTCGAGCAAATATCTATTACTATTCAGAAATCATTTTTATATCTTGATATTGTTGTAAGCATGGAACTTATCGTTCTTAAATACAGTATAAAAGATGTCTAAGCCATTGATTCGACTAGACTATTATCATGTGTTAGAAAGCTATCTAAACCAATTGACTTGGTACGGACTCTTGGAAATCTACTAAAATGAATAACCCTCATTGAAGGGGAAATTATATAATTATCGGGGAACCGACGTGCGCACATACTAGCATGTTTAAATGTTATGCTTAACGTATGGTACTTAGGCTGATCACCTGTTGTACTCGTTTTATTGAATTTTTAGTATAATACTGTTAATTCTAGTAGAAGTTGTGACGCCCCCAAAATTAGGTATACATCACCCATCTTGAGTCGTCAGATACATGGTACAGAATTCAAATACAACTTACTAATACCACTGTCGTGTATAATACGACAAAATACAACTGTGAGTTTGAATACAATAATTGTCTACTAGAGATCATACAAACTCAAAAGGAGACCTCAATACAATTATTGTTACACTATTTAACAGAATAATGAGGACTACTAATACTATTCTTTGGTCCATCAATCCGTTCCCTGACTCGTCCCAACTATATTCTCATTTCCTGAAGAGAACAGTGAAAGAAAGGGTGAGCTCAACTAGCCCAGTAAAAAATATTATGACTAAGATAATGCAGAATAAATTATCATTAGCCTTCAACAATGTTAAACTGATAAAATATAATAGGCATCAAGTTTAACTGCAGCGGAATAAGCAATCCATTAAAAGAGTCATGTAGAGAGAATTGAATCTACTATCTTTTATGATTTAAAAAGTTTTTCATCACTTTTATCGCTGAGACTCAGCTCAATAAATAATCCACATCATTAAATCATCCCTGCACTACAGGCCAAGGATATTCATTAGTATCACGACCACGAATTATCCATGCACTACGGGCCAAAG
This sequence comes from Panax japonicus, assembly GCA_020205505.1. Taxonomy (NCBI): domain Eukaryota; kingdom Viridiplantae; phylum Streptophyta; class Magnoliopsida; order Apiales; family Araliaceae; genus Panax; species Panax japonicus. Next base: position 55,316,291 of record CM035114.1, on the reverse strand, counting down.
ATAATCGTGTTTTCATCAACGGTCCTGATCATGCCATAAAACAATTATCTTTGCACTACGGCCGAAGAGAATCCATAGCCATAATCATACCAAAAACTGTCCATCAATGCACTACGGGCCAATGAGGACTTTTTCTACATCATTTGTAATATTACGGTCATGATTACACCGCATAATCCCTGGTCATAATCATACCAAGTCCATCTATGCACTACAGGCCACAGATGACTTTCAACGTAACATAAACATGAGGATGATGACAATGATATAAGAATTTAATAAAACAAGTTCAAGAATTAATTTGTCCATGAACAAATAACGTCCAAATTGTCCACACGATACTGTTTTGTGGTGTAAAATTCAAGAATGCTCAGAAGAATATTTTCCTAAAAAGATACTGGATGAAGCGCAAATATCAAGGATATTCTACTAATTTCATGGAGTATAGAAGTCAAAACTTTAACCAACTGAGTATAATAAAGAATGGAATAACAACAGAAATCACCATGCATGCGGAACTTCGCACAGGCAGGTTATTCCAACAGAATACTAAATAACGAAACCAGGTCAGGTGAAATTCACACTGGCAGGATGTTCCAACAGAATAATAAATGCGGAATAATAAATGATGGAACCAGGTCCGGCGTATAGCACTGACAGGATATTCCGACAGAATAATAAAGATGGAACCAGGTCCGGTGTAAAACACACAGACAGGATGTTCCAACGGAATAATAATAAAGACGGAACCAGGTCCGGTGTAAAACACACAGACAGGATGTTTCAATAGAATGATAGAAGAATGTCACCAAGTATAGGGTAGACCGCGTATACAGGTTATTCCAACAGAATAATAAGAAATGGAATAACAATAGTTCTCTTCATGAATAAGAAAGAATAACACCCCTTACCGTAACAAAAACTGGATATAGAAGTAGTGAAGTAGCAGAACACTCTTCTTCTTTCTTTCTATAATTTTCTCTCTATAGCTTCTCTCTATAATTACTCTCTCTAGAGTTTCAATGAATTCGTAAGAAAATAATGAAGGAATGAGCTTCTATTTATAGGAAAATCGAATGCATAGTAACTAATCCATGAACGGTCCAGATTGATTTACTTTAATCTGACGGTCCATATTTAAAGAAAAATCTTTTAAATAAAATATAATATATTCTATTTATATAAAAAGATTTTTACTATGCAAACACTATGCAACACTATGCAAAACACTATGCGACACTATGCATAATAAAATATAATATATTCTATTTATAAAATAACTTTAATAAAGTATTCTGTTTTATATAAAAAGATGTTTCTGTTTTATTACGTTAATAATACGAATAAAACAAAACGTCATCATCGCTATAATAATTCATATTATTAATCGACAATAATTGAATTAAACTGAGCGACTTCTCACATAAATATCAATAATCAATACCGTGTGCTACTATGCAACAACGCGTATTACTGTACTTTTACTATCCAGTAGTTCAACAGTATCAACGGTAAAACTTCCGCCGTTATTTTCAATAAAATATTTTTGTCGTTTTCTCAATCTGACAATAATTCTGTTGTGGGGTCCACCAATAATTGTATCGTCGTACGAATATTTTTTCGACATAAAGAATATTCCCTGACCAATCGAATATAATATAACAACTTGCATACTTTGCAAAATTTATAAATACTACCCACAACTATACTATTATCTCAAATTCACACCATAATATAAAAAAATTTATTTCGAGAAAATTAATTCTTTATTCATAAAATCTGGGGTTTTACAGAAGTTCATAGTCCCTAATGACTGCTCAGTGTTCATTATTCTTGAACTTTGACATGATTAATGTGACGCCCCCAAAATAGGTATACAACACCCATTCTGAGTCTCCAAATACATGGTACAGAAATAACTATAACTTTATTAATACAATTGTCGTGCAAAATACGACAACACATAAACTGTGAGTTTAAAAACAAATATTGTCTTCTAGACAATATCAACACTCAAACAAGTCCTCATTACAATTATTGATACACTATTTTACAAAATAGTGAGGACTGCAAAAATAACTTTCTAGAACCTTCATTCCATACCCCGACTAGTACTCGCTACATTCTACCCTCCTGAGAAGAAAAATGGAACAAAAAGGAAAAGGGTGAGCTTAACTAGCCCAGTATAGAATATATGATTAAGATAACAAATACCGTGTGCTACTGTGTTTTAACCACCGAGTATTTCAACAGTATTAACAGTAACAACTACGCCGTTATTTATAAACAACTTATACTTGTCATTTTCTTCATCCAATCACTTTCCGTTATGGGGCCCACACAAGACTGCGCCGTTGTACGAATATTCTTAGATAGTAAGAATATTCCACGACCAAACGAATATTCCCCGACAACAATAAATATTTTATAACCACTTGTTTATTTAAAATATTTACACATTTTACCCATAACTAACCACATTAATCAAATTAACCCTTACTATTTCAAAATAATAAATAAAGGAAATTCAATTTCATTTATAATAAGTTGGGGTTTTACAACCTCCACTCCTTATGAAATTTCGTCCTCGAAATTGACATACGTACGTGGTGTTTCAAAAAGGTGAGGATACCTCACTTTCATTTTCGTTTCCAACTCCCAGGTCATTTCCTCTATAGCATGGTTCCTCCACAAAACTTTGACTTGTGGTATGACCTTTGTGCGTAGGACATGCTCCTTCCTATCCAAGATCTTAACGGGTACCTCCTCGTAAGTTAAATCTTCAGCTATTTCATCTGTTTCTAACTCAATAACGTGGTTCGGGTCTCACATATTTACGAAGCACAGATATGTGAAAAACATTATGAACACGAGACATGCTTAGAGGTAACGCGAGTCTGTAGGCCACATTTCATACTCGGTCAAGAATCGAAAATGGACCAATAAATCGTGGATTGAGCTTTCCTCTCTTCCCAAATCTTGTAACTCCCTTCTATGGGGCAACTCACAACAATACATGATCCCCAATACTAAATTCCACGTCCTTTCGATGAAGATTCGCATAACTCTTTTGCCGATCCTGTGCCGTTTGTATACGTTGTTGAATCATTTGGATCTTTTTTGTAGTCATACGTACCAACTCTGGTCCCAAAAATGTTGTTTCACCCACCATATCCCAACATATTGGAGAGCGACACTTTCGTCTATACAATGCTTCGAATGGAGCCACACCTATACTTGCCTGATAATTGTAGTTATAGGAGAATTCCACCAATGGTAAATACTTATCCCAACTCCCTTTGAAGTCTAGGACACAGAGTCTTAATAGATCTTCAAGAGTTTGAATAGTCCTCTCTGATTGTCCGTCCGTTTGAGGATGGTATGCCGAATTGAATCATAAATCCGTGCCCATAGCTTTTTGCAAGCTAACCCAAAATTATGAAGTAAATCCTGGGCCACGATCCGAAACTACTTGCATGCCATTCAATCTCACAATCTCATTTACATACATACGAGCAAGACGTTCAAGGGAATAAGCCTCCCGTATCGGCAAGAAATGAGCAGACTTGGTTAATCTATCAACAATAACCCAAATAGCATTTATTCCTTGAGAAACCGTGGGAAGACCCATAACAAAATCCTTGGTAATGTGTTTCCACTTCCATTTCGGAATCTCAAGTGGTTGTAATGGACCCTTAGGCACTTGATGCTCCGCCTTTATACGTTGACAATTTAAACACCTCGAGATAAATTTTGCAATCTCTCTCTTCATATTGTTCCACAAAAATGTATGTCAAAGATCACGATACATTTTGGTACTTCCAAGATGGATTGTAAACGGTGTATTGTGTGCCTCATGATCTTGTTATTCAAATCAAAGTCGTTAGGAACACAAAGTTTGGAGTGGACTCGAAGTATTCCTTCTTCATCGATTCTTGCTTCTGGAATAACACCTTCTTGTACTTTCTTCTTCATACGCATCAGCTTTGGGTTTGTGGCTTGAGTAACTTTAACTTTTTCGATTAAAGTCGGTTCTATGCGTATACTTAACATCATCACATGGGTCCACGGAGTCTTGAATTCTATCTTCATCTTTTGTAAATCACACAAAATGGGCCTTTGTGTTGACAACATCGCACTCGTTCCCGCATATAATCTTCTACTCAACGCATCAGCTACCACGTTCGCTTTTCTAGGATAGTATTGAATGGTGTGGTCGTAATCTTTCAACAGCTCGAGCCAACGTCGTTGCCGCATGTTGAGTCCCTTTTGGGTGAAGAAATATTTGAGGCTTTTATGGTCTGAATATATCTCCACTTTTTTCCCATATAGATAGTGCCTCCAGATCTTTAGCGCGAAAACGACTGCTGCCAACTCTAGATCATGAGTAGGATAATTCCTCTCATATTCTTTAAGTTATCGCGAGGCATAGGCTATGACTTTCCTATGTTGCCTGAGAACACATCCTAACCCTTTGCCCGAAGCATCGCTGTAGATAACAAATCCATCTGAACCAGATGGTATTGTCAAAACAAGTGCCAAAATGAGTCTCCACTTGAACTCTTGAAAACTCTTTTCGCATTCTTCGCTCCATAAAAATTTTGTATCCTTCCGAGTCAACTGAGTTAACGGAGTAGCGATTCGAGAAAACCCTTCCACGAATCTTCGAAAATAACCAGCTAATCCCAGAAAGCTACGAACTTCGGTCACCATCTTCGGTTTCTCCCAACTTTGTATTGCCTCAATCTTTGTCGGGTCGACAGATACTCCATGTTTTAACACCACGTGTTTAAGGAATGCTACTTCCTCAAGCCAGAACTTGCATTTCTTCAATTTAGCATAAAGCTTATTTTCACGAAGCCTTTGGAGTACCAACTTCAAATGGTGCTCATGATTATCACGGCTTTTGGAATATATGAGGATGTCATCAATAAAGACAACAACTAATTGATCCAAATACTCCTTGAATACTCAGTTCATCATATCCATGAAAGCCGCAAGAGCATTAGTAAATCCAAAAGGCATGACCAAGAATTTATAATGCTCGTACCGAGTTTTGAAGGCAGTTTTGGAATATCCTCAGTTCTAATCTTCAGCTGATGATATCCAGAATGAAGATCGATCTTTGAAAAGAATTGTGCTCCTTGTAACTGGTCAAACAGGTCATCAATGCGAGGTAGCGAATACCTATTCTTGATAGTGACATGGTTTAATTCCCGGTAGTCAATACAAATTCCCATACTCCCGTCTTTCTTCTTTACGAATAAAATAGGAGCACCCCAAGGAGATGTACTAGGACGAATAAAACCGATGTCCAATAACTTATGTAGTTGGAACTTTAGCTCCTAAAGTTCAATAGGATTCATTCGATACGGGGTTTTAGAAATGGGCTTTGTACCAGGTTCAAGGTCAATAAAGAATTCAACTTCATGCTATGGTGGGGGTATACCGAGAATTTCTTCGGGAAATACATCAGAAAATTCACTAACAACGGAAATATTATTCAAATCTGATGTGTCTTTATTCAAATCCATAACATGGGCTAAGAAAGATTGACATCCATTTTTTAATAAACGAATGGCTTTATGGCTTGATATAACAGTGATTGATTTTAGTGGTTTAGTCGCTTGAATTCGCATAACAGGTTGGTTAGGAATATGAAAACTAACAACCTTACAAAAAAAATCAATTTTGGCATGATGAGTATTTACCAATCAATCCCTAAAATCACGTCAAATGCAAGTATCTTTAAAGAGATAAGATCAACAGGTAATATGATGGTGTCAACTTGGGTCAAACAAGATTTATAAACAGTGGATGTGATGAAAGTTTCTTCTAACGGAGTCTCCACAGATAAGTCAAAGTCTAATTTCTCGGGAGTCAAGTTTAAACGTTGAGCACAAGCAGGAGAGATAAATAAATGGGTAGCACTGGTATTTAGTAATGTATAAACTTCGCAAGAATTTATAATTAGCTTACCCGTGATCACCTCGTTTGGGTTCCTTGCATTTTGACCAGTCACAATAAATGCTCTTCCAGGAACCGTTGACTTTGACTTTTCTGGGATAGCCTTTTGAGTCACCATTCCCAGTGGACTTGGTTTCACTACCATACAATCTCGAGCGATATGTCCTTCCTTTCCACAATTATAGCATACCTTGAACTGTTGTGGATAGTTTAGGCTGATATAACCCTCTTTTTTGCATTTATAGCATACGACCGGTGGTCGTTCTCCTCCTTTAGAACCAGTTGCTGCTGGTGCTGACGTCTTCACATCGTCATTGTTGAATCTCCTTTTTTTAAAATCTCCCCCCCCCCCCGACTCGCTTCTTCTAATTTCATGGCCATGATTACCACCAGAGTGGTTGTCGCTCTTGTTCGCATTTTTCTTTCCCCGCTGGTTATCGTTGCTCCGATGACTGCTGTCACCGGTATGACCCTGGTTGTGGTCCCTCGGTTGAATTTACTCGTTATCTCGCTCTAATAATTGAGCCCTGTTGACAACATCTGAATATAGAGAAAATTTATGAGAAATGAGATACTGACGTATGTTGGATTTCAAACCTCTTAGAAATATCAGCGTCATACGTTCCTCATTCTCCAACAAATGAGGTGCAAACCTGGATAACTCTGTGAACTTCGCTTCATACTGGGACACCGTCATGTTGTTCTGCTCCAGTCTAATAAACTCTACCTCCTTCATATGACGAATACTTTCAGGAAAGTACTTGTCATTGAACAGTTTCTAAAACGTTTCCCAAGACATGCTGAGTGCGGCTGGATGGGTACACTTCACAGATTCCCACCAGTAATCTCCCTCATTACGGAACATAAAGGTGGCGAATGGAACCTTATATTCCTCCGTGCATCCCAAGACATCGAATATCTTGGTAATTTGCTTAACCCACGTCTCCACCTTAATCAGATCCGGCTTTCCCCAGAACTCTGGTGGTCCCAACTCTTTGAACTGCTTGGCTGTGACAAACCGTACGTTGCTATCATTTCCACCTGTATTTTGTACACGAGTCTCCTTCGTCTGATTTTGCATAAACTGCAAAAAGCTTCTAAACATCCCATCGTTCATCTTCTGATCAGTGGTGTTGTTTACAGGAGGAACATTGTCGGCCTGCTGCACGTTCTCCTCATTGGTGAGTAAAGGTGTCTCCACGGTCTCATTTACTCCACTGTTAACATTTTTAGTTGTCATTCTCAAATATTGCCATAAAATAAGGGTTAATTAAAGAAATTAACATATCACATAATATCCCTATATTCTGACCAACCAACAAATAAGCTTAGGTAGAACACACTAGCGAAGAATTTACTCGTCTCTCCCCTCCTAGTTCTATTCCCCGATCTCCGCCAGAAACCATATCCCTAAGCTCTGATAACTTTTATATTTTGATGTATATGGTTTTCCTATATATAGTAAATTATTTATATAAAAAAATAAATAAATTTTGAAGGAGGAATTTGAGTTCTTTAAGAAATCAAATTTCTGTTGAATCAGATAGACAAGTGATGAGTGAGTTTTATACTCATAATTGAGTGCATTTAAGCTTAATCTTTTGGTTGATTTTAAGTGTTTGTGTCTATTCAAACATGTTTTATGTTGTTTTGTAGAAATTGGGATAAAAGTTACTTGGATCGACGTTCGGGGTGGCTAAATTCGCGTTTTCGGCTTGCCATTTACACAGCAGTCACTTCAGAGCCAATTTGAGTATTTCTCCGGACCTTATTTTGAAAAACTTAAAGAATGAAAGTTGTAGATCTACGTCTCTTCTTTCCGGAACATCTTGAATCATCGATATCGAAGTTCGGACGAAGAAGTTATGGCTATTTTTCCAAAGGAAATCAGAGCAGAAAATGTTAGAAAAGGGGCCAGCGTCGGGGCACCCATTTTTTGCCTATGCCCAGCGTCGGGGCGCTGGGGAGTAGTGTGTTAGCGTTGTTCCCAGCGCTGGGGCGCTGGGGAAGAGGTTGGTTGGGACTGGACGCGCTTTTGGGCTAATTTTGACTCCTTTTTGACTCCAAATTGGATTGGGTTTATTCCTAAGCTAAAAATTAGACTTGTAATCTATAAATACATGATGTAAGGCATAAAATAAAGGAGAGAATACATAGATTAGCTTAGATAAAACACTCCATTAGATTATAATATAAACCCTAGTTCTTAATTAGCCATTAGAGATTGAAGCAAAGTGAAGAACACTGGAAATCAAGAGCAAGAGCAAGAGCAAGAGGGGAGCATCAGATTTGCTGACAACAGATTCTATTCTCTTCTAATATCATACTTTTATCTTTTAATGTCTATTCAATTGTGGATTCTTGGTTTTAATTCATTAATTATGAACTAACTCTTTTATTAAGATTTCAATTGAATCTTTTATGTCTATAAATTAGTTATTCAATTTATTCCAATTATTTGTGTCAAAGTGAGTTGTTTATCTTGCCTTATGCTTATTGATTAATTATTTGATCAGTAATTACCTTGTTACTCTAAAAGAAATTGAAAGAGAAATTCTAGGGTTGGAACTGGGCATGATATCATGTGACTTAGTTATTTGCAAAGTGAATAATTAGGTTTGTGAATTGAATAGAAATATATGTTCACCGTATGTAACACATTAGGAATTGGAATTGAAAAGAGTTTAATTTGATTGTTTTACATAGGAATATAGCAAGATTAATCTGGATTAAATAGAAGGCAATTGATCACTTAGAAAAGGACTTTTGGCATTTGAGAATTCCTGTTAACAATTCAGTAGGCATAAATATTGGGATAATTGGATAATTGATTTAGAGTTCATAATTGGGGATATTGAAGTCTTAATCCTTATTTATCTGAATTCATTCAAATCTTAGTTTTGTTTATTTGATTTATTTTAGAATAATTTCTTTTAATTGTTAATTTAGTTTTCTTAATTAGAAAAATCACAATTTACAGTTGTTTAAATAAAATTGATTTGGTTAAGAGTTAGTATTTGGTAATTTTTATTAAATAATTCCTTGTTGGAACAATACTTTTCTTTCACTTTATTACTTGTTGACCGTGTATACTTGCACGTATTCATTGATTGCGAAATCGACCAACAAGTTTTTGGCGCCGTTGTCGGGGAATTAATTTAATAATTATTTACCAATATTAATTTCAATCAAATTAGTCTTAATTTAAACATTTTTATTTTTATTTTTAATTCTCTTCTTATATTTCTCTAATTTTAGGTACCATGGATGACTTTGAGTATCAATGGCCATACACGTTCATGGCTCAACCAAGGGAAACAGGGATCGATGGAATTAATACATCTTCTATAGAGCCAATACAAATTGAGGCAACTTCAAAGACGTTGGAGGTTATCGCTGCCCAACAGAGTCGAAGGATGGCAAGAATGACTCAGCCAATGGAAACAGAGATTGACGGATTCACGACACTTTCAGCATTGGCAGTACAGGTGTCCGCAATAGCTAAGAATATGGAAACATGGAGTCCACCATCCACGCAACAAGTTTCTGCATTATCAGCACAAATTGAGACACTTTCAAAGATGGTCGACGCTTTTGAAGCACGTCGTCGTCAAATTGTGGCGGTTACTTACGATTATTGTGCTGGAAATCATATGAGTCATCAATGCACCATCAGTTTCGAGCCGGTACAGTATGGTGGTGATTACCCCAATAATTATGTCTATCCCAACAACTATCATCATGATTGGGGGTATCACCTGGATTTTTCATGGAGTAACAATCAAGCTCAAGCTCAAGCACCGAGACAACAAAATACATCCAGATTTTAAAATCAGACTCAACAACCAGAGAGGAAATCAAGTTTGGAAGAAGCCTTGGAAAAATTTATTAGAGCGTCTGACAAAAAGAACGAGGAAAAAGACAAAAAAAATTAATCAAATAGAGCTGAATATGCAAAGCCAAGGTATGTCGATCAAGAATCTGGAAAATCAATTGGGGCAGATAGCACATGCATTGAACAACCGTCCTCAATACACTTGGCTCTATGACATGGATGCCGAGATTGATGGTGAGCTCGAACCAAATCTGCAACCGAATGTGCCAAATGATATAGATATTGAAAGAGAGGAAAGACTTGGGGACCAAGAAAAGGAGATCAGCGAAGATCTAACTTTGAGTGCCAATGAAGATGAGCCAATTTCATTACTATCCCATGTGCCTCCTCCGCCAAAGTTCAAGAATTCGGGCAATTTTGCAAAACCATGCCCAATTGGAAGTCATGTCGTCGGCAAAGTTCTTGGTGACGTAAGAGCTAGTACAGTTGTGGAGTCATGGTGGGATAAAAAAGAGAAGATAGAGAAAGATTCCATTATGTTTATTAAGCTTCAATGCCCTAATCTGATCATCGACATAATGGAGGAAACACCTAGTGGTTTGTCGTTCTTAATGGGGATCCTATCTACAAAGAGCATGCTAGGTGACTTCAATTCAAGGGTTTTTGCTAATGGAAACCTCCAAAAAGAGACATTGCTACTGATGGATGGAGGGTTCCTCAATTTTTCATAGGGGAATTGGATAGAGAATTAAAGAATTCAGGCTGAGACTATAAAACAAACGCTTATTGGGAGGCAGCCCAATTTTAATTTTTATTTTTTAGTTTTTATTAGGTTTTATATTAGTAGTTTTGAATTTGCATTTATTTAGAATTTAATAAAACTACTTCTATCATGGTTTTACAGGTTATTCAAGTCAAATTCAAGTGTGGTGCCCAATTTGTTCCATGTGCTTAGCCTATTCTCCAAACTTAATGGACAAGGAAGAAGATTGCTATATTTTCAGGGAAGCCCTCTCTTTACTTTTTTATATTTCATCCATTGAGGACAATGTCTAGTTTAAGTTTGGGGACATTTTAGTGTCGTATTGCATATAGTTAGTTATCTGCATAGTAGTTCATTTTTTTTATGTTAGAATTGTATTTTTTTTAGGTTGCATATAATACATGGTAGTTATTTGCATATTCATATATGTGTTGCATTGGTATGTGTTCATATAGTATAATTGCATTTTTTTTATTTTTTTTTTGCATGAATCTGTGTGATCGATTGGTGTGGCCTTAGCTCGGCCTATGATAAGATTGGTTTTACATGTTAACTTGAACAGTGTTGATAATTGATGATGAGTTCTAATTTTAATCATGATGATAATCTTAGCCTGTCTGAAACTTATGTAACCGGATAGCACTTAAAGTTTAACTATTTTAATCCACTTGGTTCAAGGGTTTCATAATTTGTTTGTGAGGAAAAATCTTGGTTAAAATTTAAGGAAATTAGTGAATTGGCGGTAAAGGTTGGAATGACATAAAAGCTTGAGTTTGGGAGAATCTATGGGATATATATTACAAAAGGAAAACAAAAGAAAAAAAAGAAATGATGAAAAGAAAAAAAAAAGAGAGAAAAAAATCAAGAAAGAAAGAAAAAAAGAATAAACAATGTGGCATGCTTGTCTAGTTTTATGGCCTTTGTTACTTGAGTAAGTAAGCCCGAGGGGATTGTCTTTACACTTAGCGCCCTAAGGTCTTAATGGCTTGGGAGTCGTTGGTCGAAAGCTCGTTAAGGTAGCACTGAAAAGCCTAAGGGAATAAGACATTGCACAGCCATGAGAAAAAAAATGAATAAAGCACGAGAAAGAGCAAAAATGCCCTCGTGATTGAATAAGAGTATAAATAAATCCTGTATTTACCTTAAGACTTGGTAATTGCTTAGTTTTAACCGGAGTTGTCATGTTCACAAAAGTAATTAAATTGGAACTGAAATTTTCCTTTTAAGAAGTTTGTTATGTGATTATCTTGAATTGTGGTTGGTTAGAATGGTTAACAAGCACACACGCACAACATGGGTGATGACAGGTTTGGATTGACTAATTGGTTAGAGTTATGGATTTTGACTTGATTGGATATATTGTTTGAGTACTAATTGTATCTTTGAGGCCTGTTTCTATATATCATACTGATTTATTATTGGGTTCGTAGGTATATTAGGAAGTAGATCATGCATATGCATTCATGTAGTTGAGTTAGGGTGTTTATTTTTAGTTCTTTTGTGTTTTTACTTGAGGACAAGCAAATGTTTAAGTTTGGGGGTATTTGATGACTGAGTTTTATACTCATAATTGAGTGCATTTGAGCTTAATCTTTTGGTTGATTTTAAGTGTTTGTGTCTATTCATGCATATTTTATGTTATTTTGTAGGAATTGGTACAAAAGTTACTTGGATCGACGTTCGGGGTGGCTAGATTTGCATTTTCGGCTTGCCATTTATACAGTAGTCACTTCAGACCCAATTTGAGTATTTCTCTGGACCTTATTTCGAAAAACTTAAAGAATGAAAGTTGTAGATCTACGTCTCCTCTTTTCGAAACATTTAAATCATCGAAATCGGAGTTCGGACGAAGAAAGTTATGGCCATTTTCCCAAAGGATGTCGAAGCAGAAAATGTCAGAAAAGGGGCCAGCGCCGGGGCGCCCATTTTTGGCATATGCCTAGTGCCGGGGCGCAGGGGAGCAGTGTGCTAGCGTCGTGCCCAGCGCTGGGGCGCTGGGGAAGAGGTTGGTTGGGCCTGGACGCGCTTTTGGGCTAATTTTGACACCTTTTTGACTCCAAATTGGATTGGGTTTATTCCTAAGCTAAAAATTGGACTTGTAATCTATAAATACATGATGTAAGGCATAAAATAAAGGAGAGAATACATAGATTAGCTTAGATAAAACACTCCATTAGATTATAATATAAACCCTAGTTCTTAATTAGCCATTAGAGATTGAAGCAAAGTGAAGAACACTGGAAATCAAGAGCAAGAGCAAGAGCAAGAGGGGAGCATCAGATTTGCTGACAACAGATTCTATTCTCTTCTAATATCATACTTTTATCTTTTAATGTCTATTCAATTGTGGATTCTTGGTTTTAATTCATTAATTATGAACTAACTCTTTTATTAAGATTTCAATTGAATCTTTTATGTCTATAAATTAGTTATTCAATTTATTCCAATTATTTGTGTCAAAGTGAGTTGTTTATCTTGCCTTATGCTTATTGATTAATTATTTGATCAGTAATTACCTTGTTACTCTAAAAGAAATTGAAAGAGAAATTCTAGGGTTAGAACTGGGCATGATATCATGTGACTTAGTTATTTGCAAAGTGAATAATTAGGTTTGTGAATTGAATGGAAATATATGTTCACCGTATGTAACACATAAGGAATTGGGATTGAAAAGAGTTTAATTCAATTGTTTTGCATAGGAATATAGCAAGATTAATCTGGATTAAATAGAAGGCAATTGATCACTTGGAAAAGGACTTTTGGCATTTGAGAATTCATGTTAACAATTCAGTAGGCATAAATATTGGGATAATTGGATAATTGATTTAGAGTTCATAATTGGGGATATTGAAGTCTTAATCCTTATTTATCTGAATTCATTCAAATCTTAGTTTTGTTTATTTGATTTATTTTAGAATAATTTCTTTTAATTGTTAATTTAGTTTTCTTAATTAGAAAAATCACAATTTACAGTTGTTTAAATAAAATTGATTTGGTTAAGAGTTAGTATTTGGTAATTTTTATTAAATAATTCCTCGTGAGAACGATACTCTACTTTCACTTTATTACTTGTTGATCGTATCTACTTGCACGTATTCATTGATTGCGAAATCGACCAACAACAAGATTTATATGAATAGTTAAAGATCATTTAAATCAAAGTTGGTCGAAATCTACTTGCAATGATTGTGTATGCTATGTACCCTAGTATGTATAGGTTTTAAAACGGTGATTCTGGGGACAGAATCCTTATAAGGGAGGGTGAATGTAATAACCCGATATTTTACATATAAATAAATAAGAAATTTTGCATATAAATTTTTTTATTATTTATTTTAATGATGAGATTAAGTGTCAAGTAATGTATATGATAAATGCAAATATATTTAGTACCTGAAAAATTATAAATAATTTTAGAATTATTAATCATTACAAATTATATTCTTATAGTAATTAATTTTTATAGCAGAAATGTTTTTATTATTTATTTTCCATGAAAATATAATTTTTGTATTATTTAAATAATATATAAAATGATTATTAGAATTATGATAATAAATATTTTATTATATAAATGTGTTCAGAATATTTAAGTTAATTATTTTAACTTAATGTTGTATATGAAGGATAAATCAAATATGGAATCCAAATCCTAAATTGGGATTTTGATCAAGGGATGAGAATAATAATATAATATTAATTATATTTTGATTTTTCAATGTTATAAATATGTACTGTATATGTGTAGACTAGTAATGGTTGGTCAATTATGATAATTTGTGTCATAACCCTAATTGTTAAACTCAGTTGTGAGTTCAAGACTGAGTAGTAATTGTGTTATACGTATTATACTGTGTATTATAGAATTTCTGTAATTAGGAGAAACCCTAAATATTATTTAAATCCTAATTTGCTAATTAGGAACCCTAATTTAAAAACCCTAATTTTCTATTAAAAACCCTAATTTTAAATTAGTGTGTTTAATTAAAATTTTATTACACTTTAATTTTAATTTTTCAAACCTTAGTAATTATTTGGGAAATTTTAAGATTTAAAATCTAGTGAATAAACCCTAGATTCAAGCACTTTGGACAAAAATACCCTTAAAATTATAAGTAAAATTACTAAAGTACCCTTTTTGTCCCATTTGGTGTATTATTGCTAGCCAAATCTGGCAGCCACCTTACACTAACCTAGCTATGAGCTAGGAATAACAGCACATCAGCCATTAAAGTCAACCAAATTCATTGCACCAATTGATATACAAGATTCAAGAGAGAGAAAAGCAAAACAAAGTTCATTTGTGTAACAAACATTTAGACATATGCTCTCAAGACCAAACCCACAAAATTTTAGTGTTAGATTAGTCACAAATTAGCCCCACAAACTCTCATAGCAGATTAATAGACAAGGAATCAAAATTTGTGCATAATAAGGTATGAACCCTATTTTATAATCTGATCTTGAAGGCCATGTTAGATGTTAGTTTTTTTGTGTTAAACATGTAGTATGTAGTATATAATGATGATCTGGGTTGCTAGATGTTCGATCCATTACATCTAGAGGCTTAGATTTGAAGATTTAAAAAATCTGGAAAACTTTATTTTTGTGTCTTACAATCCAATGTCAGGTCTTGTAGATCTCTGGCTGTTAATGATTTTTATGTTTTTAATGTTGGAACTTGTAGTGTGCTATGAGGTCTGTAATATAGAACTTGTATCATAACCAGATCATGCTTAGAATGTCAGATAATCATGGTCAAAGGTCGTTGACCGACCATGACTTTGTAAAGTCAGGAAAACCCAGAATGTACCCAGAACAGCCTGACAACATGTTCATAGCCCCAGATATGTCAGTTGTTTGTTGTATTGTTCTTTATGTTGTAATAGAATTGTAGTATGTTATATGGACTTCATGTTTGTGTTTTAAAACCTCCTAAACATCAAATATATTTAACGTAGTGGATGGTCAAAGTAGGTAAAACGATCACGTTTTCTGTTTCTGGGAAACCCAAAAAACAGATGACACTGATCTCTGACAGCCTTTGACCGACTTCAATCTGCTTGCTCTATTGTTGTTATATGTGTTTTATATAATAGATCTATAGTATGCCTATTAGCTACAACTTGGAATCAATAGGACACATAGATCAAACTCCAAACGCGAGATATAAGGATCCAAAGTAGCATACTCATTATGTTCTTTATTCTGGAAAAACCCAGAAATGAAGAACATGCTCTGACACGATTTTTTGAGCTTCAGATCTTTCTTATTAATGATGTTTAGACTTGTAAATTGTTTCCATCATGTACCCTGTTAGTTGTTCTTCACGGCCCGACGTATAGACCACCCATAACATGAACAGATTGATAGATATAAAGCCACAAAAGGCATTGACCGTCATAACCTGAAAATTCTTGGCAGCCCAGAATCTTGATGAACAACTCTGACAACATGTTCTGATGCTTATATCTTCCTCATGTTTTCGGATTTGGCCCGGAAATTGTTATGAACATGTATGCCTACATACATACTACAATATTTAATTAATAGCACGTCCAGAAACATTGTGTACAGAGAATGATTGATGATCAAACAAGTAAGCTCGATCACTGACTTTGAAGGTCTGGGTTTCTCAAGAACACCTATGGCGACACTTACTGTCGCCAAAGGCTTTAGCGACAAATTTAATAACTTTAATTAATTAATTTCTAAAAATCAATTAAAATAGTAAATAAATTCTGAAAATTACAAAAAAATATTTTAAAAATTATTTTAAGTTATAAAAATTAAACTTTTAATAATTTGACATATTTTTCATAAATATTAATATTTATTTGGATAATATTGGTATTTAATTTATTTGATAAATGCATTAATAAATTAATTAAAAATAATTTTATTATATTAAAATCATTTTAAATGATAATAAGGTATTTAATAATATTTTAAGTTATAAAACATAACTTTTAATATTTTAAGATAACTTTCATTATTGACTTAATATTAATGACATTATGATTATTTAATAATTATATTAAATAAAGTAATTTAAAAATAATTTTAATATTAGAAAAATCATTTTAAATGAAATTAAAGTGTTTAAAGATATTTTAAGTTATAAAAGATAACTTTTAATATTTAAAGGATAATCTCATTAATAATTTAATATTAATGATATTAATTTAACATTAATGATATTGAATTTATTTAATAATTATATTAAATAAATAGTTTAAAAATAGTTTTATTAATTTAAAAATTATTTAAAAAGGGATATAAATGAATTAAAAATATTTTAAGTTTTAATTAATGACTTTTAATATTTGGATAAATAGTACATTAATATTTAAATATTAATGATAATTATTTAAAAATGATTTTAAATGTTTTAAAAAAATATTTAAAGGTAATATTAATACTTTAAAAATATTTTGAGTTATTATAAATAACTTTAATATTTTGGCAATGGTTTCATTATTAGTTTAATATTGATTAAATGTTAATGATGGTAGAATTGTTTAATATTTAAATCATTTAATTATGATTCCAGTGTTTGAAAATTATGATAAATTATAATAAGTGTTTAAAAATTATTTGAAGTCATTTAAAAATAATATGACTGATAATTACAGTTATTGAACTAACTGCATAGAGTCTTAGACTTGATTATTACCCGATAAGACTGTCGGTACACCGACATGTTTCAGAAATTGATCAGGACTTAGATATTTTGACTGTATTAATGAATGTTTGTGATTCAATGATTGTGTGATATGTGTGACAAGGTGATTAGGTTATGTGCTGACTGCAATAGGCAGTATTATGTATTGTGATATGTTATTCTAATCAGTACAATAATCTTATTACTGATAGGTGATTACATAAAAGATAAAACTAAGTTATGAATTGTAAGCAGCGCATCAGGCAAGTATCCTACCTTTGCATTTTCTTTATGCAATGGACGTGAATAAGAATATTTCCGAATTATATAATTACTGTACAAATTATTAACCCTATATTATATACGCTCATTGATTATCAACATGTTAGTATATGGTAATTCAGATATATATTATGTTCGTTAATTTTTGTAAATGGTTATACAAGTGTTCCCACTTGGATAATCATTGTATTTAATCACATGTTGATACACCTTTGTTAATTACCCGTATATATATATATATGTTGAATTATAGATTATTGTTGAACAAGATAAAACCTTATTATTATCCAACCGAATTGCTTTGGTTTGGAACCCCGACAAGTATGAACATCCCTTACACGGGGAAAACTTTTTATGGACCCAAGGTGGACAGAGTGAACGATAACATCGTTCTTGCAATGTAGTATTGATCAATACATGGTACAACGGGCTGATCACCCCCCGTACCCGTAAGTTATGACGGTTTGCGAATGAAGTTCTGCTAAACCTATTCGAAAATTGAAAACAATGTTCATAGTATGTCAACTAACCCTATATATAGTTAATACGTAGTTTCAAAATTTTGATAGAGAGTTGTTATGTTATTATTATCGGTTCAGATTACTTCACAACTATTGACTTGTTGTGGAAGGGTAGTATAAAGAAAACATTTAACCCTTTCAGCTAATATTTATAATTGTTATTACTTGTTGGGCACTCAAATGCTCACTCTTGCTTAAATTAAATATTTTCAGTTAAGTATGATCAACCCGAAGGCTCAGGCAAGAACAAAGGGAAAGAAAAGTTGTTCGACTGAGATTTATAATATGTTGTGTAATAGTTATAGTTATTAAGACAATGATACTTATTATCTATGATGTAATGAATTTTTAAGGGTCTCGTACATGGGATTTAAACTTTGATGCATATGTAAATTAAATTTGGTATCAATATTATTGTTATTAATATTATGATTAGTATTATTCTGCTCATAGAAATAGTATCGTGAAGCACCGAGTTCGGGTTTCAAGTACCCGGATTTGGGGGTGTCACAATTATTTTATCAGAAAAAGATAAAATAACAATTTTCAACAATTGTCACATTAAAAATTTTCCCCATCTATATCCACATAAAATGAATATTTTCCTTATCATATAAATTAATAATTAATTATTCACAAATAATATTACAGAATCTCAATATCGAAAACCAGGCCGTTCCCAGGAAAGGGGGGCTTTCCAATAAGGATTTCTCCTTACTGGTGCGCAATTAGGTGACCAAACCTCTCCTTAGACAAAACTTTCTAGACATTGTCAATAATGCTATCTAATAATATTATTCAAATAATATGAATTATTGATCTGATAATGGAAAGTACTGTGTAGTGACAATTATTAAAACAACAATAATAAAAAATATCAACGTAGCAATTATTGAATCATTAAAATAAAATATTGAACAGTAATTACTGTAACAATTATTTAGTAGTGTCTTCTTACATAAGAATCAAATACTGTGTGCTACTGTGTTTTAACCACCGAGTATTTCAACAGTATTAAAGGTAACAACTACGCTGTTATTTATAAACAACTTATACTTGTTATTTTCTTCATCCAATCGCTTTCCGTTATGGGGCCCACACAAGACTACGCCGTCGTACGAATATTCTCCGACAGCAAGAATATTCCATGACCAAACGAATATTCCCAGACAACAATGAATATTTTATAACCACTTACTTATTTAAAATATTTGCGCATTTTACCCATAATTAACCACATTAATCAAATCAACCCTTACTATTTCAAAATAATAAATAGAGGAAATTCAATTTCATTTATAATAAGTTGGGGTCTTATAATTAACTCTTTGAATCTTGTTGATATCTTTCAGTCCATAGCGACCTTTATTGAGAATTGCTGATAATTATTGAACTATTATTCACTGTCATACCCTTGAGATTTGAACTTTATAAATGTTCACCCTTATTGTGATATTACTTGCTGGGCAAATTTGTTGCTCATCCTTATTTTCCTTAAAACTTTCAGTTAAGGCAGAACGTGGTGAACCCTCAGGCAAGGACAAGGGTAAAGAGAAAGCTTCGGAATAGCTTTGTTTCTTAGTACTAGGAATTTACTATTATTATGTTGTGTGGAGACTTAATTATTATGATGTAATAAGTTATGTTTGAATTAAGATGTTTAGTAACGGTTCGAGACCTTGGGAGTAGACTATTTATGTTATCACAATATAAATTATTCTATTTTTCCGTTGTTAATGATTTTAGTATGATATTAGAATTAGTACATGACGAATCAAATTCGAGATATGAGTGTCTGAATTTGGGGGGGTCACATCTCAGCTCACTGTCAGATCTCTCATATCTCATTAGTCTCTAGACTCTAGTCACTCAGATCTCAGATCTCTCAGTCTCTGATCCCTCATCTCTCACTCTCTACCCAGTCCCCGACTCCGCTCTTCCTCCGGCCTCTAGCGTTCGGCGTCAGTTGTCTCTGCCCCCCATTCAAAAATTGGACATTAATCTTCAATTAAATGGGTAGGAACTCGACGTATCTGTTTCTATCCATGAGATCCTTTACCAAAATACGATTTTCACTCAATTTTGTCAGATGTGATTAAGAAAGTACAAAAAGCAGTTAAAGGTTCGAATCCGACTCTTTTGAAGGCTTTTAAAACTTGTGTATTTTATGCACAAATTTTTTTTCTCTTTCTATTGATCGTGTGAGTATTTATATTAAGTTACTTCTATAAAAATTAGAAAAAGCTTATGACCGTGTAAAAGTACTTTTCATGTATGATGTATCCCATTGAATTCTTGGTCTTGCTTCACCTCCACTACTATTCTACAAATTTCGAGTATTGACTGAACCACCGAATAAATATAATCGGTTATTCGATTTTCGGTTATTCGGGTATTGTATAACACAGTTACTTATTTGGATACTAAAAATCTAGTAATTTTGATTCAGTTATAACCAAATGATCAGATCTACTTTCTTTAGAGATTAGAAACCAAATATAATTAGGAATCTTTAATCCCTTAAATTATTCAAATACAAAAAAGGTTCCTACACGGGTTAAGATAATTCCACATGAACTTTGGCCCACCATATAATTCAGACCCAAATAATCATGTCTCAACATATATATTTTTAGAAATATTTCATTTGGGAATCCAAACACATTATTGGATATTTATTTGTGAAAATAAAAAATAAAAAAGAGAGAAAAAGAAATCCTTACATATTATTTTAATATTTAGAAATAGATGTGACTAATCAATGGCAAATATCAAGCAATGTAGGTCTCTCCACGTTATAAAACTCATTGATTTTCTGCAATTAATTTTATATGGAACAATTCATCTACATGATGATTCCTATGAACAATTAATCGGATCAAGTGTTGGATGAGAATGGAATTGTTATTTGTTTTAAATGCTCGAGGATATTTCACTAAAAATTCCATTCAAGATACTTCTGGTCAAGTAAACTACAATTTTGAGACTGACTGATTGATCCAGACCAACTCAAGCATCAAAATCTTATCGAATCAGATTTGTGGTCATTAAGACCCATCCAAAAGCAATCAAACAACCCCTAAATTTCTTTGAGAAATTAATTAAGAATTAATGTGTAAATTTATCAAAGTACGCCGAATATATTATCAAAGTAAATTTATTTGATTTTAAAATTTTTAATACACTTGTTTAATTATTAATTTTAAAATTGATTAACTTCACCATAAAAAATTGAAAAGTAAAATTGGATGGGGGAGAGAAATTCTGTTGCAACGAAAGGGTTCCGTGCTTTGCACGCGATATTGTTGTCTAAACACTAAACCCATTCCATGGGTCATCAAACCGCCAAAGCTCTTACTAATTCTAAAAGGAACGAAGTGAACAATATAAAAGGAAACGAAATCAACCTCTCTAGGTCAAGAGAAGAATATCCAGATTATACAGAGAGAGAGGATGATAGAGGTTGTGTTGAACGATCGATTGGGGAAGAAGGTGAGGGTCAAGTGCAACGATGACGACACAATCGGCGATCTGAAGAAGCTGGTGGCCGCCCAGACGGGAACCCGAGCCGACAAGATCCGGATCCAGAAGTGGTACAACATTTACAAGGACCATATTACCCTCCGCGATTACGAGATTCACGACGGCATGGGCCTCGAACTCTACTACAACTAGCTGGATGATTCTCCTCGACACCACTGCTACTGCTATTTGATATTATGTAGGTCTCTCTTTTATTATTATTAATATTAATTGTTGTTTTGATTAATGGATGGATATGTATTTGATTCTGGGTTTTTTAATTGGTAAATAATGAATTGGGTTTGATATAATTCTGTTTTATAGACGAGGGTTTGTTTTGATTTTGTAACATCAAGTGTGGGTTTTTTATTGGGGTGAATTTGATGGGTTTGTTTTAAGTGTTACAAAGTTGTTGGTTTTTTAATTGTTGTGAAAAGTAAAATTTGGTAAACTTATGTAGTGTGAAGAAAGGATGAAATTATTAGTTCCTTGTTATTATATCTATTATATCTTTGCGTGAGTAGAAGTTAGAATCAATTTGAAGCAACAATGGCTTTTGTTTGAAATTTTATTGAAGGCTTTTACTTAGGTTACAATTGAAATTTGATTGAAGGCTTTTACTTGGGTTAAAAAAATTAATCTCTTGCAACTCTAAACTTTACAGATACATTTGATAATATTATGTGCAACTTATCCTTTTAGTTTGGTTAACATTTTGTGAGAAAACTTGGGTTGATTGTGTGTTTAAAATTGATATTGTATTACGATTGACTGTAGCTCTACACTCAATGATTCCTTTTCACCCTTGATTTGTACTAGTTTTCCTTTAGATAGATCACTAAATTCGTGATTGTACTGTTGTAGTTATATGATTTATATGTCTTGCATGATTGGATATGAAAATATCAGGTCAGTAACTAGCTGGATGATTCTCTCTACACCACTGCTACTCTATTTGATATTATGTAGGTCTCTCTTTTATTATTATTAATATTAATTGTTGTTTTGATTAATGGATGGATAAGTATTTGATTCTGGGTTTATAAATTGGTAAATAATGAATTGGGTTTGATATAATTCTGTTTTATAGACGAGGGTTTGTTTTGATTTTGTAATATCATGTGTGGGTTTTTTATTTGGATGAATTTGATGGGGTTTTTTTAAGTGTTACAAAGTTGTTGGTTTTTTAATTGTTGTGAAAAGTAAAATTTGGTGAACTTATGTAGTGTGAAGAAAGGATGAAATTATTAGTTCCTTGTTATTATATCTATTATATCTTTTTTGCGTGAGTAGAAGTTAGAATCAATTTGAAGCAACAATGGATTTTGTTTGAAATTTGATTGAAGGCTTTTACTTAGGTTACAATTGAAATTTGATTGAAGGCTTTTATTTGGGTTAAAAAAATTAATCTCTTGCAACTCTAAACTTTACAGATACATTTGAAAATATTATGTGCAACTTATCCTTTTAGTTTGGTTAACATTTTGTGAGAAAACTTGGGTTGATTGTGTGTTTAAAATTGATATTGTATTACGATTGACTGTAGCTCCACACTCAATGATTCCTTTTCACCCTTGATTTGTACTAGTTTTCCTTTAGATAGATCACTAAATTCGTGATTGTACTGTTGTAGTTATATGATTTTTATGTCTTGCATGATTGGATATGAAAATATCATGTCAGTAACTAGAACTACAGGCGTTCACTAGTTGATTAGGATATAGAGCTTGCATTCTCTATTACTTGGCAGGTCCAATGCGGAAAATTTGCTGACCCTTTAGCTGATTCACATAGGACATTTGATGGTACCTCCTTTTAATAGGTTGCACACTAGTTAGATACTATTATATTATGTCCTTTTGCACCATCTTAGTAGAATCTCGTTAGATGTTTCTATCCAAAAATAAATATCATCCCTCAGTCCAATCAAATCTATACATCATAGACATGAGCAAAATGGTGAATTATTTGCCTTGGTAATTTAGCAGTTGATTATTTGTTATTACTCTTAAGTTCACACCAAATATTACATCCTTGTTTAATGTCTACTTGTAATCTTCACCTACATACACACTAGTGCTGAATTTTTGTTAATGTGTTTGGATAGTAAAGGCATACTTTCATGCACTTTCAGACTTCTCATCACATCTGAGCCTTTAGTCTTATAACAAAGAATATTTCTTGAACTATCTTTTGGGACTCCCTGAGCTTTGATGTTCAATTAGTTCCCCGAGTATGACCCACATAATGAAATAATTCCACCTTTTCCTTCTGATGCATGTGGCACGTGCACACACAGACACAGACACACATATTTATTTTGAAATTATTGATCCTCAAACCTTATTGAAATGATACCATCCTCTTTGTTGGACTTCTCTCGTTTTCTTAGAAGGTTACTTGACGTTCATTTTACTAGGTTACGGCAATTTTGCTTGTCCTTTTTTGTTCCATCTCCAGCGCACATGATTAAGTTTTTTGCCCAGTTATATGTGAAAGACATTCTTTCTCCCATACATATTTTCATTTGACATTGAGGTGATGTTATCGACTGTTATTGGGGATCTGAACAAAGTTCATACATTTATGAGCCAGTTAAATCTTTGGTAATGGTTTTTGTTGCAACTGTTTCAGTGCTATAAAGGACCTATTGGTGGATTGGTTGTTGTCAGTAGTTATAAGTAATACTTGATTTTCCTGTTTGGCAATCCTTTCTTATTTTTCATGATTTATACTCGAACAAACAAAACAGAAAGATTGAGAGAAGAGGCTCATCGAAGTACAGATATAATTATATACACAAGATTAAACTAGTTATAACTTCAGTGTTTAGCTGGGTTATCATTCTAAATGCAACTATCAGCTTTCATTTTCTACTTTTGCTTATTTATGCTAGATCTGCCAAATTAAATATTCTGCGGCTAGGACCTATATTTATGGCTTAACAGTTAAGAAAAGCTACCAACAACTATTTTCGAAGTAATAATTAAGACAGTTTTTCGCGTTTGTGACTTAACATATAATCGAGTAAAAGTCAATACGACCCATAAAAAGAAAAAAGGCTTTACAATTCATTAAGTTTGTGGGTTTTAAATATCATCATAAAGGTAGATAGCGAGCAATACCATAATTAGCTATGTTGAGAACCCAAATGTAAAAAAATTGATCGTGTTCATGAAACTCTTTGCTGCCGTCAACTAATACCTTGGTGATACCAGGTGTGACTGGTTTTTTCAACTGTTGCGTAAACTCTTAGGCACACACATACGGACAAGAAGCGTTGTCCAATTCCATTTGCATCTTAATTCTTGCTCTTGAAACATGCCCTTGTTAACAAATGTTTAATTGTACCTTTGAAGTAGTTGATGTGATATTTCTGTGGAGGGTAAAATTGCTATTAAATATAGTGGAAGTTGAATAAAATTATTTTAATGTGTGGTCTTTTTGTATGGTGATTACACAATTATTTTGTGGAAATTGTTTTTACTCATCTCTGAAATACAAGGAAACACTCACTTTCTGCCCCCCTCTCCCCTCTCCCCTCTCCTTTTCCTCCTCCACTTATTGTGCAAACCATGCCTAGTTTAATCGCATTTGCAGATTGCTGCATGCTAAACTTATGCATTCCTTAAATTTTTTTCCCAGGTTTCTATGATGTTGCGTGACCTGAGCATACTGGTAGTATCTGCTGAAGAGATAAACAACAGTACCGTAATTGCTCTTGGCTAGTAATATTGTACTTGATTGTCTATGTTCTCTCTTCATACAGATGAAATATGTGCTTGTCCTATATTATTTGCATGCAGTATACCCGTTTATATATTTAAACTCTGTTTTAATGTTGGAATAATGTTAACTTGTGTTATTGAGTAAGCTTTTCCTATTACAGGTCATGCCAGAAGAAGTGCATTCTAAAACAAAAATAATTCATCCGCCCCTTTTTATGTTTTTTTTTGGAGAAAAGTCTTATATTCCTTTTTATTTGTATATTGTAGATTTGAAGTGAGCATTAAAATCTTAAATTTTCATATTAACCTTTTTTTATTAAAGGCTAATTTTTCCCTCATCTTTTTAATAATTTTTAAAAGGTTAATATTGAAATTTTAACTCAATTTAATCAATTAGGCTAAAATAGTTATATTTTTTTAATTTATGTGCATAATCTTAAAACGTCAAAAAACATTTGTACTTATTAATTTATATTTGAGCTACGGTTAGGTTATTTAATAATAAAAACATTTGCAAATATATATTTACTTACTAGTATATATTTGAGCTACAGTTAGGTTATTTAATAATTATTACTAACCATTTTTTGTCCAATCATATGGTTACACAAAACTAAAATAAAATTGTTTAATTTTTTAAAAAAGATATTATTGGTCAGAACCTGAAATCCAAAGGTCAGAGTCCTCAATCTTAAGTCCAGTTGCATTTTTTTTTGAAACTAAATTCCTAGTGTTGGAGTTGGAATTGAGTACCATATTAAAATTAAATTTTAATATATAAAATTGTAAATGTGTTTTCAATTTGGTTTGGTTTTGCTTGTTATGGTTTACTACAGTATCAACCATCATTTGGACTGCTGGCCCATATGCCTTTGCCTATTTGGGCATTTCTATGTAGTGTGGATTGCTAAGTTGGTCCATATATTTCATTTTACTGCTATTTGCATGTTTTCTCTAATCCAAGTTTGTATCTTTATTAAACAAAATAAAAAAGGCAAAAATATATCAATACAAGTATATAGAAAATAAATTAATTTGATTGGTGGTCATCCTAGGATAATTTAGTAATTAGTTTATAATTTTTAAATTATAAATTATAAATTACATAATAATAATAATAATAATACATGTTTTATTATATACAATGAATATATTATAATTAATTCTCTTGAAATGAGAGCAACTTTAAAATGAAATGAAGACAAATAGTTTTTATGTGAAACTATTTGCGTGTGCATGGCTATTAAGATGAATAGAATACAACAAAAAAATAAAACAAAGTCATAAATAGTGAGAATAGTAGATTTTGGTTGATTATTATTCATTTTTCTATATATATATATATATATATATATATATATATATATATATATATATATATATATATATATGTGACACCCCCAAAATTAGGTATACATCACCCATCTTGAGTCGTCAGATACATGGTACAGAATTCAAATACAACTTACTAATACCACTGTCGTGTATAATACGACAAAATACAACCGTGAGTTTGAATACAATAATTGTCTACTAGAGATCATACAAACTCAAAAGGAGTCCTCAATACAATTATTGTCACACTATTTAACAGAATAATGAGGACTACTAATACTATTCTCTGGTCCATCACTCCGTTCTCCGACTCGTCCCAGCTATATTCTCATTTCCTGAAGAGAACAGTGAAAGAAAGGGTGAGCTCAACTAGCCTAGTAAGAAATATTATGACTAAGATAATGCAGAATAAATTATCATTAGCCTTCAACAATGTTAAACTGATAAAATATAATAAACATCAAGTTTAACTGCAGCAGAATCAGCAATCCATTAAAAGAGTCAAGTAGAAAATAAAATCTACTATCTTTTATGATTTAAAAGGTTTTTCATCACTGTTATAGCTGAGACTCAGCTTAATAAATATTTCACATCATCGAATCACCCCTGCACTACGGCCAAGGAAATTCTTTAGTATCACGACCACAATTATTCATGCACTACGGGCAAGAATATTTGTATATTCATTAATGGTCATGATCATGACAACAACTGTCCATCAATGCACTACGGGCCAATGAGGATGCCAATATTTGTGTATTTACAAATTTTTTTAAAAACAGATTTTTTTAAAAAATAGATTTTTAAAAATCTGTTTTTTAAATTATTTTTTTTTTTTTAAAAAGTATTTTTTTTAAAAAAATTATGTTTTTTAAAAAAAACTGAATTTTTTTAAAAAACGTTCTTTTTTTGAAAAACACAATTTTTTTAAAAAAAAAAATAATTTAAAAAACAGATTTTTTAAAATCTGTTTTTAAAAAAAATCTGTTTTTTGAAAAATTTGTAAAATCTGTTTTTAAAAAAATTTGTTTTTTTAAAAAAATCTGTTTTTAAAAAAATAAAATTTGTTTTTTTCAAAAAATCTGTTTTTAAAAAAATAAAATTTGTTTTTTTAAAAAAATTATGTTTTTTTAAAAAAATCTGATTTTTAAAAAAAGTATTTTTTTAAAAAAAATTATGTTTTTTAAAAAAAAATCTGTTTTTTTAAAAAATTATGTTTTTTAAAAAAAAACTGTTTTTTTTTAAAAATTG
Source organism: Panax japonicus (assembly GCA_020205505.1). NCBI lineage: Eukaryota > Viridiplantae > Streptophyta > Magnoliopsida > Apiales > Araliaceae > Panax > Panax japonicus. The sequence goes on along the minus strand of CM035114.1, from coordinate 55,288,423 downwards.
TGTTTTTCAAAAAAAGTACGCTTTTTAAAAAATCTGTACTTTAAAATTTTAAATCTGTTTTTTTTAAAAAAAAATTAAAAAAATTGTTTTTTTTAAAAAAAATCTGTTTTTTAAAAAAATTGTTTTTTAAAAAAAATCTGTTTTTTAAAAAAAACTGTTTTTAAAAAAATTTGTAAAATCTGTTTTTAAAAAAATTTGTTTTTAAAAAAAAAACTGTTTTTTAAATTTTTTTTTAAAAAAACTGTTTTTTACAAAAGTTCCGTTTTTTAAATTTTTTTAAAAAACTGTTTTTTACAAAAGTTCCGTTTTTAAAAAAAATTATATTTTTAAAAAAATTTATGTTTTTTTAAACAAATCTGTTTTTATTAAAAATAATATTTTTTTAAAAAATATCTGTTTTATTTTATTATGTTTTTATTATTTTTAAAACTTTAAAATGAATATTATGTATTTTTTTTGCCACATCAGTATTAATTTTTTTAAAATCTGTTGCCACGTAATTACCACATCATTTTATTTTTTTTTAAAAGCCAGCTGTTAACGTCCGTCCAATTTTTTGGACGGAATGGGTTGATTGTTAATTTTTAAAATGTTTAGTGGGCTAATTGAATATTTTAAAAGTACAGTGACTAATTCGTTAAATCACTATAACCATAGTGGCCAAAAAGTATTTTTTGCCTAACATAAACAAAGTACAAATTAAATACTAATAAATTAGTTTATTCAATTAATTAAGATCTATATTAATTCAATAATAAACTTTGCTTTACTTATGGTTTGGTCAATATTTCAAAATTTTACTCAATAGTGTTTTCATTTTTTTTCTTTACCGTTGGTTTCTATAATAAAGAAGAAATATCATTACATTTTATTTGCAGATTAGTCGTTGAGACCTATTATATATTGCGATAAATTTAAATTAAATTATAATTTTAAAATTTATCAATACATAATATTAATAAAAATTATAGGAGGGCCTCAATTATTACATAAACATATCTCTAAAAATATTATCACTAATACTTATTCACGTAACTGATAATCAAAATTCGACGTAAAAATATTCGCAATATATATTATTATCGTTAATCGTGTCATGTAATCATCATGAAGAAATATATTGAAATTTTCGGTTATGTATGCACATACTAAAACAAATTATAATTATAATGAATCATAATTATATTGAAATTATATCTTATTATTAAAATACGATTTTGACAGCTAATCTGTGTCTCACGAGTTACACGCTTATGTAAATAAATATAAATAAATCTAATATTCCCTGTGTCCCAGGATAAAAATATTTATTATTATTTTAGGTAGTCTCAACTTAAATATTTATTTATCTTAAATGATCTATTTTTTATAATAATTTACCTATAATACCCTTATTATTAATTGCTATATTTATATTCTTTATGCATATTTATGGAGTATCATTAGTAATGTGCAAAAAACTATGCAATTAAATGAGAAATTAAATATGGATAATTTTGTCATTTTATCCTCTTTCTTAATATGTGTAAAAAGTTAATCAGAATTTTTATTCTGAGACGGATGAAGTAAAAATTATAAAATATTCATGGTAAAACAAATTAATTACCCTAAGAGAGTTGATCACTCGAGTTATAAAGCAAACTCAAATAAGCTCGAGATCAATCTGCCTGCAAGAATATATGCAAGTGTGAAATGTTAAAATCAAAATTAATTTGTGATATTGTAAAATTCAAATTTGATATAAATTTATTTTAAAGTTTTTATTATAAAACCCGCATAGTCATGCATGGAAATTAGTACTCCCTCCGTTCTTTTTTAATTGTCGTTTTAGAGTGATATTTGTTCTTTTTTATTTGTCGTTTGTAGATTCTAAGAAAGTATTATTGACTTAATTTTTCATATTATCTCTATATTAAATATAAACTTATTTGTCTTTTATCTTTTCTAATTAAATTTTAAAAAAGTAATAATTAAGATTTTATAACTATTTTAATTACTCAAACAAAATATTAATTTTTGTATTTTTTTTCTAGGAACCGAGGGAGTATATCATAAAGTTTCAAGGCCTAATGCTACAAAACACAATTACTACTCCCTCTGTTTCTTAATATAAGTTGTTTTAGAGAAATATTTTTGTTCTTAAATATAAGTCGTTTGAGGATTTCAAGTAAGCATTAATTGCTTAATTTCCAATATTATCCAAAGTAATAAATATAACTTTGGTTCTCTCATTATTTTTTACCCAATAAATAACCTTCTTTTCTAATACAATGGCAATATAGATAATTGATAGTATATTTAATATTTTATAATTATTACCTTAATATTTATGCATAATTCTAAAACGACTTATATTAAGTAACGGATAGAGTAATATTTATTCAAGACAAGTGCATGCATTGACCAAAGACAAACAACTAATCCAATCCCCATTCACCCATGTTTCCCTCAAATGTTCTAAGTTTCTGTTCCCACAATCAAATACATTATGTGTCATATTATGAATAAAATGGAAAACAGGTTGGAAATTTTTCATAACGGACACCCTAAACTCTAGCTAGGGTTGACTTTTGGCTTGTAACTTTGTGTGAAATCTTGGATCTTGGAATTATGGACCACAGTTTCTACACCTTAGAAACCCTAGAAATTTCTGTAGGATGTCATCATATCCAGCACTTTGTCTCATACTCACTTCGTTCCTAAAAAATTATCGTTTAAAAAAAAATTTATTCTAAAAAATTTATCGTTTATAACTTTCAAGGAGAATAAATTATTTATTTTCCTATATTACCCTTACCTTCTCTCATTGTCCTAAGAAATTTTCTTCTTTGTATTAATAGTTTTCAACTTCCCATAAAGGGGTAATGATAGAATTTCAAACAAATTTTACTTGCTAAATGATACTCCCTCTGTTCCTAAAAAATTATCGTTTTAGAAAAAAAATTGTTTCAAAAAGTTTGTCGTTTATAACTTTCGAGGAGAATAAATTTTTTACTTTACTATATTACCCCTACCTTCTCTCATTGTCCTAAGAAATTCTATTCCTTGTATTAATAGTTTTCAACTTCCCATAAAGGGATAGTGATTAAATTTCAAACAAATTTTACTTGGTAAATGATACATTTTTTTAATTTATGTACAAAAACCTTGAACGACAATCTTTTAGGAACGGATGTAGTAATTTCTTATTGTCAAATACTACTATATATTTACTCTGAGAACATAAATATTAAGGAACTGATATTTTTATTTATATTTTTGATATTTTCAAATGATCCTCTCTGCATACAATAGGTCTCATCTTCATGCGAGAAAGAAACCATATCAAAATATCAAAAAACACATTTGAAAATAATGCTCGCCTAAATATTACTCTGGCTTATTAGTTCTAATTTTTCCGGTCATTTGTTCCAATCCAATTTTATGGAACCAATATATATATATATATATATATATATATATATATATATATATATATATATATATATATATATATATATATATATATATATATATATATATATATATGGAAAATGATCCATAGCAAGTATTTGCTATGGAGGAAAATTGGGCAAATAGCATCATATCCGTCCATCCTATAAATCAAGGACGCAGATTAAAAATAACTCTGCCCTTACGTCAGTTCGTCTAGCGTAAGCTGGAAATCAAATCCCCAAGAACGCTACTTCGTCTAGTCGTAGTATAAAAAAAACATTTTGCCCAAATTAACCCCCAAGCGGAACAGTCAATGCAAAACATCAACAAAGAAGAAAACTGCCAATACCCTCGCGGTGCATTGATCATGATCAGGTCCCTCTCCCTATCGTACACCTCCACCGGCAGTGTATTCAGCGCTAACTTACACCTCTCGTTCCCACGCAAAAACAACCCCTTCGAGGGCATGCAGTTCGTTTTCGAACGGTACGAATCCATGAGCTTATCAGCGTCGGAGAGTTTTGTCCGGTACTTGACGTTATGCACGTGGAGAAAAGGGGCGTTACCGAGGACAGTCTGGACCCACCTTGGATCCTCCTCAAGGAATAGCGTGGTGCCACCTGGATTGAACGAATGCCACATCTACGAATCGTGGCCGAGTCCGAACACGAGGAAGTTGCAGGGAGAGCGAGACTGAAGGACGTCGAAAGAGACTCTGATCTCGGCGTCTGATTGTTGTGGGACCACCCGTGATGTGGCGTAATGTAGGATTGTCTCGAGCTGGGTCTTCCCTGAGTTGGAGCTGATAGGTCCGGCTCCGTAGGTGGCGAATGTACAGAAGATTAGGCTGTTAATGGTTAATGTAAAGTCCCCGAACCCGAATACTTGAAACCCGAACTCGGTACTTCACGATACCATTTCTATGAGCGGAAATATTACTAATAATAATAACAATAATATAAATTTTAAACTTAACTTACATTTATCAGAGTTTAATCCCAAGTACGCAACATTTACTACATTCTTTACATGATATATAATACATATCATTAACTTAATACAATCTATATATTACAAATGATACCAATAACATGTCCTGTTTGCTTTCCTTTTCACTTGGTCTTGGCCGAACTTTCCAGTTCTTCACACTTAGCTGAAAACATTTAAATTAAGCAAGGGTGAGCATTTGAGTGCCCAGCAAGTATTATATATATATAAGCTGAAAGAATTTAAATGTTTTCTTTATAATATTCTTCTACAACCAGTCAATAGTTGTGAAGTAATCTGTACCAATAATAATAACATAACAACCCTCGTTCAAATTTTTGAAACTGTGTATTGACTATACATGGGGTTTCTCTGACATACTATGAACATTGTTTTTCATTTTCGGAAAGGTTAAACAGAAATTCAACTGTAAACCGGCATTACTTACGGGCTTGAGGGTGTACAGTCCATGGGCCCTGTATTGATCAATACTACATTGCTAGAACGATATTATCGTTCATCCTTTGTCCGCCGTAGCGCATAAAAATTTTCCCATTATCGGGATGTTCATACCTGTCGGATTTTTATAACAAAGGTCTTATATAATTCAACATATATGTATATCAAAGGTGTATCAACATGTGATTAAATACAATGATTATCCAAGTGGGACACTTGTATAATCATTTATAGAAATTAACGAACAGAATATATATCTGAATTATCATATACTAATATGTTGATAATCAATGGGCGTATATAATATAGGTTTAACAATCTGTATAGTAATAATAATATTTCTGAAACATTCTTACACTTGTCCATTGCATAAAGAAAATGCAAAGGTAGGATACTTGCCTGATGCGCTGCTTATAAATACGCAACTTAGACTTATCTTTTTTATCACGGCCTATCATTAATCAAATCATTCTATCGATTAGAATCACATATCATAACACATAGTACTGCTTATTGCAGTCAGCACATAACATAATCACATTGTCATACATGTTCAACAATCATGTTATCACAAACAAACATCAACTCATTCCTAATCACATTGTCACACAACTTTATCCACCATTGAATCACAAATAAAATAAACAACTAACTAAATTTCTAAGTCCAGATCAATTTCTGAACCATGTCGGTCTACCGACATCTTTATCGGGTAATTATCGAGTCTAAGACTCTAAACAGTTGTTCAATATCCATTTAGACTAATTAAATAACAGTCATATCATTTTTCATGACCTTATAATAATTATAAAATAATTATTACCATTTATCATAATTTTTGAAATATCAGAATCATTATTAAATGATTTAAATATCAAACAATTCTATTATCATCAATATTTAATTAATAGAAAACTATTAATCAAACCATTGCCAAAATATTAAAGTTATTTATAATAACTTAAAATATTTGTAAAGTACTTATATTACCCTTAAATGATTTTTAAAACATTTAAAATCATTCTTAAATAATTACCATTAATATTTAAATATTAATGAACTATTTATCCAAATATTAAAAGTCATTAATTATAACTTAAAATATTTTTAATTCATTTATATCCTTTTTAAAAGATTTTTAAATAAATAAAACTATTTTTAAACTATTTATTTAATATAATTATTAAATAAACTTAATATCATTTGAAACAACCCGGGTCAAATCCCGAGTCCGGAACAAATCTTGGGTCAAATCCCAAGTCCGAATCGAATCAAATCCATCCAAATAAGGTCTCAAACCACTGGCCCAATAGTATCTTCTTGGGTCATCTAGTCCTCCACAGGCTCCCAAAAGGTCATGACTTGAAGGTACTATTGGTAGTAACTATCTTTCGATGTGGGACTGGGGTGTTACAAACTCCCCCAGGCCCAAAGATCTTTGCCTGATCTCTAGCCATTGTGGGATAATACCGGCACCAGCCTTCGTGTCTTGACCTCCGGCAACTCGATCGGATGACCCGACCCGAGCTTTTGAGAGTCGGCTTTGATACCATATGAAACAACCCGGGTCAAATCTCGAGTCCAGAATAAATCTTTGGTCAAATCCCAAGTCCGAATCGAATCAAACAGGCTCCCAAAAGGTCATGACTTGAAGGTACTATTGGTAGTAATTTATTTCCTTATATGCAGATAAATTATTTCCCTATCTTTCGATGTGGGACTGGGGTGTTACAAACTCCCCCACTTAAATTTCTGACGTCCCCGTCAGAACCGATCACACACACGGCCCAAAGATCTTTGCCTCTCTAGCCATTGTGAGATAATACCGGCTGGCTTCGTGTCCCCACATCCGGACCTTCATCTCTCCATTGTGGGATAATACCACCAGCCTTCGTGTCCCCACCTCCGGCAACCCGATCGGATGACCCGACCTGAGCTTTCGAGAGTCGGCTCTAATACCTTATGAAACAACCCGGGTCAAATCCCGAGTCCGGAACAAATCTTGGGTCAAATCCCAAGCCCGAATCGAATCAAATCCATCCAAATAAGGCCTCAAACCACTGGCCCAATAGTATCTTCTTGGGTCATCTAGCCCACCACAGGCTCCCAAAAAGTCATGACTTGAAGGTACGGAGGTGGGGACACGAAGCCAGCCGGTATTATCCCATAATGGCTAGAGAGGCAAAGATCTTTGGCCCGTGTGTGTGATCGGTTCTGACGGGGACGTCAGAAATTTAAGTGGGGGAGTTTGTAACACCCCAGTCCCACATCGAAAGATAGGGAAATAATTTGTCTGCATATAAGGAAATAAATTACTACCAATAGTACCTTCAAGTCATGACCTTTTGGGAGCCTGTTTGATTCGATTCGGACTTGGGATTTGACCCAAGATTTATTCTGGACTCGAGATTTGACCCGGGTTGTTTCATATGGTATCAAAGCTGACTCTCGAAAGCTCGGGTTGGGTCATCCGATCGGGTTGCCGGAGGTGGAGACACGAAGGCTGGTGCCGGTATTATCCCACAATGGCTAGAGAGGCAAAGATCTTTGGGCCTGGGGGAGTTTGTAACACCCCAGTCCCACATCGAAAGATAGTTACTACCAATAGTACCTTCAAGTCATGACCTTTTGGGAGCCTGTGGTGGGCTAGATGACCCAAGAAGATACTATTTGGCCAGTGGTTTGAGACCTTATTTGGATGGATTTGATTCGATTCGGACTTGGGATTTGACCCAAGATTTGTTCCGGACTCGGGATTTGACCCGGGTTGTTTCATATGGTATCAAAGCCGACTCTCGAAAGCTCAGGTCGGGTCATCCGATCGGGTTGCCGGAGGTGGGGACACGAAGGCTGGTGGTATTATCCCACAATGGAGAGATGAAGGTCCGGAGGTGGGGACACGAAGCCTGCCGGTATTATCCCACAATGGCTAGAGAGGCAAAGATCTTTGGGCCGTGTGTGTGATCGGTTCTGACGGGGACGTCAGAAATTTAAGTGGGGGAGTTTGTAACACCCCAGTCCCACATCGAAAGATAGGGAAATAATTGTCTGCATATAAGGAAATAAATTACTACCAATAGTACCTTCAAGTCATGACCTTTTGGGAGCCTGTTTGATTCGATTCGGACTTGGGATTTGACCCAAGATTTATTCTGGACTCGAGATTTGACCCGGGTTGTTTCATATGGTATCAAAGCTGACTCTCGAAAGCTCGGGTCGGGTCATCCGATTGGGTTGCTGGAGGTGGAGACACGAAGGCTGGTGCCGGTATTATCCCACAATGGCTAGAGAGGCAAAGATCTTTGGGCCTGGGGGAGTTTGTAACACCCCAGTCCCACATCGAAAGATAGTTACTAAAAATAGTACCTTCAAGTCATGACCTTTTGGGAGCCTGTGGTGGGCTAGATGACCCAAGAAGATACTATTGGGCCAGTGGTTTGAGACCTTATTTGGATGGATTTGATTCGATTCGGACTTGGGATTTGACCCAAGATTTGTTCCAGACTCGGGATTTTTAAGGGGTGAAAAATGTAATAACCCAATTTTTTATAATTAAATATTAATTAATTTTATCCGATACAATTGTGTTTAAATTGAAAAGGTAAATGATTTTGTTTTCTTCTCTTCTTCCTTGTCTTGTTTAAAAAAAAATTAAATTCGTTTAGTAGATAATTAAATAACTGATGAAATTAAAATTGAGAAAGATAATTCCTTTTTTTAAGGTCTTGTGGTAAAATTATTCGGAGCGGGAAGCTACTTGGGAGATAAAAGAGTCTATTCGAGCGGAGTATCCGCATCTTTTTAAAATTTTGGTGCGTCCATTCTTTTGATTCCGGGGACGGAATCCTTTTTAAGGGGTAGGTAATGTAATACCCGAAAAATAATAATAATTTAAAACATATTAACTGGACTTTGTTTTTATTTGGGTCAACTCGTATTTAAATTATGTGAGCTAATAAATATTAAAAAAAATAATTGATAATATTATGTGGTTAAAATTTGGGTCCAATTGTATTTAATGTATGTGAATTATAATAAATAAAGGGTCACATTAATTTGGGCCTCTAAAATTAATTGGGTTTAATATATATTTGTGTAATTTTGAATCCTATTTAAATTAGGGAATTCATCAGATATATAAATTAATAAACAAGTAAAACCTAACTATTTTATACGAACTGAGGAACGAAGTGGGAGTGAAGCGGCGGAAGAGAAAAACTCAATTTGTCGGTAAGTGATTGTTTTAAAATGTATCCTGCAATTTTATGAGTACATTAGAATAATGAACATAAATCCGTAAATATGAAGGATCATTCATGTGTATATTGGTTATTAACAGTACAAGGAGCTCACATGGTGAAAAAATTATAAGGCTAATATTATGTTATCTATCCTAGGTGTGTGAGAGGGTGTAAAGTAATTTATTTATAAACCGAAGGAATTGAGGTTTACTGTGAATGGCCTCTTACTGTGAATTGAGGTATTGTCTTTTTCTAGTCAGATCATGACTTAGCTAAAGTTATATATATATATATATATATATATATATATATATATATATATTATATATATATATATATATTATATACATGATTATATTAATTCATAAAAAAAATATTGATTAAAAGATTATTTATTATTTAATTTGAGTTATTTTGTAAAATTAATATAATTAGAGAAATTAATTTCATATTAATATAAATTATAATTAGTAGGTAACTTATAATTGTATTATTATTACTTTTTATTAGATCGGACGGAGGGAATTTAAAGAGTTTTTTTTTTGGAATATATAAATTTTGGAGTATTAGCAATTGATAAAAGGCGATGATTAAAGGCATATTAAATAGATTATGAATTATTTTGAAATTATTGAATTGGATTATATTTAATTTGAGGTGAATATGTTTAGGTGATGAATAACGTTTCGTATTTGATATCATTGGCATTTGGGGTAAGATTGTGTGGAGTGTGCTATAAATGGTTTGGAAGTTTCAGGTACGGATTCCGTACTTTTTCACGATACTTTTGTTAAATTTGATTTATTCGTTTTGTTCCTCGTTTCAAATTCTGTTATTATTTCACATAATTGTTTCTTGTGAAATTCATATATTTGTTTCATTTTGGAGTTGACACACTGGACTCGTATTTGTACTCTTTGAATTAGGATATCATGTTTAGTATTTATTTTTGGTAATTATAGAGCGGTACATGTTGTTACCTTCTTTTGAGACCTTGTGACCATAATTTGATTTGGTTCAACATGTACATATAGAACCCTTTTGTTGGTATTATGTCGTATTTGTTGTGACATAGTTTTTTTGTTAGAATATACCGTAGGGTATACCTGAGCTATAACCACCTGTGGGGGTACCACAGGCATGTCGTCTTGGCACGAGAGGTATGACACTCTCCGTGGCGGTGTGATTAGTCCACGGCGTCTCCGTTTGGGCTCCGGAGTAAGTGGGCCATTTGGTGTTTTGTTGTGGGACGCGTATGGGTTAACCCTAGTTTTCTGTTCTGCGGATTGGTGATGTTGTGCCAAACACACCTATCCAATTTGCATACATTTGGATTCGCGGTCCAATGTGTGATTTGCCTGTGTGGCATTATTTTGACTTGCCTGTGTGGCATGGTTTTGACTTGCCTGTGTGGCATCATTTGACTTGCCTGTGTGGCATTGTTTTGACTTGCCTATGTGGCAAGGTATATTTTTGAGCTCAATCGGTATGAAATAACCCCAGCCATTTGTTTCAGCCTATTATTTTAATGTATTAGTTGTTGGCTTCTGTTCAGTTCAAGTCATTGAGTTAGTTACTTCAGTTCGTTACTTCTTTATTCTTTTATTGGTTTCGTTAATTATGTTGATTCAGATATATTCCATTCAGATATTTGGATATTATATTTTCGTCCGTATTTGCACCTGAGGCTTTGTTCAGTTTGTCTCAGTTGTTTTCGTATATCAGTTGTATATCTTTTGTATATCTGTATCCGTACTGGGCAATTGGCTCATGCTGTGTTTTTTGACTTGCCTGTGTGGCATGGTTTTGACTTGCCTGTGTGGCATCATTTGACTTGCCTGTGTGGCATTGTTTTGACTTGCCTATGTGGCAAGGTATATTTTTGAGCTCAATCGGTATGAAATAACCCCAGCCATTTGTTTCAGCCTATTATTTTAATGTATTAGTTGTTGGCTTCTGTTCAGTTCAAGTCATTGAGTTAGTTACTTCAGTTCGTTACTTCTTTATTCTTTTATTGGTTTCGTTAATTATGTTGATTCAGATATATTCCATTCAGATCTTTGGATATTATATTTTCGTCCGTATTTGCACCTGAGGCTTTGTTCAGTTTGTCTCAGTTGTTTTCGTATATCAGTTGTATATCTTTTGTATATCTGTATCCGTACTGGGCAATTGGCTCATGCTGTATTTTTTTTCCGGCAGGTTTGCAGGGGTAATTCAGGGCTAGGGTGATGAGAGAGTTGCCTTTGACCATCTAGGTTGTTTCGAATTTTAAGTTTTGATTATTGTGACTCTATTTGGAGAATTGTATTTAGTACTTTATTAATGGATCACCACTATTAATATTTTGTGGTTATTAGTGCTCTGTTTACTTATTTTGAGATTTATTGTGCTTTGCATGTGGCCTCCCTTTCTTTTTTGGGAAGGGGGTGTTACATCATTAATCATTAAATAAATATCATTAATATTAAATTATTAATAAAATTATTCTTTAAATATTAAAAGTTATATTTTATAACTTAAAATATCTTTAAACACTTTATTTTCATTTAAAATGATTATTATAATATTAAAATCATTTTTAAACTAAATTATTTAATATAATTATTAAATAACTTTAATATCATTAATAATAATTAATTAATGAAATTTACCTTTAAATATTAATAGTTATATTTTATAACTTCAAATATTTTTAAATACCTTATTCTTATTTAAAATGATTTTTAATTTAATAAAATCATTTTTAATTCATTTAATAAATAACTTAATTATCATTAATATTAATTTATTAATGAAAATTATCACATAATATTAAAAGTTATCAAAAATAACTTAAATTATTTTCTTATACCATAATATAATTTTAAATGATTTTTTAAATATTAAAATCATTTTTAAATAATTTATTTAATAGTATAATTAAATAAATTAAATACTTTTAATATTCCAAAAATATTAAATATTTATGAAATATATTTAAAATAATTAAAAACTAATTTTCAGAATTTAAAATAATTTTTAATAATTTATTTTGTATATTTAATAATTAAAAACTATTTTTTTTCTATTTATTTCCTATTTTTAAGTAATTTCCGGAAAATATAGAAATTAAAAATAATAGAAACCGTCGCTGTAGGTCTTTAGCGACAAAAAGCGTCGTTGTAGGTGTTCTTGAGCCTCAAGAACACTGACAGCCCAGCTTCATGGTGACTTGTTTGACCGAGATTACAATCGTGAGTGTTGTGTTTCTGGGAAAGTTATAACTTTGATCTTGTAGTCATTACACAACACTACAACTAGAAATCAACATCTAGGCCATACTACAAAAACACAAGGAGATCTGGATCTTCAAAGATGTTGTCAGGTGGGTTCTGGGTTTTCCAGAAACCCAGTCTTGTTTAAGGTGATTTTATGATTCAAAGTTATAGTACATGTATCATAGAATATTTAGAAAGCAACATATTAGATCAAAAACAACGGAATCATAATTTATAAGCCGGTCAAAGGCTGTCAGAAAGCTTGCTCATATACTTTTCTGGAAATTCCAGAAATACAAAAACAGTACAAGTGGCCTACTTTGACTGCTTTCCATGATTGATCTGCTAATTGTTCATGGGATCTTAAATCATGAATCTACAGTACATATTACCAGATACAACATGTAACAAACAAAAAGATTAAATCACTTAAAACCTGACAGATCCGGACTTAAAAAGTTCTTGTCAGACGCCTGTTTATGCATTCTGGGTTGCCCAGATTATCCTCGGTCATGGTCGGTCAACGACATTTGACCATCAGTATCTTTAAATCTACAACAGATCGGACTTTACTTGTTGAACCAGATTAAAGATCTCATACAAGGCTACATAATCAAACACTTAAACAACAAAAACATTAAACACATAACAATCTACAGCGTCTGACATTTGATGTCAGAACACAAAAAATAATTTTCCAGATTTTTGAAAAACGTGATTTTGAGCATTTTGATGATATGGATCTTGTAAATAATAACCCAGATCATCTATTAACACTTCATATAACATATTCTAATATGTAAACCAAACATCAAACAACCGATTATGAACAGAATTTTTAGGTTTAGTGTTATACCTTTCTATGAGCAATTTCTTGATTCGATGTTACTGATTTGCTAAGGTATTCGTGGGGCTTGATAAAAGAGCTGAAATTCCTTAGGAAATTCGTGGGTTTGAGAGAAAAGGGACTAGGTTGAGTGTTGGACAAAAATTTAGTAACCAAATGGTTTTCTCTCTCTTCTAATCTTTTTATAGACACAAGATACATGCATTTGGCTGATCTAGAGGCTGTGTGCTGTCAATTATGTGTCACCTGAAGTTGGTAGGAGTTGTTGGAGTTGTTAGCCAACTAAAGTATTGCCCAATTTTGCAAGTTTCCTTCAATAATGCTAAAAAGGGCATTCTTGTCATTTTCAAAATATAATTAAGGGCAATCTTGTAATCTTGACAAACACTTAGAGTTTAGGGTTTAGTTTAGGGTTTAGGGTTTGAGCCAATTTAGATTTTATAAGCAAACCAAATTTAGGATTTCCAATTTAGGGTTTGTACAATAAAATAAAATAAAATAATAAACTAAAATTTTAGTTTCTAAAAATACCAATTAGGGTTTACTAATTTAATTTAGGTCTTTAATTATAGCACTTTTCTAATTAGGTTTAAGCAACACTAATTAGCATTTCATTTTCCAAACTGGCAATTAAGGTTTACAATAAGCAAATTAGGATTTCTAACTTTTGAAATTAGGGTTTATAATACAGAAAATTAATAAGGATTTTGAATAATTACGATTCTCTCTAATTAGGTTTAATACATATAACACTGATCATAAATCACATTATCGTGATTACATAACGACTTTACAAATTCTCAAAGTCGTGAATGACTTTCGCATTAGGGTTTCATATCAATTAGGGTTTAATAGTTTGAAACTAGGGTTTTTATTTATTAAATAGGGTTTAATAACAAAATTATATAATGAATAACATATATCATATAACACAGTTAAACAACAATCTTGAACTCACAGCTGAGTTTCAAATTAGGGTTTTAACACTTAAAATTAGGGTTTTTAATAATTTAGGGTTTTCTAAAAATTATTAAGGGTTTCTAGAACTTTAATTAGGGTTTACCTAATTAATACATTTAATACATGCCATAAATTATATAACACACTTATAAAACAAATCTTGCACTCTAATTTGGATCTCAAATTAGGGTTTAATATTATTACTAAGGTTTGGTCATAATACTCCGTAATTGACCAACCATTATCAATACAGAAATACAGTACATATTCATAGCACTGAAAAATCAAAATATAATTAGTATTATATTATTATCATCATTCCTTATCCCATAACCAAAATTAGGGTTATCATTAACACTAAAACTGTTCTACACATTAACATTACACACATAACCATACATATCTATAACATTGACAAATAATAATATAATATTATTATTTTCATTCCTTGATCAAAACCCAAAATTAGGGTTTGGATTCCATGTCTAATTTATCTGTCATAATTAACATTATAAATTAAGTTAAAATAATTAACTTAATATCTTGAACAAAATTCATATAATAAAATAAGTATTATAAAAATTCTATAATCATATCATATATTATTCAATTAATATAATTATCATATTTTCATGGAAAATAAACATTAAAAACATTTTTACTATAAAACTAATTATTATTAGAATATAATTTATAATGAGCAATAATTCTAGAATAAAATTATTCATAACCATTCATGTAATAAATATATTTTATATTCATCATATAAACACATACATAATACCTTTCACGCATTCTTACCTTTAAAATAAATAATTATTCTAAAATCATTTCCTATATTATTTAAATAATATAAGATTATATTTTCCTTGAAAAATAATTAATAAAACATTTCCAATAAGGAATTAATTAGTATAAAAATATAATTGATAATAATCAATAATTCTAAAATAAATTTATTTGCAATACTTAATGTAATAAATAAATTTTATTTATCACACATATAATTATAATTACACATTACCTTGACACATATCATTCATATTTATTTTAATAAATAAAAAAAAATTTATACGCAAAATTTATGATTTATTTATATAGAAAATATCGGGTTGTCACAGTTAACATGAATATAGAAAGGAGCAGCGCGTCGGTGATGAGTGCGGCTAAAGCCAGAATCAGGAACTTGTGCTTCTCCTGAAAAAACTACCAGTTGGTAGTATTAGTATTATTATTGTCTTTCATGCTTTTTAATTCTCTCGATCTAACTAATTGCCGATGGCCTGGAGAAAACGCAGCAGCAGAACTAACCGAAAATTCCCTTTTTAATCCCATCGCTTGATTTATGAAATGGACGACTATTATGCTATTTGGCCAATTTTTATCCATAGCAAATACTTGCTATGGATCATTTCTCTATACACACACACACACACACACACACACACACATATGGGAAAGATTCATAACATGTACTCCCTCCGTTCCTTAATATATAGATCAGTTTAGAGTTATGCACAAGTATTAAAGAAATGATTATAAAACATTAAATATACTATCAATTGTCGATATTGCCCTTGTATTGGAAAAAGAGTGTTATTTATTGGGCAAAAAAATAGTGAGAGAACCAAAGTTATATTTATTACTTGGGGTAATATTAGAAATTAAACAATTAATGCTTACTTGAAATTCTCAAATGACTTATATTTAGGAACGGAGGGAGTATTTGTTATGAAACTTTATAGGGTATCCACCATTTATACCATTGAAAAAAAAGAGCGATTAAGATTAGAAATTGAAAATCGACATCCGCTACTATTAATAGCGAACATTAAAAAACACTTAGTATCCATAACAAATATATGCTATAAAAATACTTAGCTTTCACTACTATTAATAATAAATAGGGTCTATAATGATCCATAGTACTCCCTCATGATAAAAGTTCTGGTGAAATTTTTACGCATATTAAGAAGAGAAATAAAATGACAAAACTGTCCATAATAATATGTCATTAATCATTTCTAATGTAGGTGAGAGAGTGACTTTCTAGCTTTTCAATTCAAACTATTTTCAACAAATAACTAATTATACTTATTGAATGCTGAAAGAATTAGAATAAGAAAAATGTGAGATATTTAATGCTTAGGGTATAATAGAAAAAATTGTGTAAAAGTTTAGTTATTAAAGGAAAGTAGACATTTAACATGGGACTACCCAAAATACCAATAAAGACTTTTATCTTGGGACAGAGGGAGTAATACATTGCTATGATCCTTACCCACATTTATATATATATATATATATATATATATATATATATATATTATTTATTAGGGTGAACGAAAAATTCAAAATTAATTATATTTTGTTTTATATATATATATATATATGTCCAGTTCTGGTAAGGACTCCCGCACGGTACTAAAATGTGGTACTAAAACATGTCTGTACAGTTTGCATTGACCTATATTGTTATATGTATCCAAATCACACCCAAAACACTGTATTATGGAAAAATTTCAGTTCCATAAAATATTAAACTTTTTTTTAGTTGTTTTAAAAAAATAAAGCAAAAAAAAATAAAAAAAATCCTGCATTTTAAGAAAATACGGGAGTCCTTACCTGATCATGTGTGTGTGTGTGTGTGTATATATATATATATATATATATATATATATATATATATATATGGGTAATCATCTGTAGAAACCGGTAGCCACGAGTACTGTTCAGCAACCTAGTTCATCACCATTGATCTGTGCGATGAAAGACTGGGATTAAGAGTAAATAAAGCCATGTCGTTACAGGCTCATGCGGCAGGTAATAAATTCTAAAAACCGTGCATAATTACCAAGTTGCCCCTGTGATTTAAACGTGCAATTTTTTTACCCCTGTCGCTAGAGCCTGTAGCGGCAGGGTCCCACACTTTGACAGCTTTTTGTCTACTCGTGTCAACTTTGGCTCAGCTTTTTATGTGCCCAATAATTTGGTGCTGCTAATAGCTGTAGCGGCAGCCAACATTGGCTTTAAAAATCCCGTCTTGCTTCCTCCGGTTTTGAACACAGATCTCACCTACATCAAGCTTCTCTCAAATTTTTCCCCCTCTGCTATTACATCTCTTTTCCTTTTGGTTGATATTGTTCGTTTTCACTCTCAAAGAATTCTGATCCAAAGATTTTTCCTTCTTATCTCAAAGAATGGAGCACAACATACCTGCTCATAAAAGGTTTGTAACAAGTTCTTGAGATTCTGTTGCTAGTTTAGATATTTATGAAAATGCATTTGAGTTTGCAAGTGAAGTTGAAAGTAGTAAATCTGAAATGATGTCGTGCGTTGGTCAATTATTTTCTAAGTTGGAAGAAGTTGAATTTTTTTATAGGTCGTATGATAAAAAAAATGGGTTTGAGATTCGAATTACAACTAGTCATAAACATGCTGGTACTAATGATGTGTCGTCTAGGTTGTATGTTTGTAAAAAAGTCGGTACACCAACTTCTGTAAAGAGTTTACCTGATGATGAAGATGATAGTAAAAAATAACTAGGTCGCGAGACTCTATATGACACACATTATGAAAAGCTAGAATATATGTTGTTCATAATAAGAAAGAAGATAATTGGCGTATTTTTACTGTTCAATTAGAGCACAATCATCACCTAGTGACCCCTACCAAGGTAGATTTGATCGAGACACATAGAAATATTACTCCGATTGCAAGAAAAGTAATTGACACTTTAAATAAGTCTGGTATTGGTCCTAGTAAGATGATGAACATTTTGAGCACAATGGGTGGCAGGTTGCAAAATGTTCCTTTCTCTAATGTTAATGTTCAGAATGTGGTGAGAGATTTAAGGCATGATTCTGCAGATGAAAATGATGCACAAGCTACTGTAGATTATTTGAAAAAACTTGGATCCGGAAGTTTGAGTAATTTTTTCTATTGTGTTAAACCAGACTAAACAAATCGTATAGCATGCATTTTGTGGGTTGACTTCCGATAAAGGTTGATGTATCAACATTTTGGAGATGTTGTGACATTTGACAGTACGTAAAGGACAAATAAGTATGGCATGTCGTTTGTTCCATTTACCGGGGTCAACCACCATTTTCAATCTATATTGTTTGGATTTGCATAGTTAAGGGATGAGACAAAGGACACTTTCGTGTGGGTATTAGAGACATGGCTAGAAGCCATGGACTACAAGACACCTATAACCATCATCACTGATCAAGACAAAGCCATGAGTAATGCAATTGCTAAGGTACTCCCTTCTAATTATCACTTATTGTGTTCTTGGCATATTAGCAACAAATTTCCTGAGAAATTGCATCATGTTTATTCTGAGCACCCATCCTTCAAAGAGCATTTTAACAATTGTGTGTATATTTCATTAACCATTGGGGAGTTTGAAGAGCGTTGGCAGATTCTGTTGAGGAATTATGAACTATATAACAATGAGTGGATTAGAAGTTTGTATGATGTACGAGAGAAATGGATTCCAGCCTATACAAAGAGATATTTTGCCGCGGGAATGACAACCACTAGAAGAAGCGAGAGTATGAATCATTTTTTTGATGAGTTTGTCAATGCTTCAACGGCCATGAAAGAATTTGTAGTGCGAGTCAGAAGGCTATAGAAAAATAATTTATCAGAGATAGGAAGGCCGACTACATAACACAACATCAGAAAAGAAATATGGTACTCGGGTCATCTTTGGAAGTGCATGTTGCGCAGGTGTACACAAAAGAGATGTTTAGACGTTTTCAACGTCAATTCGTCGATTCCATGATGTAAAATGTTAGTAAAATTAGTGAGTTGTGTGGCCCTGAAAAAAAGGTTTATGCAGTGTATAAGGCAGATGCAGCTGAAAATGATGGAAGATATAAAGAAATCGTCAATAATCGTCAGCTAGGGTCGGTAACATGTAATTGTCAATTATTTTCTCATTATGGTGAATTATGCAGGCACATCTTGAGATATTTCTTGGCTAAGAGTATTTCCCAAATTCCAAGCGACATGATTCTTCCTCGGTGGACAAGAAACGCCAACAAAACCGATGTTGACACATTACTCTTTAGCCCAACAACTGCTGACTTTGAACAAGATCAAGCAATGTGTTTTAATCATTTAATGAATGATTGTCAAGAGTTAGCCAGTAAAGCTGCTTGCTCAATTTGAGGTTAAAAGATTCATCTTAAGTTGAATGAGTAGGATGGCACATAAGCCTGGGTGGTGGGGATGTACCCTTCAGCTATATCTTGGGCCTGAATAATATTAAGCATGATAATCACTATTACTATTATTATTATTATTATTATTATTATTATTATTAAGTAATAAAATTAATATTAACATTCATACTCCAATTACCTGAACGTTTTCCTTCTCTGTGGAGTCAGCCTCGAATGAATAAGAGGGAACGTAAGTTTGGGTCGTGGGGATGTAACTCTCTTGTACCGCATCATTACTTGGCTCCTCTCGCTCTTCACCATTGTTCCCTCTGACTTCAGAGTTGTATACTGATAAGTGGGTTTTATACCTACTTATTGGATATCAATTCACGCGAACTATGCCCATCTCAAGTACATTTTGTGTATTTTTAGTTGAAATTCATGTTATTTCGTATTGCATGTACTGAGAACTCTTCTGGGGTAAAAGTGAAGGAAATGGCCTAATATGGTGGTATTAGATGGCATGTGAGCAATGAAGGCACAACATGAGGATCAAGTGGAGCAAGGAGACTAAGTATAGATGGACAAAAGAATGAGCAGCAGAACAGAAGCAGTAGCAGAACCAGAATCTAGACTGCAGAAGCAGCGCGGCTACACAGGCCAACACACGCGCCCCCGCGCGACCAACCGAGTTGCACAGAAATTACAGACCGCGCGCCCGCGCGAGGATTACAATGGGGGAGTGCGCGCCCATGCGCGATGACTAATGCTGCTGAGCTGTTTATTTTAATTTTTAATTTTAAGGGTTGTAATTAATTAAAAACGATTTTGACTGGTGTCAGACGCATCATTCATTACTTTTTATGTATTGTCATATTGGAACTAGGGTTTACACTCTGGGAGAGATTCCAACGTAGAACGAAGCCAAAACTCCATCTTTTCTACTTCTTCTTGGAATTTTCTATTATTGTGGATAACTCTTATTATTTTGCTGGATTTATATAAGGATTTGAACGTTAATATTGGTTTATAATCAGCAATTGGGTTTGATCGTTTCTATCCCTTCTCTTTCAATTGTTCGCTTATTATCCATGTTTAGCTTTGATCCCATAATGGCTTTTGGTTCAGTCATGAACTAAACTCCATTATGGGATTTTAACGAATTTTAATATGTAGTTTAATTGCGTGCTTGATAGTTGGACTGTTTTACATATCATAAGGAATTTCTATCATGGTTGTTTTGCATGAATGAATGCTTGATCACCATTCATTTTAAGTGCTTGTATAGAATTGAAAATGAACATGCGAGTATGGATTGTAATCATGATAGCATACGTATATGGGACTGTTTTGCATGGCTTGTGTATTTCGTGAACCAGATAGACATATAGTGTTTCACCGTATGAGTTAAAATAAGGGATTGCGCTTAAATTCAATATGGTTGCAATTTCACATAGACATATAGTGATTTTGGTTATATTGATGATTACACGGTGTCTATCGCATGTGGATACTATGTAAGTAGGTCATAGTATATTGAAAAATGGCTATGTCTATATTAGTGCTCTTGGCTACTTTCTTGTGATATGTGAACTTTCTTGCATGATGGTGGTAATTAGATGAAGTATTAAACGAAGTTAGGATCCCATTATTTCCAAACTTGATTCATTCCATTATTATTCTTGTTTTAGTTATTATTTGAATTTAGAGTAATTCACAATTATAATATTTAGTTTAAGTATATAAAAATAGTGATTTAGTTGATGCATAGTGGTTTGAATTAAACAACTTTCTCTGTGGGATCGATACTCTACTTATTCTGTATTACTTATTGACACATGTATGCTTGCATGAGTTAGAGCTCTTTTGTTAGAACTAAAAAAGAGGCAACATATACACCGTAATGATGGTCCCATACCTGTTTCTCAACTTCCTAGTCCGGAAGCATCTCAATAAAAGTAAAGCACTTATCAAGTAAGGACTTTGCACTCTCAACCTGTCATGTAAGATAAAAGTACAATATTAGTATTATTAATAAACAAGATAATATGTATTAGTATTAAAATATGCAAATGTTAGTGTACCATTTGTATAAGATGATGTTGCTA
Source organism: Panax japonicus (assembly GCA_020205505.1). Lineage (NCBI taxonomy): Eukaryota > Viridiplantae > Streptophyta > Magnoliopsida > Apiales > Araliaceae > Panax > Panax japonicus. The sequence goes on along the minus strand of CM035114.1, from coordinate 55,266,952 downwards.
GCTGTAAACAGTCCGGGGCTTGTATGTAGGGTCTGGGTCACCTTCCCGTTGAGGGCGATGCAGTTTTCTATGTGTAATTTTCCTATGCCAAGCCATGTATGAATCAATTTTCACGTAGTTGGAAATTTCATACTGTTGTCCCTTCAAATGCTTCATGTAAGCCTCCTAATGTGCGATGTACACTCGCCTCAAGGCCATGCAGTCAGCGATGGCAAATCTATCTTCTTTTTCCTTTCTAAGTTCTTTGTGATTTTCTGCCGGAGATGGTATACCTTGTAAGAACCCATACTGTCTCATCACCCTGTCGGCATCTGGTATTCTACAATAGCAAAATGGATCAAGGGGATTCTACCAGATCCCAACAATCTTCCTTCAAAATTAAATCCATTCATATTGTCATCCCACCCCATGAAAGTGCGCCAAACTACTTGCCATTCAAGCTGGACATCTAACTCCCCTCGGTAAAATTTCAAATGATGATGGGGATTTTGTCGTCTATCAGGGTAGGTGTGATTTTTTTAGTATGCCCACGCTAAGGCCCTAGGTAACCATAACTGTGATTGAGGCCAGGGGTTAGGTCTTCCAATTATTATACGCTCGTATGCCCAAATTTGTAAAAGAGTGACACAACCATTAATATATTTCGCTCCTTTCCTAGTGGCAGTATATAAAGACCTATACAAATCGCCCAACACAACTGCACCCCAAGAATACGTTACACAATTTTCAGCATTAGCAATAAAATACATATACCTGGGATGAATAGTATTTTTATTCCTAGTGGGGAATAATATTTCCCCACACAACCAAAGAATATAGGCCTTTGTGCATCGACCAACAATTTCCTTACTTGCTTTAGGGGATAATTATTAAAATGCTGCTGCAACCATAGTAATGAAATAGAGCTGTGCTTTTTTGATTCCTAAAATTCAGCAGCTACTTCACTACCAAAATATTCTTTAAAATGAGTCAATGGAGTGTCAAATAATGGACAAGTTAAGGGCTTGCCAACTACCGGTAACCCAAGAATGAAATGTACATCCTCTAAAGTGATTGTAATTTCTCCATAATTTATGTGAAAACTATTGGTCTTCGGTCGCCATCTCTCCACCAAGGCGGACACGAGCCCAATGTCAGTTTGTGGTACAACTGCGGGATAACAAAAAATTCCAAACCCATATTTTTGTAAAAGTGTTTTTTGAGCTTTTGTTAATATCCATTGATCGTATTTTTTTCAATTAATTGACATGAGAGTAGTCTTCCCCTGTCTTTCCCGTTATATATATCATACGACGCATGATTTTGTTGATCGTTAAGGACACTTGGTTCAATTGGTCCATAAATCCAATTGTCCATCTAGTACCTAAAAAACAACATAAAAGTTTTTTCATATTGTTTAATAACTATGTAACACAATTATATCTATATCCCATTAATCAGAAAAATGACTTCATTTTAAACTAATTTTAATAATTCTTTTTTTTGCACATATTCATAATAATTAATCATTATTAGTAGACATTCATAATAAAATAACTCACTATATTTTATCAAAATAAACATTCATAATAAAATAAAACAATACTCCATTGCAAATAGTAAGCAAATAATTTATTCATCCGTCAAAAATTATAATAACTACTTCACCACAAAATTATATAATTACTAAACATATAAATCACATGCTAAAAAATTTAAACTCACATGCATATATGTAGACATAGTAATAATTGATAATTTTCCTTTAAAGTTTAAACTTCTATATTTTTAGACATACATTTTAAAAAAATAATTATAATATTTGAAAAATAAATCTTATCAAAATAATATTTGAACCTGAAAATTTGTAGATAATCTGGTTGACTTGCAAATTTTTACTGCTGGTGAATTTCTTGCAAAATTTTCTCTCACGCGTTAGATCTGTTTTGCTGCTTGAATGGTATATGATTTAGGTTGGGGAGGGAAATGTTGTAGCGACAGAGGAAGAAAGCAAGCTTCTGAGATGGAGAGGAGCGGCAGTGGGTTAAAAAGAGGGGAGACTGCCGCTACAAGCTGTAGCGGCAAGGCATCAATTTTCGTGCTCTGTCGTTTCGGCTTCCGTGCGTAGCGTGTGTCAGTGTTCTGTCATTTTTGGTATACGTGCCAGTCAAAGGGAGACTTCCGTTGTAGCCTGTAGCGGCAGGCCGTATACATTTTCTAATATTAAAACAAGGGCAGCTTGATAATTACGCACGATTTTTGGAATTTATTGCCTGTCGCATGAGCCTGTAGCGGCAGGGCTTTATTTACAATTAATCCCAGCCATCCATCGCACAGATCAACGGTGATGAACTCGGTTGCTGAACAGTACTCGTGGCTACCGGTTGCTACGGATGTTTACCCTATATATATATATATATATATATATATATATATATATATATATATATATATATATATATATAGGGTCTCCATCCACAACAACCGGTTATTGGGGAGCAACCCCTTTTATCCAACCGGTACAAGTTGTACCGGCCTTAGAATTTTTTTTTTATAAGCCGGTACAGCTTGTACCGGCTGGATAAAAGGGGTTCCTCCCCAACAACCGGTTGCTATGGATGGAGACCCATATATATATATATATATATATATATATATATATATATATATATATAGGGAGCGGATCAGGTGCGGGATCCCGCACCTGGTTAAAATACGGACCTTTATATTTTTTATTTTTTTTTGCTTTTTTTTTTAAAACAACTAAAAAAAAATAAATAAAAAATTATGGAATTGAAATTTTTTCATAATACAGTGTTTTGGATGTGATTTGGGTACGTATAACAAAAATATGTATGTACAGTCTGGGCAGACTGTACCACCACTTTTTGGTATAGGTATTCAAAACACGCCCAAAACATTATATTATGAAAAAATTTCAGTTCCATAAAATATTAAATATTTTTTTTAGTTGTTTTAAAAAAAAACCAAAAAAAATTAAAAAAAAAAAGTCCGCATTTTAACAAAATAAGGGAGCCCTTACCTGATCCTGTCTATATATATATATATATATATATTTGCGTGTATATTGATGGATTGTGAACCGGGGAGAATGAACAGGAAACAAGGGGCTCAGCCATCAACACGGCGCTCCAAAAGTGGTTGACCTTGGTGGCCCTCACGTGACCCCAGCTGTTTTATTACATCATCCTATCCTATAATCAATTATTAATTAATAATACTAGTACTATAATCAATGAGAATGTGACCCTTTCCTTGTGTTTCAACAACTTGTGCATGTAGCAATGTCAAAATTCAAAAGCCATTTCTCACTATCCTTGTACCCCTCTAATTTAATTATCTCTTAATGCCGGTCAATTTTTCAAAACTCAATTTTTAAGCAAAAAAATAAACTTATTCGTATTACGCGTAGTATCTGATAATTTATTTAATACGTACTAATTAAATATTTTGTTATTTCATTAATATAAATTTTATAACGACCGTTGGATCAAAATATATATAAAAATTTTGTTAGAAAGATTTGTTTTGTCCGATGGCAACTCACAGAAGCCACTCCCCAATGTGGCGCGGGGGAATGGAAATTGCGTCGGCCAAACTGTTTGACCGACAAAGTCTTAAAACCTCCCTGGCTGATTACAACAAGCTAATTAATTTAATTTATTCGCAACTCGAATCCCAATGGATCATAAGTTCATAAGCCTACCCAACACTTGCGCCGTAGTACTAGGCTATTTAGCTTCTACACAGTAGGGAGTTGAAAGAATGCACTTCATGGGGATTAGATTAAGAAGCCATTTCCTCAAATGGATGGATTATTAAACCCTAATCTCATTTCCTGAGAAAATCAGCACCAAACGTGCAAATTATCGTAATAATAATCCCATGTATCTTTTTGATAGTTATGGCTAATTAAGACTGAGGAAACCGTTCGAACTCGCATCCGTACTTCGATTAAAAATTCGATTCGAACTCAATTCAAAATATAAATAATTAAAATATTCAGACATGAAATATGTATCGTAAAACAATTGCATATTTTTTGAGTAGTTGCTTGCTAAATAACAAGTAGTCACAACTAAAGCTGCATACTTATACAAATAACAAGTAGTTGCATACTTGTACAAATAACAAGTAGTCACAACTAAAGCTGTAAAATGAGCAAATAGTTCGGGCTCGATTCATACTCGCTCGACAAAAAGTTCAATTCGAACTTAACTCGAAATATAAATGAGTCAAATATGAGTAGATTTTAAAGTTCGATAATTTACTCGAACCTCCTCAAATTATAATTTTTTATTGATACTCAAATTATAGTCATTCGAAAAGTTCAAACTGTTCGGGCTCGATTTGAAATCGTGCTCGATTCGGTAGCTAAACGAGCTTCAATCAAATTTTATTTTATACTCAATAAATTTTGTAAACCAAATCTGAACTCAATACTCGGCTCAATTCGATTTATATACACCCTTAGTGACAACTTCATTGCATCAAATAAAGAACTGTAATACTACAATAAGTTCTACACTTACAGTGACTCCAAGTTAATTCCTCTAGTAGTAGAATTCTAAATGCAGGTAAGCAATAAAAGGGAAACAATTCCACACTTTAATTCCTCTTATAGTAGCTTCTTCAAAGCAACTAGGGGTAGGGATAAACTCTTATAGACTGCGGTGAAAATCCGATTCTGGTAAAACAATTCCCCTACAAATTTTCATCGACCACGCAAAAACCAGCAGAACAACATCGAAAAGCTTTACATTAATAGGATTATTATCAAAAAGGCTTAAAAGTAAGACAAAAGACAGTAGAGTGGAATTTGATATTAGAAATGAATCCTTCAAAAGACAATAAAATAGAGCTACAAGTCTTGGGCTAAGATGTTGCAAAATTGGTTGAAGGGGACTTTTCCCACAACTCCCAAATATAAAGAGAGCGAGAATCAAAACAAATGATGCAGTAATTCAACTGTACATTCAAAATAAGTCGCTTCCTTCTCTATTTTCCTATGTTGTCACTGCCAGAATCCATCAGAATTGTTAGCTTTCTTGCCGTCTTCAAAAAGTTGCTACAAAAATAATGACAAAAAGCTATGCCTTCAGTATTTAAAGTAATAAAAAAATAGTTTGATGATATGTTAGAAAGAGATTTGCTCATGATATATTGATATACCTGAAGGGCTCCTCTCCAGTGTGCTTAACTGCACCTGCTTTGTCCCGGTAAAGCAAATTGCTCAACATCTCTGAAGTCTCTAGACCAAACATGTCGATCAGTTTTTTGTACAGCTCCTCGTATGAGCCAAGGGCAGAAAGGTCGAGAGTTCGACCCACATCCTCCGACTCAATGAACACCTTGCAGTGGCCAGTTTCACTCTCGCCATCATCGAACGAGCTGTCTGGTGGACCATTCTGAAGAACTGCAGATCCTGAACCGTCAGAGAGATTTGTCATCTTCTCCAAATTTCCATCTAATGAACAGCTTCCAACAGTGTCTCCGGAGCAGCTCTGAGAGAGCTGCTGCTCAGTGAGAATGGGTTGACCAAACAGCAAGAACATAGGTGCTGCTTTAGTGGTATCACTATTTTTCTTCAAACAAGGGCTAGAATTACCCATTGTAAGCAAGCAAGATATATTATCATCATTTTCGGGGTTGTCATTAAACCCGCTGGTGGGGATTCTAGAAGGTGGTGAAGCAGCATATTGAAGCTGCTGGAACCCAAATGGAAACAGACTTGACTGCAGTTTGTTGAAGTGGAGATCTGGTGTAGATAATCCATATTGAGCATGCCTGGCTCCCTGTATGCCTGCAGGAATGTTGTCCGATATACAAAAAAAAGGGCTGCTGGGCCTGAGGGGGTTGCTGAGAAGTGATGGCATCGAAAGCTGCCCTAAGCGAGAGAAATCCGGAGGCTGTGGAACTCGCAACTTCTTTCTTGGTGGTGAGAATTGGGAGAGATGGATGGCGGGCATATTTGATACCAATTCAACCAACCATGGGTTGACTCGCTTCACATTCTGAAGTAAATCTGGCTCATCCCATGCTACCTGTAAATGATTTTTGCCAAGATGTTAAAACCAATATAGTCAACAAGCGGATCCTAAACTACTAGTTAGAAGAACCTTTCAGGCAGGAATTTAAATTAGAAATCTTTCAACCAATGTCCAGGTTCCAATATCGTAATCACACCAAATAATTTATAGTGTAGATCTTTCATGACTGTATTCCGTAAAAAGGATATGAGCTATACTTATATGATTAATGATATAGACATTTTTTTAGTCCAGTAATGTAATAAAATGTGATCATTGCACATCATCTTTGTATTACTTTTAAATAATTTCAGTAGTTAATCCTATTTGTAGTAACATAAAGAAAATTTAGAATTATGACCAAAAAAAACATAGGCTGCAGATGCCAAGATCCCTTTTGGTCAAAGGAAAACACAGAGGACCAAGGAGAATAGGAAGAATTGAGTTAATCACTAAATAACAGAAAAACAAAATTGCTGACGGTTAAGCTGCTATGGATCCTTTTTTTCTAACATCAACAACAATATCAGCTGGAAATTCAATATTTACAGGATAGTCATTTAAGAGAATGCAGTGTCAGCAAATATGCATCCAGTTAAAACTGCCAATCTTTTTTTTAAAAAAAAAATAAAAAACAAAAAACAAAATTGGTAAGGAGGATTAAAAGTAACCCACTAGCAAAATTATTCGCATAAACATAAGTAAACATAATCTACAAAATATGAACGGATTCAGCAGAAAATAGTAGATTCCATCACAATAACAATCCAAAAATTTGTAAATGTGGAATTTAATTCAACAAATCAGAATTTGAATATGCTTCGGATTGCAGGGACACTTAAATCAGGATATAAGTTACCTGGAGAAGGCGCCACGGAGAGTTAGGCCAACGGATGGGATCTTCGACCTCAACAGAAGAGATTGTCCCTATGAACCAGCTTATCCTAGATGAATCCTCTGTCTCAAAAGGCATTTTAAACCTCATTCCAGAGCACCATTGGATTCTCATTGCAGCCCTCACAGATGACGCCTTCACACAAAACTCTGGTGTGCTTGCACGTGGGTAGTAAACAACCTCAAAGGGCTGCCCGTTGGCTGCAAGAGTTGCAGATTCAAAAACTGATTCAGCACTCACTTTTCCCATTCCCTTCAGACTGCCAGCAAAATTTCCATTCACATTACCATTCCGTACATACTTATTCACGTCCTCCCTCATGAATCCAGGAAACGCCCGACATACAGGCGCAGAATTCCCAGCTGCCGTGTTCCATCCAGATGGGGATTCAGGTCCCCCACCAATTCCCCTCTTTGCACGCCGAATACCAACACAAAGATCCCCGTTGTCCGCCCTCAAAAACACAATCGAATCTCCAGCAACAAGCTTCTTCTGGTTCACAAAATTACTCCACCCTGTGGTCAAAAGATGACGACGCGGCGTCCCTCTATAAATATGCCTAAATTTCCATATCTGTCCATGAACATCCTTAGCTAGGATGGTCTGAACCGGAGGATCAGCCGAATAATCCAACCGGGGAAATATAGTCTCCGCACAGTACCTGGGTACCGAAAAACCTCCACCATTATTGGCATCAGATTGTGTCAATGTCTTCGCAAAGGAAGCAGGTTTTTCTTGATCCTCGTTCTTATCAAATCCTAACAACCCATTATCATCATCAAACTCACAATCGCTGCTTCTCAATGGCACCAACCTTATTTTCGCATAAACCTCATCGGTCTCAGTATCAGCCATGAACTTAATGGCGAATACCCTACAAAGTATAAGTGCAGGAACTCTAGCAAAGTTCCCAAAATCGACATTCCCTTGGGCATGTTCAGCATGGCCCTGAGAGAAATAAAAGACTTTAGAGTTCACCGGCGGCATTTGGACCATACCGCCGGCGCAGGCATGCCATAACTGTGAATCCAAGCATTTCTCTACTTCATTCAAGGGTTTGCTCATACTATTAATCACTGAAATCATTGCAATCTAAGTAAATCCTTCTTTGCTTCTTGTTTCAAAGTAGAATTTGCTAAAAAATTGTAAATCCCTCTTTGCTTCTGGTCTCACAGTAACTTCTGTAACCACGATAAGATTAGAAATGTTTAATGCGTTAAGCAACTAAGGAAACGTGCAATTAAAAACAATCTATAGATGGTTTAAACAATTTGGTATTTTTATAATTAGTGAAGGCTAAACAATATAGAAATTCTACTGCCATTCATTCAGTTTTGTCAGTAAGAGAGAATCAGAATACGCACCTTAAATTTAAACCTCCATTGCAGCAAGAATCTGTTTCAATAAATTGGAGAATTTCAGATCTCAGCTCTATCAGATCAATTCTAATTTTACTTTGAGAAAACAAAATTCCATAAACGGTTGGGAGAGAGAAAGTTTTAAAGGAGTAGTGCTGGAAGAAGAGGAAGTGTCTTACAAGTGAATGGTCAGGGCAGAAATACACACAAATACACACAGTGGGTGTGTGAGAGTGTAAAAGAAGGAAAGAGGACAGAAACAGTCACACCTGAAAGCTTCCTTGCCGACCAGACGGTGGCAGAATGAGAGAGAAACAAATGGTTTTTATGGTTGAGAGAAATTCTTCCGCATTATTATATTATTTTATTTTTCCTTTTTAAAAAAAAAATATAATTTAATTTTTACAAGCACGAGATTTTTACACAAGTGTTTTGGATGTTTTTGTTTTGCTAGATTCCAAAATATTAGAACCACTATTTTTACTTCTCTTCTTATTATTATTATTTTATTTTTATTCTTTTTTTTTGTAATTTGTTACTTTAATTCGCTTATTTGATTTTGATTATGATTAATCTACTAAAATTTTAACATTTAAATTATAATAAATTTATTATAACTTTTGTACTTATAAGTATAAATTATAATAAATAATTTATATTAATTTTAAATTTTATAAACTTTTCTTCTAGAATGAAGAGAATATTTAACAAAAGAGAGTTAAAATAATTAAAAAGTAGATGATCCATAATTTTTATTTTTATTTGGATAAATGTATTTATCTAAAAGACTTGGTTGTCTTGTAAAGTTGATATTAATTGGGTAAAAATATTATGGACAAAGTAGTAATTATATTTTTTATACAAAATATTTTTTTTGTTACTAAAATGATATGAACCACGAAATAATTATTATTATTATTATCATGGACCTTATTTGTCTATATAAATTATTTATTTTATTCTAAATGTTTTTTCCTGCTAATATTAATTCTCATCGTCTTATACTTTATAATTTTATCAAAACTAATTTTATCTCACGATATAATTACAATATATCGTGAGACCCATGCACGAAACTTTCAACCTTCTCTGAAATCAAAGCAATACTCAACAATTAAAATATTAACCGCAGTTACAAAAAGTAAATAAGTACTTATCATCTTAGACCCGACTCTTCCGCTAACTAACTAGAGTAAAGTAATTTAACATGTGGTCAAAGTCTGACTCTTTTGTCCCTAATTGTTGGGGGTATGTCCCTTAGTTTTTGGTTAGGATGATGGTCAAACCAGAAAAAAATGGAGATTGTTTTTACCCTTTGAAAAATTTACCATTCAAAAACTATGGTTTACTTAAGAACACACATTCTAATTTGGAATTGTAAAAATATACTCTCTCCGTCCTTAATTATATGACATTTTAGAGTTTTTCATTCGTCCTTAATTATTTGACGTTTTAAAATTTTTCATTTGTCTCTAATTATTTGACATTTGTTCAAATTTAGGAGAATTAATGACAATTTTTTCAAAATTACCCCTCATTAAACTCTCTCCCTCTCTCCTTATCCCAACAAAATTCTCCTTATCCCAATAAAAAATGTAAGAGTATTATAGATAATTGAGTACTATATTTAATATTTTTCAATCATTATCTTAATTCTTGTGTCCATTTCTAAAACGTCAAATAATTAGAGACAGGAGGAGTACCAAAAAACCTCTCATTTGGGTAGGCGAGCAACCTTGTTGGGATAAAACACAAATAATTAATTATAACTTTTTGTAATTCTTTGTGTTCTCGAAATTAGGGTTTAACATAAGAGTAAACATTAAAAAAATTCATATAAAAAATAACTTACAAAATGACACGATAAAATATAAGGATTCGATTACCATGAAGTTAATTTTATGGTAAATTCATCAATTGACCAATACGGTATTGACACGCAGAGGGAGAGATCATCGCCCATCCTGCGTGTCGACACTGTATTAATCAATTGACTAAAGTTAACTGCATGCTAACCACTCTCAAAATATAATTATTTAACACATAACGGCTACAACCTAGTGATAAATGATACTCCCTCGGTTCCGTATTAACAGACGTTTTAGGAAAAAAAATTCATTCCTAATTAACTGTCTTTTTCAGATTTTTAGGAGAATTTTTCTCTTATCTTCCTAACTTACCCCTAAACTATCTCATCTTCATGCTCCTATTTAATTTCAACTTACGTTCCAAATTTTTTTTCTGAATACTCCTCTTCTCCTCCTCCACCCTTCCTTACACAAACAACCCAGATCCCCAACCGCCGCAAATCCCTTTTCATTCTCATTTTCTTATTCACATTCGCCTCCGCTCTCACTTTGCTCGCCACCAAACTCGTCATCATTTCCACCTCCATAACCACCGCTTCCTCCGCCATCGCCGCCGTCCTCCGCTTCCACTGGCGCTAGAAAAACCCATTTTCGCCTCCGCTTCCTCCGCGTCATCATTTCCACCTCCATAACCACTGCTTCCTCCATAACCACCACTTCCACTGGCACTGGAAAAACCCATGTGTTCTGACTTCTGAGAGAACGACAAGAGAGATCCGTGGGCAACAAGGCGGATGAAGATGGTGATCTAAAGAAGACAAAGATCAAGTGTTGTTAAAAAGTATGCATACATGAAAGCAATGAACAACATGGTCAAGGCTAAGACTTTCCCAAATTTAGCCTTGTCTTTGGTTTCAGATTCCAAGGGTAAAGTCATGCCAACACCTTCAAATGAGTAGACAGCCACGCCCAAACCGTAAAAGAACATAGAGACGCTACCGAAAGCCTTGACAGCCGACATATAGTTGATGAATTTGAGCACATCCTCGACTAACACCACACCCATTGCACCAATTTGAACGATGTCAGCAAAAATACTCAAGGGGGCCAAGAGGGTGTGTGACACCCCCAAAATAGGTTCAATCCATCCAACCTATTTTAAGTCGCCAAATACATGGTACAGAAAACAACTACAACTTTATTACTACAATTATCGTGCAAAATACAACAACACATATACTGTGAGTTTTAATACCAACTGTGACTCATGTCCCAACTATGGACAACACCTCACAGTGATACCTTACATAAAGGTACAATTTAGAACTGTTTTAGAAATTAAAATCTTTGGGAAATGCTCAAGGAAACCTTCGTACATAGGAGGCCATGAATCTAAGTTATGATAGATATCATATGTCTAGAGAATTATACAACTAGCTTAGTAAAGAATATCATGACTAAAGATAATTAAATTATCAATAGCCTTCATCAGTAATAAATCAGAGATTTAGAACATATGGTAGATGATAAAATTTTTCAACCATAGTTGCAATCCATTAGAAGAGTCAAATAGACCATAAAGTCTATTATCTTCTCCATTTTAAAAGTCCACCAACAATGCTTTAATCCTGTAACATTAATCAACAGATCCTGTTCACAGTCATGTGAATAACTCATAATCATAATTATAGTTCTAATTTTCTCTTCTCATCCAATACGAAGATATTTTTCATCACGTGTTTTTACCTGAAATATCAAAGATCATGGTTACACCAAATCACAGTTCCTGTTCATAATCATACTAATAAATTCATCTTAGCACTACGAGCCAAAGATATTCAACAACGTGTCATCTTTGCACTTACAGACCAAAGATATTCATCAATAATTCATCTTTGCACTACGGGCCAAAGATATTCATATCTCAAAGAAATATACAATCATTTCAGAATTTATATAAACCATAATTATAATCATGTTGATCAATTCACCTTTGCACTTAAGCTAAAAATATTCAATTGTAAATTCAATGGTCATGATCATACCAGTCAACAATTCATCTTTGCACTACTGGCCAAAGAGAACCCATAGTCACGATTATGCCAATAATCTACCCATCTTTACACTTAAGTCAAAGAGAAATTTCTTCACCAGGATTATAAAAATGTTATATATAATAATAAAAATAATATGATCCAAACATGAATTTAATTTCAAGAGTAAGATTTATAAATCAACGATAATTTGGTCATAAAAAAAACCAATTTTGTCATGAATAGTACCCCATGAATAGTAACTTGTGAATAGTAACTTGTAAATAGTAATTCATGAATAGTAACCCCGACATAAAAAAGATAGAAATTCCACAATAAAATTCATACCAATATTTTGGTATAATGATATTGAAAGAATAACATTTCTTAAACTTATAAACAATTTATTTCAATTGTTTACACTTTACTAATTAATGCATTTAATCATCCTAAAATGCCAACCTCATAAGATTTCATCACCAATAACCAAAACCCTCATCAAAAATCTGCATATACCTCATATAGGATTCTCAAGCCATAAAATCCTATTTTTCAATTTTCTTACTTCACATAACATATTTAATTCACTTACTCATAACTAGTCCATTTCCATGAAAAATACCAAATCAGTTCTAAAAATATTTCTTTTCTAAGATTTATTAGAATATAGTCCCATATTGAACATATATTTTTCTCAGAATTTTTAAAATTTATTTGCTATTTTTCACATGGCCAAAATTGCCGAATATTTAGACATTTATCATAAATTGTACTTTTGTCCAAAAATCTTGAAATTTACAGAATATACTGATGTTATATAGATGTACTCCCAATAAAAATTTTACCAATTTTGGAATTAACCACAAGGAGTTATAAGGGTTTACTTTTAAAATAATTTTTTCTCATAAAATCCATAACTCATAATATATACATTCAAAAATCACCATTTTTGGACACAATCAATAAAACTCATCAAATTATCATTTCAAATTTTTCCAAAATTTTTGAAGGTCAAAAAAATTACGAAACATGAAAACATAACCACCTTTAAAACCCATTACCTCAAAAGAGCAGTACTTATGACTGGAACATCGGATGTAAAGTCGAAAGAAACTTGCACTAAATAGTAACTCTCAAAGTATCTAAATACTTATAAAAATATGCTCGACAATATAGAGAGAAAGAAAACTTATTTCTGGTGTGATTTTCAATTCTAACTTAAGCGCTTATTTATAGGAAAATGCTAGAATGCCAAAGGAGACTAAATTAATAAAATATTAATTTATTTTATACCTATGCCATTTTGAAAATAATGGCAGCCATCACCTTTGAAAATTCAATTCAGCACAAGCATTCAATCACCAACCAAAAAGTGGGGCTCGCCTTCTAGAATTTTCCACTAAAAACATTTATAATAACAATTTCTGAATCAGTCACCTCTTAAAATTCATAACAAATCATACGTTAATTTTTAACGGTTCAAAATTTGTGGACATATACTAAACTCATATATTTATAACATATTCAAAAATCACAACGATCCAACGTCGGATTAAAAATTATAACTCACGCAATATATCTCAAGAACATTGATTTTTCAGATTATTAGTCTTTCGGACTAGTTTCATTCAAAAATTCACCACGATAAATCTACAAAGGATTTTTAGGTGATTCAAATTTCTACATTTTGAATATTTTCAGGGCTTTCTTTTGATATATGGCTCATCTCCTAACTCATTATACACAAAGAGTTATAGATTTTACAAAATTAAGTAATAAACTAATTTTTTTGAAAATCTCATATTTTGTTCTTCATTTCGACAAAATACTAATAAAACACTTCAGCATTAATTCCTTCATTTATAACTACATAAATAAATTCATCATTTATATCCGCATCAAATAAATATTTCCTTATCATATAAATTAATAATTAATTATTCACAAATAATATTACAGAATCATATTTATGACAACCAAGCAGTTCCCAGGAAAGAGGGGGCTTTTCAATAAGGATTTCTCTTTACTAGCGCGCAATTAGGTGACCAAACCTCTCCTTGACAGAATTTTCTAGACATTGTCAATAATGCTATCTAATAATATTATCCAAATAATATAAATTATTGATCTGAAATACTGTGTCGTGACAATTATTGAAACAACAATAACATAAAATATCAACGCAGCAATTATTGAATCAATAAAATAAAATATTGAACAGTAATTGCTGTAACAATTATTGAGTAGTGTCATCCTATGTAAGAATCAATAATTCAAAAATACTATGCAATACCGTGTGCTACTGTGCAATAACTCGTATTACTATATTTTAACCACCAAGTATTCTAACAGTGTTAACGGTAACAATTACGCCGTTATTTATAGAAACTTAAACTTGTCATTTTTTTCATCCGATAGTTATTCTGTTATGGGACCCACAAACGGCTGCGTCGTCGTATGAATATTCCCCGACAACAAGAATATTCCATGACCGAACATATTTCCCGATAATAATAAGTAATTTATACCCACTTGCTTATTTTGAAAAAAAAATTCTTATATCACCCTTAACTTTACTTTTTATCAATTTAACCATTTACTAAATAGAAAAATTGAATACTTTTATTTCATAAAATTCGGGGTCTTACAAGTGCCTTCCTACGTAAGAATCAATAATTCAAAAATACTATGCAATACCGCGTGCTACTGTGCAACAATGCGTATAACTATATTTTAACCATCAGGTATTCCAACAGTGTTAACGGTAACAACTACGTCGTTATTTATAAAAATTTAAATTTGTCGTTTTCTTCATCCGACAATTATTCTGTTATGGGCCCCACAAATGGCTGCGCCGTTGTATAAATATTCCCCGACAACAAGAATATTCTACGACCGAACAAATATTCTCCGACAACAATAAGTATTTTATAGCCACTTGCTTATTTTAAAAAAAATTCTTATATCACCCTTAACTTAACTTTTTATCAATTTAACCATTTACTAAATAAGAAAATTGAATACTTTTATTTCATAAAATTCGGGGTCTTACAGGGTGAGCGTGGGGATTGCATTTAGCCCCAATTGGAAAGGGAAACAAGCCCAAATGTAGAGGCTTTGAGCAGAGATACGGTGGTGGGTATTGAGATTAGGTGACGGTGGGGGGAGAATTGTAAAGATTAGCCAAGGTGTTACCGATGAAAATGATGTATCCGACACAGAAACCGGCCTGGGTGAGGACGATCATGGAATCGACGGCGAATCTTCCGAGGGGGCCACAAGCGGCGAAGCCGAGATCGCCGAAAGACGAAATCTTGGAGAAGGAGAGAGGGGACTCGAGCTTTCGACGGGTGTAGACGAGGGTAACAAGACGGGTGTTGTTGTTGGAAAATGTGATACTAAAGATAAGAAAGAGAGAAAAAGAAGAAGGGTGTCTAGTAAAAAAGGCCAATTTAGTCATTTGAGTTTAATTTTACACTTCACAATGTAATGTCATTACTTTTTTTAATAATTGTGCATTGGCCTCCAACGACTGATAAAAGGGAACCGGGGGAGTAATATATCTTTTTATTATTTAAGGTTACAAATTCTTATGTAAAAAGAATGGACTAAGGTGTTGTTTAATAAAATTGAGTAATAATTAAGATCTGAATGGTTAATACATCCTAATAAATTAAATCATTTGAATAAAAATAGCATCTGGATCTAAAATCTTGTTTCATAACTAAAAAGTATAAAACATTTGAATGACACTACTTTACCATTTTAACTCTCTGAGTTATTTAAAAACTTTATTTGAATGATCTTAAAATTTAAAATTGAAGGAGTACAATATTTATTGAAGTTATTAGGCTATCACATTTTGTCTGAACACGAGTTTCTTTAAGACGTTTGCTTACTTGGAACGAAAGTTGAAATACTTACCTTTAGTTTGGAAATATAAGAATACTAGCTAACAGTCCCGTGCCTCCGGCACTATGGACGTTGAGATTTATTCCAAATTTTGGACGACCCAAATGATTTATTGAGTGAGCGAGAAATTCAAAATCATTTGTATTTTATTAGATAGATGGATGGTGGGATTTATCCCAAACTTTGGACGTCCTAGATGATTTATTGAGTGAGCGGGAAATTCAAAATTATTTGTATTTTATTAGATATAATTAGATATATAGAATATAGATATAGATAGATAGAATTAGATAGATTGTATTTTATTAGATAGATAGATGGTGAGATTTATCCCAAACTTTGGACGGTCCAGATGATTTATTGAATGAGCGGGAAATTCAAAATCATTTGTATTTTATTAGATAGATTTTCTTTTTATCATTTTGTATATAAATGTTGGAGCTGTAGGAATAATTATTTCCTAATGTTAAATTAATTGGTGAAGAATGACAATAACATGTGACTAGCAAAAAAGCCAAAGTAATCGGCAGCCGGGAAACATATTTTAGGAATGTCAATTCTTAAGGTAACAACCCAAATCGTCAAATATAATATATGATTTTCAATAGATTTTTCTTATTTATTTAACTAGTAATTGTCCGTGCATAAATGCACGGGGTAATGAAATTCTTCTTCTCTTTCCGTTTCAATAATTTCACTTTCATTTCCACTCTCCTCTCCTTCCTCTCCCACCACTTTTTTCCGCCTAAATCAATTAGAATGAATCCGAACCGTACTTGTGTTTTCCCGTCCAAATTCAAAATAGATTCTATTTTATTAATATAGATTTCCTCTATCTCCTCCTTCCTCTCCCACCATCTTTTCCCGTCCAAATCATTTAGAATGAATCTAAACTGTAAAATCAATTAGAATGAATCTGAATCGTCCTGTGTTTCTGTCCAAATTCAAACTGAGTTCTATCTTATTGATATAAATGTTTAATTTAATAAGTCATATGGACTTTGCAAGAGCTAGGTTTGTTTTAATTATTTAACTTTATTTTATTTAATGTTTAATTGAGTTTGAAGTTTATTTACACTTAATTGATTGATGTGGTAGTTTAGATACTTTGCTGCCAATATTTGAAAAATCGCTAAAATCCTGGTATTAAAAACAAACTCTGGTTTTAACTCTTGCTAACTTTGGAGGAAACCCCAATGTTCATTTTTTTTATCATTGTGCTAGAAATGTTCAACACGCTAAAACATAAGGTATGGATCGAGTCGAGTAAATAATTCGAGTCGAGTCGAGTATTGAATTGTTCAGATTTAGTTTATAAAATTTATCGGGTATAAAATAAGATTTGATTGTGGCTCGTTTAGTTATCAAGTCGAGCACGATCTCATATCGAGCGCGAACAGTTTGAACTTTTCGAGCGAATATGATCCGAGTATCAATAGAAAATTACAGTTTGAAGAGATTTGAATAATTTATCGAACTTTAAAATTTACTCATATTTGAATTATTTATATTTCAAATCGAGCTCAAATTGAACTTTTAGTCGAGCGCTTTGATTCATTTTAAAGCCTTATTTAAAAGTAGGGTGATACTAGGGGTCTCAATTTTTTTGGCACAAAAAGTTTTTCAAATGATGTGTCACCATAACATTTGTTGGATAGATATGGTGTGATTGGTTATACCATAAATTATCCTTAAAATATTAATATCATGTCATTTGAAACTCATTTGAGACAAAAAAAATAATTAAAACCCCTACCATTACTAAAATATTGTACTCAACTGATAAATTATTTTAAATAAATAGTGTCAAACACTACTTTTTCCGTCTATTTTTTTAAAATAAACCATAAGATGCTTCAAATAAACTGCTACAAACAAGATCGTGCTCCATCTTTCTAAAATGATAATTTTATGATTAACCTATGAATACATAAGGTTTACTCTCTCATTCTCGAATACACTATCAAAGAAATAAAATAAATAAATAAGTGGGGTGGAGATCTATCTATGAATTACCTCACTCTAATTTATTTCTTTCCTTTTTATAGTGCATTGGGCATGGAGGAAATAAATCTGATGTATTCATAGATTTACCGATAAGTCTACTGTCACATAAAAATCGCTCACATACTGCTTACATACATATTAGTATGGCCCACGCAGAGCAAATTATGTGGACGATACCAATATATATGTGAGCGGTTTTATGTGATAGTAGCATTACTCTAATTTTATCTGAACTTATTATTTTCTTTTACGCATCAAGATTTGGTAGAAAACCGTCAAACATAACATATATTTCATAATGCTATTTAATTATATAGCTTGTAGTCTTCAAATTTAATATTTCGAATAAATATTAAAGAAATTGAGCATGTATATTTTTAAAAAAATTATACAGCTGCTGATTTTTTATATTACTTTATTTTAGTTGGTCACTCTATTATTCATTGTGGTGCATATATAATTGTAGTGTTTTGCAAACCCCCCACAGATACCTTTCAAGCACAAACTTATTAGCCATCTTTTCTCTCTCAAATATTCACATCATGTTTGTTATTGCCAAATTTCGAATAAATACTTAAATTAAACAAATATTTTATTTTTAGCAAAAAATTATTGTTTGATATTGACTCAACACCAGATTCTGAAAGAGGTTGGTTTCTTACCATTAAATTGGCCAAATCCAACTCAAAATTTCACAAAAAGAAACTGATATTTGCACAATATTTTTTGATATTTATACAATAAAAGTTTCGTTATAAATGTATAGCGACGAGTGAAAATCGTCGCTATATGATCTATAACGACGGTTTTGTTATGGAAATATCATTTTCTGTTGTGGAAATATCATTTTTCTTCACAAAATTGATACTAAAACAAATTTATAAGTGTAAATGGTAATTAAAGGCAACTTAATTATTTAAAATATTTGAAATTATTCTAGTGTGATATTAAATTAATATCATGATATGATAATGACTTGTAATCTCTAAACTCCACAAGGCAATGACTTGTGCTTTCAACTTCCGTTGAATAATCTCTATCATGCTCTCCAAATGGTCCTTTAAATAGTATTATTTCCATTCATTCTTTTCATAAACAAAAGTACAAAACAAATAAAGTATTTCGAGAAATTATCAAACATTTTAAAGAATATCCAAAACAATTTCAAACATCTTGAAAGAGACCATTTAACCAAACATTTTGGGAACAAATGGAGGATGAGACATAAACAGTTGGAGATCAAACAAACAATGATAAGGACATTAAAATATAATATATATATATATATATATATATATATAGAGAGAGAGAGAGAGAGAGAGAGAGAGAGAGAGAGTTTCCTATGGCGGTGGTCCGCATGCGGACCATATTTAGCGACGGACAAAACTGTCGCTAAACTCGTCGTCATAGGCCCAGAACCGTCGCAATAGCCCAGAACCGTCGCTATAGCCCGGTTCAGACCCTATGACGACAGGTTTAGCGACAATTTTATCCGGCGGACTGTCTATATATATATATATATGGTCCTGATTTTAAGCTCACCTTGCTCACCCCCTTTTAGCGACGGACCGGGCGACGATTCGGTCCGTCGCTATATATAGAACCGTCGTCTTAGCTTTTAGCGATGGACAACATATAGCGACAGACAACATATAGACGACGGTTCTATATATTGCGACTGATCGAATCGTCGTCCCGTCATTAAAGAGGAGTGAGCAAGGTGAGCTAAATAAATGATGAGTTTAAAATTCGGACCATATATATATATAGAGGCTGGATCCTGTCCGGGAGTCCGGACAGGTTTAAAATTCGGACCTTTTTTTTTTTGAAACAACTAAAAAAAATAATTATGGAATTGGAATTTTTACATTATACAGTGTTTTGGGCGTGATTTGGTTGCCTATAACAAAACATGTCTGTACAGTCTGGGCAGACTGTACATACATTGATTGGTGTAGGTATTAAAAACACACCCAAAACACTGTATTATGAAAAAATTTCAGTTCCATAAATTTTTTTTTTAGTGGTTCTACAAAAAAAAAATGTTGGGTCCGGATTTGATCAGGTCCGGGAGTCCGGACCTGATCAGTTTTGTATATATATATATAACTTACATATGGAGTGAGGCTTATTCATCAATTAATGTAGGTGGGCTAGGTATTTCCAAACATACATTCATTTGCTTCAGTTTTAAACATCATATATATATATATATATATATATATATATATATATATATATATATATATATACATCAAGTCCCACAGCATATGGGTTCTTTTAATGGACTCATTTTGTGGTTGTCATTTTTGAAGTTAAAACTAAATTATTAAAGATTAGTAATAGAATAAACACAATTTACATTGTGTTTCTATGTTTTACATTTATTAATTTTTAAATTTAACTTATGTCGGTATGAGTGCATTTATTATTATTACTTTTTTTGTCAAATGGAATGTACAAAAAACTATTAGATAAAATGAAATGAATATATGATGAATACATTTTAAATGTAAGTTCACCTCACATAGCTAGATATTTTCACTTTATAGTCCTAAAATAAAAATATACTTGAATTCTCTTTAATTAAGAACTTTAATTACACTTTAATCACAACTATTTTAGGACTATAAAGTGAAATTGTAAATACATGTGCTATTTTGGACTATAAAGTAAAATTAAGTTTAATTTCACTTTATAGTCCTAAAATAAAAATATATTTCTAATTTTAAAATTGACTAAAGAGAAAAATATATCTTTAATTTTAAATTAGGAAGAATATTGTGTAACATTTTTATTGAGTAATGAATTGTTTGTTAATTTCACAATAAATCATTCTAATTGGTTGTGCATGTGTAGATAATTTAAATTTAAAATTTAATTCAACAAATTATTCAAATGGAATAATATCTTTTTTCATTCATCAAAACAATAGAATGTGATTTACATGTAATTTTACACTGCATGCCATCACAATCACATAAACTCGCATCTGCACAACATCCCTAGTAGATCATCCAGTAAAAAATTATATTGGAACTGAAATCGCACCAACGATTCCAACGTATGTGTCGATTTTAAATGTATTGAAAAATTAAATTTACAATTTTAATTTTTTTACTAATCAAAACTGCACGCATAAAATCGAAATCGCACCAATTTTCCTTTTGTTTATTTGGCAATTGCCTGGTGAAGCAGCTTGATTGACCTTCTATACTTCGATCAAAACTAGATGTGTAGTTGTTTCTGTTGAAATAATATACTTGGCCATTTATAGTCATGCTAATAGTTCTAGAACGCTAATAGAAGTAGTTGTTTATTCTTTTACTGAATAATTTTCCAAAGCTGATCTACTGGTTGGTTCTCTAGTTATTCTTCTTTGATGTGAACTGTGACCCCTTAGACACTCCTTAGACACACATATCTCGAATTTGGTTCGCTATGTGCTAACTCTAATAACATATTAAAACATTAACAATGGAATAATAAAATAAAATTACATTGTTATAATAAAATTATTCTTGTCCCAAGGGTTCGTAACTTAAATATCTCTTGCACACCTTAAACATAATTAAACATAGTTTAAATATAACTAATACAACACAACTTATGT
Source organism: Panax japonicus (assembly GCA_020205505.1). Taxonomy (NCBI): domain Eukaryota; kingdom Viridiplantae; phylum Streptophyta; class Magnoliopsida; order Apiales; family Araliaceae; genus Panax; species Panax japonicus. The sequence continues at coordinate 55,245,297 of CM035114.1, read as the reverse complement.
CATTACACGAACATAATAATCTCCACTAAATATAAATTACTACTTTGTAGCTTTGCCCTTGCCCTTGCCCTTATCGATGCCTGAGGGACCGCCTTGCTCTGCCTTAACTGAAATGTTTGTAGGGAAAGTAAGAATGAGCAACAAGTTTGCTCAACAAGTAATATAGCAATAAGGGTGTTCGATATAGTTTTAAATTTCTCAAGGCCAGGTACAACAATAATGATAGTTCAAAGATAGCAAGAAATATCAATGGTTCTCAACAATAGTCGCTAAGGACAGAAAATATCAATAAGATTCAATACTTAATCAGTTCAAGATTTTAAATTTATGAATACTAAGCAGTCACTAAGGACTATGAACTTCTCCTAGAATTAATAGTAATAAACTGATAGTTCTACAAAACGAGTACAACAGGTGATCAGCCTAAAGTACCCTACGGTATGCATATCATTTAATCATACTCAAGTGCGCACGTCGGTCTCCTGACAATTATATATAGTTTTCTCTTCAAAGAAGGTTGTTCATCTCAGTCAATACAAGATTCTGCACCAATCAATTGGTTTGGATCGCTTTCAAGTTATGATTTAGGTCTAGCCGAATTAATTGGCATAGACCGCTCTTTAAATGTATATACGAACAATTATAAGTTCAATATTCGAATCAAAGTTCAAGAATAAACAACTCTATTCTATCTATGAAGCATTATGTCATAGGATAAGAATCATGCTTTCAATTATTTACTTGTACAACCAATAATAGTACAAGCTCAAGTAATGCTCAATAAAGAGTAAAGTTTGAGTACTTGCATTCAATATACGAATCAAAGGAAATTCTAGAACTTGCACAAAATCTAAAGTTGTGTAAGTTAGGAAACTTGCTTCAAGCGTAGTTTATCAAAGTAAAGCTTAATACTGCTTTAATGAACTATAATATCCTATTCATTATAATCACATTAGTTATACAAGTTCATCATATACACCTACTATCTTAATTTGCTACGATACACAAATGTAATTCATCGATACTAAACGTATATTGCTAGTCTTCTCTTAAACACATGATATTATACCTATGTCATCACATAACAAGAAAAATCATTTTCTCATTCATTTAAAGAACATAGTTTGTCATCACATAGACTTAAGGTCATAAATAAAGAATTCTACATAGGATTCTTTCCTTAACATGCTTATTGACACATGAATACTGCACTGGACACGTATTACAGATTAGGGTAACAGTCTAAGCATGCATTAACCCTCAAATTATTTACAGAAAATGAATTCCACTGCATGGTGGCGCGGCCGTGCTGGATTTGAACTAAGGAGTGCCGCGGCCGCGAGGCTACTTGTTCAAACCAGAACTGTTAGACAGTAGCTAGGCCAGACTTGCACACCCACAGCCATTAGTGATGACGCTTACATAATTATACATGACGTGTTATCTATGAATAGGTTTGGTCTCTTTTCTAACTTGTTCCTTACATGATTTATCAAATCTCACAAAATCAAGACTTCACATGTTGATTTAACAAAGTCCTTCATGTTTAGTCATTATATTCATTCAATGAGATCAATAAGTCTTAATTGAACATGCTTACATTATCTTGGTCATGTATGTCAAGTTGTGGAGATCTACTTCATTTATGCTTACTCTAAACTACACTTAACTAGTTTACGATGCATATGACTAGCTAGCATACATGTCAATCATGTTTTTATGCATATTCATATCTTAACTTGATATATAGTCTCAACCTCAGAAATATGTGCAAGGTTGTCATCAACCAATTAGTTTCCCCATGCTCTTAAGTTTCTTTAAGAACACATATAAATCAAGTTATGCAACCTATTACATGCAAGATAACTTTAGACCATGCTATATACTCATTTGTGAACATACTTAAGATCAGAACTTAAAGGCACAATGTGCATAATGCTTTGTTTTTGCAAAACTTCAAGTTTTCCTTTAGAAAATCATTAAACCAAACTAGTAAAACTCATTTAAGCATGCAAGATAAGTTCACATAGTCTAAATCATGCTTTCATACTCATTTGTGCACATACTGAAGTCATTTACATAGGCTAGAAAGATCAGAACTTAAAGGCACAATGTTCATCATGCTTTATTTTTTAAAACATCAAGTTTTCCTTTAGAAAATCCTTTAAAACCAAGCTAGCAAAACTTATTATACACGAAGAAAACTTATGCCTTATGTTAGACTTATTTACGTATATATCTAGGTTATTTACACATGTTCACAAGGTCAGAATGTATATTACTCCATGTTCACAAATTCTAGTTTTCCAATCTTTAAGCTTTCTTTAAATATTCAAAGTAAAAAAAACTAACATGGCTTACTATAGACATAGCAACCTCATTCCACATGTTAAGGTTGTTTATATGCATATACTAACTAACATAACATGCTCAGAATAAGACAAGATCACAAAATTAGTACACATGACTGGCAGCTGGCGTGACCGCGCGGTCATGTACTATAGAAGTGGTGCGGCATCGCCACTTCGTGTAAAGGCAAAAAATTTGGCTCTGCTTCTGCAGAGCCTTAACACCACATTACCAAACCTTCTTCTGCTACAACCCAGAATGCTTCTAGACATGCATACATACTTAAACAACACAATGGCATGCTAATTCATACCAATTGATAGATAATTCAAGCAATTCAAGAATTTGACAAAACTTAATTTTAAGAACAAAATGTCAGATGTTATACCTCTTGAAGCTTATATGAATTCCCTCAATGTACTAATTATACTCCCTTAATTCTCAACAACTTCACTCTCTACTTGCACTTATTAGACAATTTTTCTAACAACTGAGAAATGAGAGGGAGAGCTTCCATTTATAGAGAATTGGTTGCCCAGTTTCTAGTTTTGCACCAAGGTTTGAATCAGTGGATCGAATGGAAGTAAACAACGGATATGAAAGAGTTGGCCAACTACCAACTTTGTAGCCATCATCACCATGGATTATAGTTGCTTGAGTTTATGCAATGAGATTATAAGTTACTATTTGTATACTGTGTTGGTCACTGATTTTGGGACACGGTTAAATCTCAAAAATTATATTATATAAGGCTTAGTTTGGCTTCTTTAACTCCCAAAATATAATTTTAATGTGTTATGCTACTACATAATGGAAAGTTATGGATTATTTATGTACCTCCATCATATAATCCATGTACATTAGTCAAGTCTAATTAATGTTTATAATATGTATGGACTCAATTTAATTGATAACTAATAATTTAATATTTCCTTAAAACTTTATTATTCCAATTAGACTCACTTATTGACATAATTTGTAATTCTTTGATATAAAACATGTGACTCCCCCAAAATAGGTATACACCACCCATCTTGAGTCGCCAAAAATATGGTACAAAATTTAAATACAACTTAGTAATACAACTGTCGTGTAAAATACGACAAAACATAAACTGAAAGTTTTAATATGAATATTGTCTTCTAGACAGTATTCAACTCAAATGGAGTACTCAATACATTTATTATCACACTATTTCATAGAATAGTGAGGACTACTAATGTTATCATCTGGACCGTCACTCCGTTCCCCTACTAGTCCTGGCTACGTTCTCATTTCCTGAAGAGAACAATGAAAGCAAAAGGGTGAGCTCAACTAACCCAGTAAGAAATATTATGACTAAGATAATGTAGAATAATTTATCGTTAGCCTTAAACAGTGTTAAACTGATAAAATATAATAAACATCAAGTTTAACTGTAGCGGAACAAGCAATCCATTAGAAGAGTCAAGTAGAGCATAAAATCTACTATCTTCTATGATTTAAAAGGTTTTTCATCATTTTTATCGTTGAGACTCAACTTAATAAATAATCCACATCTTCGAATCACCCCTGTACTACGGCCAAGGATATTCTTTAGTATCACGACCACAAATTATCCATGCAATACGGGCCAAGGATATTCGTGTATTCATCAATGGTCATGATCTTGCCAACAACTGTCCATCAATGTACTACGGGCCAATGAGGACTTTTACTACATCATTTGTAACATTACAGTCATAATTATACCGAATAATCCCTGGTCATAATCATACCAAGTCCATCTATGCACTACAGGCCACAAATGACTTTCACCATAATATAAACATGAGGATGATGACAATGATATAAGAATTCAATAAAACAAGTTCAAGGATAAATTTTTAAAGATTTATAATTTAATTTATCTAGAAATCTATAACGTCCAAATTGTCAACATGATACTGCTTTGTGGAGTAAAATTCAAGAATAATATTGTACCAAAAATAATTTGGACGAAAACGATTCAATTTTTTTATCATGAATAGTACTCGAGTGAATAGTACTCCGTGAATAGTACTTCGGGAATAGTAACCCCGTGAATAGTACTCCGACATGAAAAAGTTAAAACTTATCAAGAATGCTCAGAATAATATTTTCATAAAAAGATACTGGATGAAGCACAAATATCAAGGATATTCTACTAATTTCTTGGAGTATAGAAGCCAAAATTTTAACAAAATGAGTATAGAATTCGAAATCTGAAACGAAATAATATTACTTACATACTACATAGTATGGAAGAAAATATTATTTTAAGCGAATATTGAACAAAAATAACATCACTTACCTTGAAAAGAAGAGTATTCCAACTGGTATAGCGGAGATATTCTTAAAGAAAACTTTTACTATTTTCTACGCTCAAAGCTTTCTAAAACTCGAAAGAAATACGCTCAAGATTATAGAAGAAGAATTCTCTGATTCTGGTGTGATTTTCAATTCTAACCTAAGCGCCTATTTATAGTAAAATGCTAGAATGCCAAAGGAGACTAAATTAATAAAATATTATTGTTAATTTTCTATGCATGCCACCAACCAAGACCAAATTTAAGCCACCTCTAGTGGGTCCCACCAATTCAGCACATGTTTTCTACACCAACCAAAAGTGGGGCCCACCCATATTTTTAATAAAAATATTTTAATTTTTGAAACTTCAATAATTCATAATAAATAGCCCTTTTATCCGAGAAATATGAATTTTATGTCCATTCCACACGAAATCAAATTCTCTACAACTTTGTAGCTTTAAGTTTTTCCAAATTCAAAATAGAAAATATCCAAAATTCACAAACGAACGATTTTCAACACCTCTTAAAATTCAAAAGAAATCATACGTTAATTTTTAACGGTTCAAAATTTGTGGACATATACTCAACTTATATATGTATAACATATCCAAAAATCACAATGATCCAACGGTCGGATCAAAATTATAACTCACGCAATAGAGCATAAGAACACCGATTTGATTTTTTAATACCTCTAATCCGACAAAATACTGATAAAATACCTCAACATTAATTCCATCATTTATAACCACATAAAATAAATATTTTCCTATCTATCATTTATGTCCAACATAAAATAAATATTTCCTTATCATATAAATCAATAATTAATTATTCGCAAATAATATTACATAATCACAATAATGACAACCAGACCGTTCTCAGGAAAGAGGGGGCTTTCCGATAAGGATTTCTCCTTACTGGCGCGCAATTAGGTGACCAAACCTCTCCTTAACAGAACTTTCTAGACATTGCCTATGACGACCCCAAAATAGGTATACAACACCCATTCTGAGTCGCCAAATACATGGTACAGAAAGCATAGTACAACTTCAATAATACAATTATCGTGCAAAATACGACAACACATACTGTGAATTTAAATACAAATATTGTCTTCTAGACAATATCAACACTCAAATAAGCCCTCATTACAATTATTCATACACTATTTTACAGAAATAGTGGGGACTGCTAAAACATCTTACTAGAACCATCACTCCATACCCCGACTCGATCCTGCTATGTTCTCACCTCCTGAGAAGAAAAATGGAACAAAAAGGAAAAGGGTGAGCTCAACTAGTCCATTAAAGTATATTATGATTAAGATAATATACAACAAATTCTAATTAGTCTTCAACAAGGAAAAATCTGATAGAATATAATAGACAACAAGTTTTAGATCAACAAATGCATTGAAAACAACAATCCATTAGAAGAGTCACGTAGAGAATGAATTCTACTATCTTCTAAGATTTAAAAGTTCATCATCAATATTTTATCCCTGTAACATCAATCAATATACATCTTTAATCAATATTCATCTTTGCACTACAGGTGAAAGATATTCATTTGTATCACCAGTTGGTCATGTTCATCTCAACACCTGTTCATCTTTGTACTATGGGCCAAAGATATTCATCAGTTAATCATTCATCTTTGCACTACAGACCAAAGATATTCAATAATATCATTATTTAGGAATGAGGATGATGAAAAATATTTTAAAGAAAACGAATCCAGTGAGACAGAAGGACAAATATTAGGGATTCGTATAACAGTTTATCCAAGATCAATAATACTTCATAATAACCAATTGTGAAGCAGAATTCAAAAATAACGATCAAAATATGGATACAATCAAAGATAGTAACCATAATAGACATCTTGGACAAAAAGGAAAAATTTTATTTTTCGGTGAATAGTGCCGTATTCGTGAATAGTGTCGTATACGTGAATAGTAACCCCGACACAAAAAGTTCTAAATTTGATTAAAAAGTTTACCAATATTTCGGTATAATGATATTGAAGAAAATAATATCATTTAAGAAGAAAATAACATCCCTTACCTCAAAGAGACAGTACTTCTGACTGGAATACTGGATATAGTGCTGAAGGAACTTGCACCGTATAGCAACGCTCAAAGTATCAAAATACTCATAAGAATACGCTCGATAATATAGAGAGAGAAAGAGAGAAAACTTATTTCTGGTGTGATTTTCAATTCTAACTTAGCTCTCTATTTATAGAAAAATGTTAGAACGCCATAGGAGACTAAAATAATAATAAAAGTATTATTTCTAATAATTTCTACGCATGCCATCTTTTGTTGACAATTCAAGTCAGCCACCTTTGAACTAATTTGCAGCCCACATGTGTTAAAACAAAAGTGGGTCCCACCCCATTCTTAATAAAAAATCATTTTATTTTTTGAAACTTCAATAATTCATAGAAAATAGCTTGTTTATCAGAAAAATACGAATTTATGTCCATTTCGCATGAAATCGAATTCTCTACAACTTCGTAGCTTTGAGTTTTTCCAAATTCCAAACAGAAAATATCCGAAATCCACAAACGAGTGATTTTTAATACTTCCCTTCCGACAAAATACTGATAAAACACTTCAGCATTAATTTCTTCATTTATAACCACATAAAATAAATAAATTCATTATTTATATTCATATCAAATAAATATTTTCTTATCATATAAAATAATGATTAATTATTCACAAATAATATTACAGAATCACAATTATGACAACCAGGCCGTTTCCAGGAAAGAGGGGGCTTTCCAATAAGGATTTCTCCTTACTGGCGCGCAATTAGGTGACCAAACCTCTCATTGACAGAAATTTCTAGACATTACCAATAATGCTATCTAATAATATTATTCAAATAATATGAATTATTGATCTGATAATGGGAAATACTGTGTAGTGACAATTATTGAAACAACGGTAATATCAAATATCAACGCAGTATTTATTGAATCAATAAAATAAAATATTGAACAGTAACTACTGTAACAATTATTGAGTAGTGCATTCTTATGTACGAATCAATAATTCAACAATACTGTGCAATACCGTGTGCTACTGTGCCACCACGCGTATTACTGTATTTTAACCACCAGGTAACCCAACAGTGTTAACGGTAACAATTACGCCGTTATTTATAAAAACTCATACTTTGTCATTTTCTTCATCCGACAATTATTCTGTTATGGGGCCCACGAATGGCTGCGCCGTCGTACGAATATTCCACGACCAAACGAATATTCACCGACAAAAATGAATATTTTATAACCACTTGCTTATTTTGCAAAATTTGCACATTTCACCCATAACCAAAGTATTATATCAAACTAACACCTTATTAATTTAGAATAATGAATAGAGAAAATTCAATTTTATTTATAATAAGTTGGGGTCTTACATTGTCAATAATGCTATCTAATAATATTATTCAAATAATATGAATTATTGATTTGATAATGGGAAATACTGTTCAGTGACAATTATTGAAATAATAATAATATATAATATCAACGCAGCAATTATTGAATCAATAAAATAAAATATTGAACAGTAATTACTGTAACAATTATTGAGTAGTGCCTTCTTACGTAAGAATCAATAATTCAAAAATATTGTGCAATACCGTGTGCTACTGTTTAACAACACGTTTTACTGTATTTTAACCACCATGTATTCCAATAGTGTTAACGGTAACAACTACGCCGTTATTTATATAAAAAGATATTTTTGTCGCTTTCTAACTCCGACAATAATTCTATTGTGGGGTCCACCAATGACTATTTCATCGTACGAATATCCCCCGATAAAAAAAATATTCCCCGACCAAACGAATATTTTATAACAACTTGCTTTATTTTGTAAAATTTTCACATATCACCCTTAACTTTAATCCTTTTATCAATTTAACCATTTACTAAATGAAATAATAATTATAAAAAAATTGAATACTTTCATTTTATAAAATTTGGGGTCTTACAATCTTCCCTCCTTATGAAATTATGCCCTCGAAATTAAGGTACGTACCTCATATGTCGAAGAGGTGAGGATACCTTAATTTCATTTTAGATTCTAACTCCTATGTCATTTCCTCAACATCGTGGTTTCTCCACAAAACTTTAACTTGAAGTATAACCTTGGAGCGTAGAATATGTTCCTTCTTATCCAAAATTTTAACATGAATCTCTTCATATGTTAAATCTTCTGCTAATTCATCCGGTTCTAACTCAATAATGTGGTTCGGGTCATCCACATATTTAGGTAACATAGATACATTAAAAATGTTATGAACAAGCGACATAATTGGCGGTAAAGCGAGTCTATCGGCCACAGTTCCTACTTGATTGAGGATTTCAAATAGACCAATAAAATTGAGGGTTGAGATTTCCTCTCTTCGTCGATTCTTGCTTCTAGAAGAACGCCCTCTTGAACCTTCTTCTTCACATTCATCGACTCTGAGTCAATAGCTTCAGCGGCTTTAACTTTATCGATTAAAGTCGGTTCTACTCGTATATTCACTATCTTCACTTAGGTTCTTGGAGTCTTTAAATCTGACTTGTAAGTCGTACGAAATGGGTCTTTGTGTTAACAACGTCACATTCGTAACTACATACAATCTTCTACTCAACTTGTTAGCTACCACATTCGCTCTTCCATGATGGTATTGAATGATATAGTCGTAATCTTCAACAGCTCGAGCTAACGTCTTTGGCGCATTATACGTTCGTCTTGGTTGAAGAAATATTTAAGGGTTTTAGAAATGGGTTTTGTACTGGGGTCATTACAAAATTCAATATCACACTCTAGGGGTAGGCCAGGAAGTTTATTCAAGAAATACGTCAGGAAATTCACTAATAACAGAAATATTATTCAAATCTGACGTATTTTTGTTCAAGTTCATGACATGGGCTAAGAAAGCTTGACATCCGTTTTTCAATAAACAAATGACTTTATTGCTTAATATGAAAGTGTTTGAGTTTAGTGGTTTGGTTGCTTGAATTCGCATAATAAGTTGGTTAGGAATATAAAAACTAAAACCTTACGAAAATAATCAATTTTAGCTTGATAAGTGGTTAACCAATTAATCCCTAAAATAACATCAAATGCAAGTATCTTTAAAGAGATAAGATCGACAGGTAACATGAAAGTGTCGATTTGAATCAAACAAGATTTATAAATAGTGGAAGTAATTAAGGTTTCTCATAATGGAGTTTCAATAGATAAGTCAAAGTTTAATTTCTTAGGGGTCAAGTTCAAATATTGAGCGCAAATAAGAGAGATAAAAGAATGGGTAGAACCGGTATCTAATAAGGTATAGACTTCGTATGAATTTATAATTAACTAACTCTTGCTAACTTCGTTCGGGTTACTCACTTTTTGAGAAGTCACAAAAAACACTCTTCATGAAACCACTGAATTTGTTTTGTCCGTATCTGCCTTTGGTGCCAACGTCCCAGCTGGACTTGATTTCGGTACAAGACAAAATCGGGCTAGGTGACCTTCTCTTCCAAAATTGTAACATGCTTTGGACTGCTGTGTACAGTTTGGACGGATGTGTCCCTCCTGTCTGCATTTGAAACATACGACCTGTGGTCGTTCTTCTTCCTTTGAAACGGGTGTTGGTGCTGCTGCCGACGTCTTTCTGTCATTATTGAACCTTCTCTTCTTGAAATTTCCACTTCTATTATCTTGACCATGATTACCACCGAAGTGGTTACCATTTCTGGCATGTTGATTCCCTTCACGTTTGTTGTCACCGCTTTGATAACTGCTATCGCTGGTATTATCGACTTGTCGGCAGCTCTCTCTTGGTTGAGTTGACTCATTATCACGCTCCAATAACTGAGTCCTATTTACAACATCTGAATACAAACACATTTTATGAGAAATGAGGTATTGACGTATTTCAGGTCTCAAACCTCGTAGAAACATTCACGTCATTCTCTCCTCATTATCAATCAAATGGGACGCAAACTGGGACAACTCAGTAAACTTGGCTTCGTACTGTGACATGGTCATGTTGTTTTGCTCCAATTTAATGAACTCTACCTCTTTCATGTGACGAATACTTTCAGAAAAGTACTTGTCATTGAACAGTTCTTGGAACTTCTCCCAAGACATCTTCAGTGCAGCAGGTTGAGTACGCTTTACAGATTTCCACCAGTAATCTGCTTCTGCTCGTAACATGAAGGTGGAAAAGGGAACCTTGTGCTCCGCAGAGCATCCCAAGACATCAAATATCTTGTTGATTTGCCTTATCCACATCTTCGCCTTAAGTGGTTTTAGCTCTCCAAAAAACTCCAGTGGTCCCAGCTCCTTGAACTGTTTAGCAGTGACCGTCCGAGAGTTGCTAGTGTTTCCACCTGCATTTCAGACAGGAGTCTTTCTTGCCTGATGCTGCATGAATTGCAGAAAGCCTCTGAACATTCCAGCGTTCATCATTTGGTCAGTGTTGTTGTTTGCATGAGGATTGTTACCTTCCTGATGCATATTATCCTGATTGTTGATCTGTGGAGACTCAACGGTCTCCTATGCTCCATTGCTATTCTAAACATTCTCAGATGTCATTTTAAAATACTACGACAAAACAAGGGTTAATTGAAATGTCACATATTATCCCTATACTCTGACTGACCAATTAAATACAAAATAAACTTAGGTAGGTCATACTAGCGAAGGAATTTCCCGTCTCTCCCCTCCTAGTTCTTGTCTCACATCTCAGCCAGTGATAATATCCCTAAGCTTTGATACCAACTGTGACGCCCCCAAAATAGGTATACATCACCCATCTTGAGTAGCCAAAAACATGGTACAAAATTCAAATACAACTTAATAATACAATTGTCGTGTAAAATACGACAAAATATAAACTGAAAATTTTAATACGAATATTATCTTCTAGATAGTATTCAACTCAAATGGAGTCCTCAATACATTTATTATCACACTATTTCATAGAATAGTGAGGACTACTAATGCTATCATCTGGGCCATCACTCCGTTCCCCGACTAGTCTCGACTACATTCTCATTTCCTGAAGAGAACAATGAAAGCAAAAGGGTGAGCTCAACTAGCTCAGTAAGAAATATTATGACTAAGATAATGTAAAATAATTTATCGTTAGCCTTCAACAATGTTAAACTGATAAAATATAACAAACATCAAGTTTAACTGCAGCGGAACAAGCAATCCATTAGAAGAGTCAAGTAGAGCATAAAATCTACTATCTTCTTTGATTTAAAAGGCTTTTCATCACTTTTTTCGCTCAGACTCAGCTTAATAAATAATCCACATCATCGAATCACCCCTGCACTACGGCTAAGGATATTCTTTAGTATCACGACCACAAATTATCCATGCACTACGAGCCAAGGATATTCGTGTATTCATCAATGGTAATAATCATGCTAACAACTGTCCATCAATGTACTACAGGCCAATGAGGACTTTTACCACATCATTTGTAATATTACGGTCATGATTATACCGAATAATCCCTGGTCATAATCATACCAAGTCCATCTATGCACTACAGGCCACAGATGACTTTCATCATAATATAAGCATGAGGATGATGACAATGATATAAGAATTCAATAAAACAAGTTCAAGGATAAATTTTTAAAGATTTATAATTTAATTTATCCAGAAATCAATAACGTCCAAATTTTTAACATGATACTGCTTTGTGGAGTAAAATTCAAGAATAATATTGTACCAAAAATAATTTGGACCGAAAACAAATCAATTTTTTATCATGAATAGTACCCCGGGTGAATAGTACTCGAATGAATAGTACCCCATGAATAATACTTCGGGAATAATAACCCTGTGAATAGTACTTCAGCATGAAAAAGTATTCCATGAATAATACTGGATGAAACGCAAATATCAAGGATATTCTACTAATTTTATGGAGTATAGAAGCCAAAATTTTAACAAAACGAGTATAGAATTCGAAATCTAAAATGAAATAATATTACTTACATACTACAAAGTATAGAAGAAAATATTATTTCAAGCGCAGATTGAACAAAAATAACATCACTTACCTTGAAAATAAGAGTATTCCAACTGGTATAGCGGGGATATTCTTGAAGAAAACTTTCACTATTTTCTACGCTCAAAGCTTTCTGAAACTCGAAAGAAATACACTCAAGATTATTGAAGAAGAATTCTCTGATTCTGGTGTGATTTTCAATTTTTACCTAAACGCCTATTTATAGGAAAATGCTTGAACGCCAAAGGAGACTAAATTAATAAAATATTATTATTAATTTTCTACGCATGCCACCAACCAAGACCAAATTTCTGCCACTTCTAGTGGGTCCCACCAATTCAGCACATGTTTTATACACCAACCAAAAGTGGGGCCCACCCATGTTTTTAATAAAAATATTTTAATTTCTAAAACTTCAATAATTCATAACAAATATCACTTTTATTAGAAAAATACGAATTTTATGTCCATTCCACACGAAATCAAATTCTCTATAACTTCGTAGCTTTAAGTTTTTCCAAATTCCAAACAGAAAATATCCGAAATTCACAAACGGTCGATTTTTAACACCTCTTAAAATTCATAACAAATCATACGTTAATTTTTAACGGTTCAAAATTTGTGGACATATACTCAACTTATATATGTATAACATATCCAAAAATCACAACGATCTAACGGTCGGATCTAAATTATAACTCACGTAATAGAGCTTAAGAACAGCGATTTGATTTTTTAATACCTCCAATCTGACAAAATACCGATAAAACACCTCAACATTAATTTCTTCATTTATAACCACATAAAATAAATATTTTCCTATCCATCATTTATGTCCACATAAAATAAATATTTTCTTATCATATAAATCAATATTTAATTATTCACAAATAATATTACAGAATCACAATAATGACAATCAGGCCGTTTCCAGGAAAGAGGGGGCTTTTCGATAAGAATTTCTCTTTACTAGCGCGTAATTAGGTGACCAAACCTCTTATTGACAGAACTTTCTAGACATTGCCAATAATGCTATCTAATAATATTATTCAAATAATATGAATTATTGATTTGATAATGGAAAATACTGTGCGGTGATAATTACTGAAACAACAGTAATATAAAATATCAACGCAACAATGATTGAATCAATAAAATAAAATATTGAACAGTAATTATTGTAACAATTATTGAGTAGTGCCTTCTTACGTAAGAATCAATAATTCAAAAATACTGTGCAATACCGTGTGTTATTGTGTAACAACGCGTATTACTATATTTTAACCACCAGTTATTCCAACAGTGTTAACGGTAACAAATACGCCGTTATTTTTATAAAAATATATTTTTATCGTTTTTTAACTCCGACAATAATTCTATTGTGGGGTCCACCAATGATTGTTTCATCGTACGAATATCCCCCAACAAAAAGAATATTCCCCGACCAAACTAATATTTTATTACAACTTGCTTTACTTTGCAAAATTTTCACATATCACCCTTAACTTTAATCCTTTTATCAATTTAACCATTTACTAAATAAAATAATAATTATAAGAAAATTGAATACTTTTATTTCATAAAATTTGGGGTCTTACAGAACATCTTTAATGTTTCCACACATACCTATTGTCACATAAACAATTATTTATGTCACTTATCATTTCTTCCATTTTACTATATAGTTTTATATATTACATAAAGTTATATTAAAGTGTCAGACTACACTTTTTTTTAATGTAGGTACTATATATTACCACATATCATGCACATATTAATTAAATGAGTAAGTATAATTCTAATTATGTAAATTACTTTACCTATTAGTAAACTATTATTCACAAAAATAATTAATTAATAATATAATATTAATTAATCAATCACTTCTTAATTTATTCATTCCTTAATTAAATTATTCTATTCAATTTTCCATTCTCATGCTACACAAGGCATTTCATAAATCTCATCACAACTCTACATTTTTCTCATTTCTTATAAATTCAATTTGAATTAATTGAATTACTTATCTCACAACACATAAGTATTTATATTCAAATAAATATTCATTTTTTTATTATTATCAAAATAATATTTATTCATGAAATTCATGGTTCTTACATGAACCTAGTTAAACGATTTTCTTGTCTAGGTGGAGTAACTGACTTTCTTCTTGGAACTAAGGCTCTCCCAGAATTATTTACAATTTGAAGTTTGAGACTAGCGATAAGGCTCTGAACTTGTCAAATTTGCATTGCAGTATTCCAATGAAAGGCATGGTGGACTCCTTAAATGTTTTTGTTGCTGCCACTACAAGAAAAAAGTTTAATCCCGACGGAATGTTCCGTCGGACCTAAGCCTATTCAGTCAAAAATAGCTTATTTCCGATGAAAATATTCGTAAAAAAATCGGTCGTATATATTCGCGTTGAAGATAAGATCCGTCAAAAATTCCGTCGGATCTTTATTATCTTCGACGAAATTATCTCCTACGGATTTTCGTCGAATATAAACTATCTTCGACTGAATATATAGGACGAAACTTTCCGCCGAGTATAAGATACCCTATTTTTTACGGACATATTCCCTCGGAATTATCCTATTTTCGACTATAAATTAAAATAATACGGCATTTATTAAAAATGACTAATTATTAACTCCGACGGAATTTACGTCGGAGATAACGTAGTTCCGACGGACATGTTCCGTCGGAGTTAACTTATTTCCGATTGAAAATTAGAATATTTCGATATGTATTAAAAATTGGTTATTTGTTAAATCCGAGAGAAGTTCTGTTGGAATTACCTTATTCCGTCAGAATTAACTATTTTTTTTAAATGCAGATTTTAAATTTTCAGTTTTCGGGTGTTTAAACCCATTAATGTACCTGTAACTTGTCACAACTCAATACACAGTAATATAAACCTGTATCTCACATTCAAATATGCAACGTAGCACTAAAACGTAATCTTCAACTCATTATCATTCACATTCACATTCAAATATCCACCAAAACGTATTATAAGCTAATGTTCCATAAATATAAGCTAACCAATTACAAATATAAGCCAATGTTCCATAAATGATAAACAATATAATTTAAAATACTTATACAAACGCAATTAAACACTATAATATATACAAATATTCTGCAATACTTATACAGACGCAATTAGACACTACAATATATACAAATGTTCTATAATAACATGAATACAAATAAACTATAAACTAGTAAAAGTATCATCATCGGGGCGGAGGAGAACGACGCTACTCTGGTGTATGGAAATCAGCGTCGTGCGCCTGCTTGTCATCGCTAGTCTGCTCGCCATCGCTACCCTGTTGAAAGAATCAAAAATATAAATCATTAGTCCGTATATATATATATATATATATATATATATATATATATATATATATATATCTCTGTGTGTGTGTGTGTGTGAATTAACAAGCTAGCCTTAATTGAAAAAACATAAACAATAGGAATACCTGAGTAGGTGGGGGCGGACGAAAAGTATCCTCCAAGAGGGTAATCACCATCTGGAGCATCTCGGCGCTCCAAGCGTCGAACTGCTCCCGTGGTAATCCTGTACTCTCTGCAGAGGCCCCTATTATAATATCTTGAGCAATCTGGTGAGGACGAGAACTGGAAGGCAACTGCTGACACCGAAAGACTGGATCGGTACAGAACTTATCCGACATGGCCCCTATCAGCCGCAAAAAGATATCATCATTCAAGCCAACACCCATATGAGATGGTCCGACATGTGCTCTCGGACGCTGGCTGGAGCCTATAAAGAGATACAAATTCGATTACTAATAATAATTTATATAATGTGATAAATTCGGATAATTTCGTGAAACATAATAAAATATTACCTCCAGGAAGTGTATATGCGGGTATCCTCGGCAGACCCAACACTCGATATCTGTCGGTAGGCATGCACATACAGGCCTCCTGGCTTGGCCTGGTCTAGGCCTGCCAGGCTTTGACCATTGACCAGGCCAGACCAGGCCCAGGCTTAAATCATAAAAGGCTAGGCCAGGCCAGGCCAGGCCGGATAATTGAATTAAAATCTTGGTTTGTGAGAGCCTGCTGCACAGGCCCGGGCCAGACCCAGGCCAGGTTGGTCCAGGTTAAGCCCACTTATGTTTAACTTTAAAAATTTTAACTGAACTCTCCTCATTTTATCAAACAAAGGAAGGAGAAGAACTGATTGTTAACCAATGTGGGATTTGAGTATATATATATATATATATATATATCCTGAAACACCATTCTTAATCTGCTTTAACCAATGTGGGATTTGAATGTATATACTCCCCCTTTACATACAAATTACCATCTTCCACCCAAATCTTAACCTCATTTTTCTCATTATCAGACAATTCCATTATCACAAACAAACCTTCTTCCACTTTCTTCAACTCTTATGCTCCTCTTGGAGCATGTTGCAATATTTAATGTTTAGAAGTTTATTGCAAAGCAGAGAGACAGAACATCTGACTTCTCGCGAGTGGACTTTGTGTTTTCAGAAGATCTAAATGAAATAGTATATGAACACACTATGGAAAAATCCAATAGTGTTCCGTAGCTTAGACAAGTTATCTGGTAAGCACATGTATGTTAATAGACCACAGTGGTGATCAGGAAAGATTTCAAATTGCGCAACTACAAGCGATATCCACCGAGCAACAACTGGAACATCTATTCTATAGACATATGTTTTACGTTTAGGGTCATTCTCACTCAATACTTGCCAACAATAAAAACATAATTGTAAAGTGGAAACTGACAATTATTGCTCAATTTGTAATATGATTCACATCTTGAAGATAAAAAAAATATAATTTGTACAAATAACAATTACAAAATATTGTTCATTAGGGAGAAGTCAAGCTCAAACAGAAACAACAGGAAACAGTTTCTTAAACTACTGTAAAACAATGATATACTTCATCATGTTAAATACTTCATCATGATATACAATGATATACTTTAGGAGTCATCATTCTTTAATTTGGTGGTGTGGAAATTTGGATAAGGTTAGGCTGAAATTTACTTGATAATGGCTTTTGGTAAGTCCCACATCACCTACCCACCAAATTTATACTAGGCCTTGGCAGTATAAATAAGATATCCATATTCTATTTAACAAAATTACATTGTTGGGTCTTTAATTAAGCAGGTCAGGCTTGACACATCGGGCTAGGCCGAGCTTAGGCCGGGCTAAGGCTGTAGGCCATGCCAGGCTGGGTTTTTGGCTAGGTCAGGTCAGGTCAGATTTTGTCCATAATTTGGAGGCCTTTTTATAGTCTTCCAGGCCAGGCCTGTCTGGCTCAGGCTTTGACCAGGCCTACATTTGACCAGGTCGGGTCTAAGCCGGATCAAGGCTAGGCTGCAGGCCTCGGGCCGTTTGTGCATCCTTATTTGTTGTTACTGCTAGTACGCGACCCATAGTCTCAGTTCCTTATCCCGATCTAATACAATATCGAGAAGAGGGGTGGCAGAATCTAACGGCTCAGAACCCTTCTTAATAGCCTCCAGCTCAGCTATACGCTCGTCCCGAAGACTCTAAAATCGGTCCTGTAATGTATTCCGTATATCTATATTAATTATATTATTTTATTTACGATTGAATATTATTAAATGCTAAATAATAAGCTGAGTTTTATTCGTATAGCTAAAGCTGCCTGACACAAAGCACGCTCGTCCTTAGGCATGTGGGCTCGATCTCAAAACTCTAGAATGGTAGGATCGCGACCTAAGGTCCTCCTCAATGCCTAATAAAAATATTCATAAAACAGGTATTAAGTATTTGTGTGAGAACTTGATGCCTAAATAACTAAATACAACGCACTTACCATCTTTGCCTCCTCGAACGACTGAGAACCGGTGGTGTGTACTATCTAGAGCTAACCACGATTCTTCTTCGCCTGCTCAGACTTTTTCTTGAAGTAGTCAGCCTCCCAGTGCGCACACTTAGCCTCCCGGGCTAAATCGGAGACTATGAGGGGTTGATGATCTCTGATGGTGGTCCCGAGTTGGTCCTCAACTGCCTGGGCTGCCCTTTATCGCATCTCATACAGCCAGTTGGAGTAAATCACAGCGACATGATGCTCAATCACATCATCGCCAGCTGACTGAGAGATGCTCGGGTTAAATCTATAATAAACCTATAACAAAAGTTAATTTAAAATTAGGAACAATTGATTTCGTCATCCTAATACAACTATGTAGTAATTAATATAATATGCTTAACTTACGTGGAACTCCCACAAGACGGTCTGCATAAAAGTGGTATCGTACCACACATACTGACTGAACCGCATGCACCCTCTTGGGAGATGCGTCAAACAGATCGCGTGTAGGGTGTGCTTAGCCACCGGGTCTAGTATACTACAGAAAAAGTATAATAATATGTGTTATGTGAATTATGTTTTGCAATATCTGAAATTAATATTACCAATATATTAACACTTACTGTTGGGAAGTGACATCCACCGGTACTGTAAGTGGCACTGCCGACGGATGACCAAAGATACAAAGGTTCATCCCTCGGTGTCGTTGACGAGGTGCATCTGTAATAATTGTATTTAACTAAGTCAATAAACATTGTAACTAATGCAACTTGAGATATATTTAAATCCTAGTTAAGATAACTTACTTGCGCCTGAAGAAGAGCCTTCATCGTGGCTACTGTCTCTAGTACAGGATCGCCCACCACCTCGGCGACCTCCACCGCTATGTCTAGCCATGAATATCCTACTACAATAACAAAATTGGTAGATTATGAATATTAATGTTTAACAATATGGGTTATGTATTAATATGAATGCTCATTTTTAATTACGAACATCATCAAACTCATCAGAATTAACATGTATATCATTCTCGGATTCGGTATCTTCTTCATCCTTAGTTCTGATATCTGTTTCATCATCGTTATCATCCTCAACGACTACATAATCATTCATGTGTACGTTTGCCTCAACATCCTCATCGTTAGGTTTGTCAATGACATCAGTACTCACTACATCTTCAGCATAGAACACTACGGCCAAAGGGTTGCTCACATCTTCTTGCAACGCTTCATCCATACCAAAGTATTGACTACTGTGTACCAGGGCCCTCGAGTATTTACAACATTAGGAGAGTAATACACTTGAGTCACTTGACTTGCTAACACGAACACGTCATCAGAATTTAACACCGACTTGATATCCATGGTTGTGATTCTATTACGATCAACTTCAACCCCCTTTTCAGTATCAAACCAGGTACACTTAAATGTAACTACCTTTTTGCCGCCGTGATAATTTAGCACAACCACATCATGTAAACAACTATAGTAATTGGACTCACAATCTTGGTAGCAGCTTCCTAACACCACAACCCCAAAATTGACTGATGTGAGTTCATTCAAGTCATCGACTCTAAATCTGTACCCATTCACGATGCAACCAAGAAAAGAACTAACAACTTTGTAAGGTCCTTGGATGACATCTATAAAACTCTCAAAATTGTTCTCCGCTTTAACCCTTTTCTTAAACCACTGTTAGAAATTAGCATTAGTGAATGTTTCCAATTCTACTGCAGTAAAAATTGGGTTAGAAGCATACGCTTCTTCTTAGAATGAACTGCGATATTAGTAAAATGTCTTTAACATATATAGATGACTACACTTGTAAATTGTACTAAATACCGCAAATAAGATGTGACTTACGTAATGTATGATGATACTTCAGGCATATTTAGAAGCACGTATGTAGATGCAATCTTCAACTCTTTGTCGCTTAAGTAAGTCAGCGTCTCATGGCCAAATGGTTTAGCCGGATATGTGAATACAGCTAACTCATCATCAGCATGAGTCATTGGACCAACAACCTCATTCCTTCCTAAAAGGTTGTGCTTCGTTGAGAAAATATCGTCAAAATACAATGAGCAGAAGTTGACAAGATCTTCCTCCGTACAGCATTCAGTAATAGAACCCTCTACACGAGCTTTGTTCTTGACCTTTTATTTTAATCGACGCATATACCTACGATAAATATATTGAAAAATTGAAGTATTATTAATATGACCAGGATAGAGCAATTAGCAGTTTATATTACCTCTCAAAAGGATACATCCACCGATATTGCACCGGTCCTCCAAGTTTGAGTTCATACGGTAGATGAATAGGCAGATGTTCCATCGAGTCAAAGAATCATGGAGGGAAGATCATTTCGAGCTTGCAAATGGTAAACACAATATTTTTCTCCATCTGCTCAACATCACTGTACTTAATTACAGTTGAGCAAATATCTCGAAAGAAATTTAAAAGTTCGGTCAATGCATCCAGAACTTTTCTGGGTAACATGTCATGAAATGCAATTGGGATCAACTTCTGTATGAATACATGACAATCGTGACTCTTGAATCCAGAAATTTTCAATTGCTTAACCTTACAACAACGTGTTATGTTCGACGCATATCCATCTGGGAGCTTCAACCCACTAACCCACTTACACACGTCTTCAACTTGTTGCTTAGTAAGACAAAATAGAGCTTTAGGTTTCGTAGTGTTAGGGCGAAGTCACAATTCTGGCCTAATGTTCAATGCCTCCAAATCTTTTCGAGCATTGTCTTTGGCTTTACCACTCGCATCTTACACGGTGTAAAACAAGTTTTCGAAAACATTCTTTTTGGTATGCATGATATCTATACAATGACAAACTGAAAGTGTGCCCCAATACGACAACGTAAACCATATAGGCAAGTGTGTCCAATTATGAGTCTTCCCATACCCGGCTTGTAAGACCCTAACTTTTATGAATAAAAATTATTTTTCTATAAATATCATTTTTGAATATTATGAAATAAATTTGATATAATGTTATAGTTGTGGGTAATATTTATAAATTTTGCAAAGTACGCAAGTTGTTATATAATATTCGATTGGTCAGGGAATATTCGTACGACGGCACAATCATTGGTGGACCCCACAATAGAATTATTGTCAGATTGAGAAAACGACAAAAATATTTTTATAAAAATAACGGCGGAAGTTTTACCGTTGATACTGTTGAACTACTCGGTAGTAAAAGTACAGTAATACACGTGGTTGCATAGTAGCACACTGTATTGATTATTAATACTTATGTGAGAAGTCACTCAGTTTGATTTAATTATTGTCGATATTTTATATGTTATTAAATCAATAATTGAGATGACGAAGTTGTTAATATTATTATTTACATTATTAACGATGTCTAGAAGTTCTATTAAGGAGAGGTTTGGTCACCTAATTGCGCGCCAATAGGGAGAAATCCTTATTGGAAAGCCCCCTCTTTCCTGGGAACGACCTGGTCGATTAATAGTGTGAATAATAATATATAAAACAGAATACGTTTATAAAGTTATTCGTTTTATTAGGCTAATAGTAAAATCTTTTTATATAAAACAGAATACTTTTATAAAGTTATCTGTTTTATTAGACAATAATTAGAATATAATATATTTTATTATGCATAGTATTTGCATAGTAAAATCTTTTTAAAAGTTATTCGTTTTATTAGATTATAAATAGAATATATGATATTTTATTTAAAAGATTTTGCTTTAAATATGGACCGTCCGATTAAAGTAAATCAATCTGGACCGTTCATGGATTGGTTACTATTCATTCCATTCTTCTATAAATAGAAGCTCATTCCTTCATTATTTCTTATGAATTCACTGAAACTCTAGAGAGAGAAACTATAGAGAGAAAGAAGAAAAGTATTCTGCTACTTCACTACTCCGATATCAAGTTTCTTTTATGGTAAGGAGTATTATTTCTTTTGTATTCATGAAGAGAACTTCTATTATTCCATCTTTATTATTCTGTTGGAATAACCTGTATACGCAGGCTACCCTATACTTGGTGAAATTCTTCTGTATTCCATTATTTATTATTCTGTTGGAATATCCCGTCTGTTCTTTACGCCGGACCTAGTTCCGTCTTTATTATTCTGTTGGAATATCATATCCGTGCTTACGCCGGACTTGGTTCCGTCTTTATTATTCTGTTGGAACATCATGTTGGTGTGAATTTCACCTGACCTGGTTCCATCATTTAGTATTCTGTTAGAATAACCTGTCTATGCGAAGTACCGCATGCATGGTGATTTCTGTTGTTATTCCATTCTTTATTATTCTGTTGGAATATCCTGTCGGTGCGTATTACGCCTGACCTGGTTCCGTTATTTATTATTCTGATGGAATAACCTGTCTATGTGAAGTACCTCATGCATGGTGATTTCTTTTGTTATTCCATTATTTATTATACTCAGTTGGTTAAAGTTTTGACTTCTACACTCCATGAAATTAGTGGAATATTCTTGATATTTGTGCTTCGTCCAGTATCTTTTCATGGAAATATTCTTCTGAGCATTCTTGAATTTTACTTTACAAAGAAGTATCATGTTGACAATTTGGACGTTATTAGTTCCTAAATAAATTAATTCTTAAACTTATTTTATTGAATTCTTATATCATTGTCATCATCCTCATGTTTATATTATTTTTAAAAGTCATCTGTGGCCTGTAGTTCATAGATGGACTTGGTATGATTATGACCAGGGATTATTCGGTGTAATCATGACCATAATGTTACAAATGATGTGGTAAAAGTCCTCATTGGCCCGAAGTGCATTAATGGACAGTTGTTGGCATGATCATGACCATTGATGAATACACAAATATCCTTGGCCCGTAGTGCATGGATAATTTGTTGTCGTGACCCTAATGAATATCCTTGGCCATAGTGCAAGGATGATGTGGATTATTTATTAAATTGAGTCTCAGCGATAAAAGATATGAAAAACCTTTTTAAATCATAAAAGATAGTAGATTTTATTCTCTACTTGACTCTTTTAATGGATTGCATATTTCGCTGTAGTTAAACTTGATGTCTATTGTATTTTATCAGTTTAACACTGTTGAGGACTAATAATAATTTATTCTGCATTATCTTAGGCATAATATTTCTTACTGGGCTAGTTGAGCTCACACTTTCTTTCACCGTTCTCTTCAGGAAATGAGAACGTAGTCGGGACTAGTCGGGGAACGGAATGATGGTCCGAGATGGTGTCTTAGTAGTCCTCACTATTCTGTTAAATAGTGTGATAATAAATGTAATGAGGATTAAATTGAGTATGGATATTGTCTGGAAGACAATATTTGTCTTAAAACTCACAACATGTATTTTGTCGTATTTTACATGACTGTTGTATAATCAAGTTGTATTTGTATTTAGTACCATGTATTTTGAGACTCAAGATGGGTGATGTATACCTATTTTGGGGGCGTCACACGGCTGCTCTCAATTTACTGTGTTCCTTCCCCGGCAAAGGAAAATTAAGCTGGTTCAAACAGCCCAAGACCTCACTACCCGACATCCGACCAACAACCCCCTTCTTCTCTATCTTTCTGTTGAACTGTACAGACATCTTTCTGTAATTATGATCAAGAGGTAAGAATCTACAAGAAGTTCCAAATAAACTACATTTTCACCTATGCTACAACTGGTTGCCTTGCACATCTCCCATACACACTGGACATGGCAGCTTCCCGTGAGTTGACCAACCACTAACCATCCCAAGAGCCAAAAAGTCAGTGATAGTCCATAACAAGGCTTCAGTCATCACAAATTTCTCTCATATCAATTTATCATACGTCTAGACCCCTATCTCCCACAACATCTTTATTTCATACACTAACGGTCGAAGGTACACGTTAAGGTCTTTTGTAGGACTTTTATCCCCCAAAATGAGTAAAATCAAAAACAAATACGGATCCCTCATGCACATTGCCGGTGGAAGATATATAAGCGACCATAATGACTGGCCAAACTGAGTACGGCTGGCTAAAATTATTAAAAAGGGCAAAAGCCCTCAGTAGCCATGCCAAGCATAGCAGTCCTAACTTCTTCCGCAAACTCAGGATAATTTGCATCAAATCTCTTCCATTCATCTCCATCCGCTGGGTGAGTCAGTTGACCAGACACGACATCCCTTGTTCGATGCCAACTCATATGTTGAGCCGTGTGAGATGACATGAAGAGCCGCTGAAGTCTCGGCGCAAGTAGAAAGTACCGTAAGATTTTCCTTGGAACATGTTTCTCCTTCCCCCCACGTTTTATAACCTTGTAGCGCGGTAAGCTGCATATATCACACTGTCCCTTATCTCTGTCCTGCCCATAATATAGCATGCAATCCTGCTTACAAGCATCAATTTTCTGATACCCCATATTTAACCCCTTGACCATCTTCTTCACTTCGTATTAATTCACAGGAAGAGTATGATCCTTGGGTAAGAACTGTCCAATTATAGCGAGAAAATCGTTGAAACATCTCTCACTACAGTCGTGCTCATTCTTGAAGTGTAAGAGCTTCGTCACTGCAGAAAGCTTGGTGTTCATATCATTTCCCGGATACAACGCGACCCCAGATTCAGATAATAACTTGTAAAAGTCAGCATCTGTATCATTTGGAACTTGCTTCGCACTGCTTGAAGAAGGTTCATTTTCAGCCCAGTTAATATTAGTAAGGCCATAAGCATCGACCACCATCTCAACTGGATCATAGTTTTCGACGTATGAATCTTGTGGAATTAGTTATTCCACAATATTTTCAATCACTTCTGATTCCCCGTGATGAGTCCATACGAAGTACGCATCCATAAATCCACGAGAAAATAAGTCGAATTTAATCTCATCGATTTTCTTCCAAATCAGGTTTTTACACTTAACACACGGGCATCGCATCATCCCGTTCGGATTATTTGTATGTTCTAGTGCTTTGTTCAAGAAATCTGACACCCCAACACGATAAGCTGAGACTAATCCCCTCCCATCACTGGGTATCCTACGGTACATCCAACTCCGGTTGGCTAACATTTTTAACTACACAGAAGTACGCATTCAGTTAATTTGGATATTCATGTATGAATTAGATTTACCTAGTATCTCCATTCTACAGGACATGGGTAAGGCTTCTATCCTGTTATTGGATGTGTCTCGTCACTAGTACAAACACGTTGAGTACGTTTCATGAGTTTCAAGAAAATTTCGGCAGCACCTCCCCATGGTCTCCAAGCACACGAAATAGACTAAGATAACTTAATCTAAATATGCA
This sequence comes from Panax japonicus, assembly GCA_020205505.1. NCBI lineage: Eukaryota > Viridiplantae > Streptophyta > Magnoliopsida > Apiales > Araliaceae > Panax > Panax japonicus. The sequence goes on along the minus strand of CM035114.1, from coordinate 55,219,443 downwards.
CTCGGAGAATATATAGAGATAACAGTCGAAAAATTCTCAAAATAACAAAAATGTATCGTTTCGTATTTGCACCGGCCTAAGTGAGACATAACATCCAATAACAGTCCCAAACTGGGGACTGTTCGACATTCACCCCTACTGAGTGAATGTCAAACGGGTTTTTAAGTTTCAAAGTATAGTACATATATTATTGAGTGTATTGAAGATTAAAAGGAGAGTATTATTGAGTTTATTGAAAATTGTGAAAAACAAAGCAAATGCTACTTAGTTTTTTTTGCCAATGATGATAAACTAAGTAAGTGGTACTTTATTTATAAGAATTGTTATGTGGAATCTATAGAGACTACTTGAGTCAGCAACCGGGAAAAAAAGAGTCGTAGTTCCTATTTGTGTCCTATACTCAAATAATAAAGTTCATTCAATTACTGTAGACATTCCTTACTGTTCCATCATAACAGATGACAACATCCCGAAGGAGTTCCATTAAGATATTGAACAAAGTTTCAGCTTAAACAACCCTCTAGATGAACGAACGATCACTTCTCTGTTAGGAATGAATCATCTCCCCATATGGGTCCAATCCATGACATAGACAGCTTCTCACCACTCTGAATTTTTCAAATGGATAGTTCTCATAAAAGAGGTGAGACGTTCTGTGAGAACTACCCATCTGAAAAATTCGGAGTGGTGAGAAGATGTCTATGTTATGGATTGAACCCATATGAGGAGATGATTCATTCCTAAGAGAAGTTATCATTCGCTCATCTAGAGGGTTGCTTAACCTAGAACTTTGTTCAACAACTTTTTGGCACTCCTTCCAGATGTTGCCATCTGTTATGATGGAATAGTGAGGAATGTCTGCAGTAATTTAATTAATTTTATTATTCGAGTATAGGACACAAACAGGAACTACGACTGTAACACCCCGAATTTTATGAAATGAAAGTATTCAACTTTCTTATAATTATTATTTCATTTAGTAAATGGTTAAATTGATAAAAGGATTAAAGTTAAGGGTGATATGTGAAAATTTTGCAAAGTAAAGCAAGTTGTTATAAAATATTCGTTTGGTCGGGGAATATTTTTTTGTCGGGGATATTCGTACGATGAAACAATCATTGGTGGACCCCACAACAAAATTATTGTCGGAGTTAGAAAACGAAAAAATATCTTTTTATATAAATAACGGCGTAGTTGTTACCGTTAACACTGTTAGAATACCTGGTGGTTAAAATACAGTAATACGTGTTGTTGCACAGTAGCACGCGGTATTACACAATATTTTCGAATTATTGATTCTTACGTAAGAAGGCACTACTCAATAATTGTTACAGTAATTACTGTTCAATATTTTATTTTATTGATTCAATCATTGATGGGTTGATATTTTGTATTATTGTTGTTTCAATAATTGTCACTGAACAATATTTCCCATTATCAAATCAATAATTCATATTATTTGAATAATATTATTAAATAGCATTATTGTCAATGTCTAGAAAGTTCTGTCAAGGAGAGGTTTGGTCACCTAACTGCGCGTCAGTAAGGAGAAATCCTTATCGGAAAGCCCCCTCTTTCTTGGGAACGGTCTGGTTGTCATTATTGTGATTTTGTAAAATTATTTGTGAATAATTAATTATTGATTTATATGGTAAGGAAATATTTATTTTATGTGAACATAAATAATGGATAGGAAAATAGTTATTTTATGTGGTTATAAATGAAAGAATTAATGTTGAGTGGTTTTATCAGTATTTTGTCAGATTGGAGGTATTAAAAAATCAAATCGGTGTTCTTAAGCTCTATTGCGTGAGTTATAATTTTGATCCGACCGTTAGATCGTTGTGATTTTTGGATATGTTATACATATATATGTTGAGTATATGTCCACAAATTTTGAACCGTTAAAAATTAACGTATGATTTGTTATGAATTTTAAGAGGTGTTGAATATCGTTTGTTTGTGAATTTCGGATATTTTATGTATGGAATTTGGAAAAACTTAAAGCTACAAAGTTGTAGAGAATTCGATTTCGTGTGGAATGGACATAAAATTTATATTTTTCTGATAAAATGGCTATTTATTATGAATTATTGAAGTTTTGAAAATTAAAATATTTTTATTAAAAACATGGGTGGGCCCCACTTTTGGTTGGTGTAGAAAACATGTGCCGAATTGGTGGGACCCGCTATAAGTGGCCGAAATTTGATCTTGGTTGGTGGCATGCGTAGAAAATTAATAATAATATTTTATTAATTTAGTCTCCTTTGGCGTTCTAGCATTTTCCTATAAATAGGCGTTTAGGTTAGAATTGAAAATCACCTCAGAATCAGAGAATTCTTCTTCTATAATCTTGAGCGTATTTATTTTGAGTTTTAGAAAGCTTTGAGCGTAGAAAATAGTAAAAGTTTTCTTCAAGAATATCCCCGTTATACCAGTTGAAATACTTTTCTTTTCAAGGTAAGTGATTTTATTTTTGTTCAATATGTGCTTGAAATAATATTTTCTTTCATACTCTGCAGTAAGTAAGTAAGTAATTTTATTTCGTTTCAGATTTCGAATTCTATACTCGTTTTGTTAAAATTTTGGCTTCTATACTCCATGAAATTAGTAGAATATCCTTGATATTTGCGCTTCATCTAGTATCTTTTCATAAAAATATTATTCTGAGCATTCTTGATAAGTTTTAACTTTTTCATGTCGAAGTACTATTCACGAGGTTACTATTCCTGAAGTACTATTCACAGGGTACTATTCATTTGAGTACTATTCACCCGGAGTACTATTCATGATAAAAAAAATTGATTCGTTTTCGGTCCAAATTATTTTTGGTACAATATTATTCTTGAATTTTACTCCACAAAGCAGTATCATGTTGACAATTTGGACGTTATAGATTTCTGGATAAATTAAATTATAAATCTTTAAAAATTTATCCTTGAACTTGTTTTATTGAATTCTTATATCATTGTCATCATCCTCATGTTTATATTATGTTGAAAGTCATCTGTGGTCTGTAGTGCATAGATGGACTTGGTATGGTTATGACCAGGGATTATTCGATATAATCATGACCGTAATGTTACAAATGATGTGGTAAAAGTCCTCATTAGCCCGTAGTGCATTGATGGACAGTTGTTGGCATTATCATGACCATTGATGAATACACGAATATCCTTGACCCGTAGTGCATGGATAATTTGTGGTCGTGATACTAAAGAATATCATTGGCCGTAGTGCATGGGTGATTCGATGATTTGGATTATTTATTAAATTGAGTCTCAGCGATAAAAGTGATGAAAATTTTTTTAAATCATAGAAGATAGTATATTTTATGCTCTACTTGATTCTTCTAATGGATTTCTTGTTCCGCTGCAGTTAAACTTGATGTTTGTTATATTTTATCAGTTTAACACTGTTGAATGCTAACGATAAATTATTCTGCATTGTCTTAGTCATAATATTTCTTACTGGGCTAGTTGAGCTCACCCTTTTGCTTTCATTGTTCTCTTCAGGAAATGAGAACGTAGCTGGGACTAGTCGGGGAACGGAGTGACAGTCCAGATGATAGAATTAGTAGTCCTCATTATTCTATAAAATAGTGTGATAATAAATGTATTGAGAATTCCATTTGAGTTGAATACTGTCTAGAAGAAAATACTCACATTAAAACTTTTAGTTTATATTTTGAGGTATTTTACACGAAAGTTGTATTATTTAGTTGTCTTTGAATTTTGTACCATGTTTTTGGCGACTCAAGATAAGTGATGTATATCTATTTTGGGGGCGTCACAACGACCCCTTTTTTTTAATTGTTGCCGAGGAACCGGTTGGAGAACTATTAGCTGCAACTACTATGTCAAAACATGCATACAAGATAGAGTACATATATGTAGGGAGAGTATTATTGCATTTATTGAAAATTGTGGCAAACTAAGCAAATGTTACTTAGTTTATTTTGCCAATGATAAACTAAGTAAGTGGTACTTAGTTTATGAAATTGTTATTTGGAATCTATACAGACTACTGTTCGACATTCACTCCTACTTAGTTTATTTTTTTTAATGATAAACTAAGTAAGTGGTACTTAGTTTATAAGGATTAACAATTGGAATCTATAGGGACTACTGTTCGACTTTCAGTCCTAGCTACTTAGTTTATTTTGCTAATTAATGATAAACTAAGTAAGTGATACTAAGTTTATGAGAATTGTTATTTAGAATCTATAGAGACTACGTACTGTTAGACATTCACTCCTACTTGTCAAACGGATTTCTAATTAAATTCCAAAGTATATTATTTTACTTAATCGAAAATATTCTTGTTCAGTTTCTTTTAATTGCATCCCAACTAAGCAAATTCTACTTAGTTTATTATTATATGTTTTTTATTTTATTTTAGAGTATATTATATTATAGTATATAATTGGTTTATTTATTTATTAAATTTAATTTATCTTGTATTATATTATATAATTTTTAATTTTTTTACTAAATTCGTTATTAAATTAAATTTAAATTATTTTAATTAAATTAAATTTATTTTATTCTATTTTATTCTGTTATTTTTATTTTATTTTATGTTTTATTGGATTTTATTTTATTTGTATTATATTATATATTTTAAAATATTTTTTATTAAATTTAATTTTTTTATTAAATTAATTTTTTTATTTTATTTCATTATATTTTATTAAATTTAAATTGTTATAATTTATTATTATTATTTTGTATTTTATTTTATTTTATATTATTATTACTCATATTATATTACATTATTTAATTTAATGTATTTTATTTATTTTTTAGATATAATTTAAGTTATTTCATTTAGTAATTTATTTTATTTTATTTTAATTATTTTATTTTATTTCATTTTATTTTATCTTAAATTATCTTATCTTATGTTATTCAATTTTATTATTTTATATTATATTATCTTATATTATGTTATTTAAATTTATATTATTTATAATATTATTTTATTTTATTTAGTAGTACAAAACTAAGTAAATATTACTATAAACTAGGTTATTTTAGTATTGGAAAATTAATTAAGAACATATTTAAGTAGTTACATGGGCCAACAAATTTTACAATTGAAGAATTCTGACAGAAATTCAGTCAGAAATTCCGTCGGAAATATCAAATACACTCACCAAAATTATGAACATACACTGTAATAAGCTGCAATTGCATAAAGAAAAATAAATTGAAACATTTACCAGATGTTATACACTAAACAGAAGTTGCAATCCCAATTTGCACAACAGTTTACATAACAGTTAGGCAGAACATAATTTTTGGTAGAACCCAATTTTTACAACAGTTAGGCAATTAACACAACAGGTAGCCACAAGCAATAACCCATTTCGGAAGAACACAAATAATAACCCTTATATTGACAATTAACACTTAAGTCCCAATTTCAGCAATTCATCCGAAATATATATAGTAGCAGTTATCATCAATAGATATATATAGTACCAATTTTAGTGCAATATGCACAATATAGGACAGAAAATTATACCTTAATATACAGATAAACTATTACTAACCTTAGGTCTTAGTTTGAAAACAAGTTAAAGGAGGAGAAGGAGAGAGCAGAGTCCAACCCGGCCAAAACGCGAGTCGTCGACGTCGGCTGTGTGTGGAAGGGTGGCCGGCAGTGGCGCTGTGTGGAAGGGTGGCCAGCAGTGGGGATGAGTGCAAAAAGAGGTGAAGAGAGAGAGAGAGAGAGAGAGAGAGGCGAGAGAAAATGAAAAGACTGAAATGAGAAGGCGTCTGTGTAATAGGTTTTATTAGATAATTTCGATGGAACGTCCGTCGCAGATAAGTCCCTCGAACATAAGCTACTTCCGACAGACGTTCCCTCGAATATAATTATATTTTCGTCAAAGATAACTTTCACGCTGGCGGGAAACTTGGCGCCAATGTGGCCCTTATACTTCTGACTGATTTCCGTCGAAGTTAGTCTATGTTCGACAGAATTATCTTTGAGGGATAATTTAGTCGAAAGTATACTATTTCTGAGGGAAACTATTCCGTCGAACTTAGCCTTTTTTATTGTAGTGTGCTGGCATTCTCATGCACAATGCCGTATGTGGTAGTCCAAACTAAATTCATTCAACAACATTTGCTTGCTAAAGCTTATTTCTTGCCCTCACCTAATTATTGTAGCTAATAATTAATTTGTAATTATCCTTTTCGGTTGACATCTGCTGCAAAAGGGGTTCTACTTGGTGAAGCTCCTACGTTAATGAATTTATATCAATTTCGAAAACAAAGAGCTTATTTTATATCAAATGTTATTTCAATTGGTTTTAGAACCGAAACCGTAGAAATGAAACCGCACCGCACAATTTAACAGCACTGCACCAATCACAAACGGTTTCATGTGCGGTTTTAAATTTATCAAACTGCACCTAAGCAATTTCGGGTGTGGTTTGGGCTTCAAACTGCACCAAATTGCACCATGATCACCCGTAATTATCAATGGAGAAGGAAGCCATTAAGACATTATATAACAAGTCAAGATGAAATTTTATCTAAATTAATTTGATTAATCATTTCAAAAGTAATTTAGATATTTGTTTATAATCCTCAAATATAAATTATATAATTGTAATAATACATGTTTAAATTTAATAAATATAATTATAATTTGATATATATATATATATACATACATACATACATACATACATATGTGAATATCACAATAAAGTAAAATAAAATTATAAAAAATATTAATATCATATATATAGAGAGATAATTGATATTTTCACGGGTAAATTTAATAGTTCCACAAGTTTCTTCTCATATAAATAATAAGTGGAACTATCAAATTTAATTCTAAAAATATCAATTCTCTAGATATATAATAATAATTTAAAACAAAAACTTACAATTGAATTGTTTTAATAAACAAAAATATATATAATAAATATAATTCGTGAATCGCACGAAGTCCAAGTCCCAATCAAAATTGACAGCACACTTACGTTGCATTGGATCTGCTATAATGCACACATGGGTGTTCCAATTAGTGTATAAAACTCGGACCGGATCGACCATCCGGCCGGTAAAAATATGAATCCGTCCGTCTTCTAGTTCAATTTGGACTAATGGCTCAATTTTGGTCAAATCCGATTAATTGATTTAATTAACCCGATTTTTAATTTATTTATTAATTTTGTACCAATTTTTTTTAATATTAAAATTAACTATTTTTATTAATATTATAAATCATCTTTATTATGTTTTAATTATTAAAAAATGAAATTTTTAAATTTTTTTATTAATTACTAATAATATATATTTTTTATATATTAATGATACTACTGAATCAATAATAATTCGACTATTAATTGGATTAATAATTCATCCATTCGATATTTTTTTGATTCGATGAAAGGTGCAGTTCGAACCTTGATTCCAACTACTCCTCCGACCGAAGCTTGCTAATATTACAGCTACATGACAAGTTCACGGGCGAACATGATTGCTCGCTGGATTGCCATGCTTCCACGTGTCATGTTTTGAGTGTTGTTGTCCCATAATGATAGGCCCATAGTTCTGTTCGCAACTTGTCGGTGATGCAGCTGAACGTGACAGACATGGGACCCTTATCTGACAGAATCTCTCCCTAATTAAAGAAATTTTGGAAAAAGATATTTTAATTTTGAGTTCTTTTATGATGACATGATAATTGAATATAAATATTTTATAATTTTAATTATTTATAATTTAAAATATAAATAGATAAAATTATAAATTATTCATGTTCAATTTTCATGTCTAATTATCATATTTTTATAGAGTTTTTCTTTGATTTTTATACAATGTCATGACAGTTGTCTAACAATGCACACAAAATATATAAATAAAATTATGCCAAATAAATATAGAATTATTCATTTAACTAAGAGATACAATATTTAGTGGGTATTTAAGTTTTATATTAATATTAGTAGTATAAGATTTTGTAATAAAATTCTAGTGTAAAAATAAAAATAAAAACAACATTAAAAAGGAAAATGATATATATTATGTTTGTGTCGACTATTTGATTGTCCGTTACGTGGATAAATATAAATGGTAAGTTTTTGGGCGAAATGTGTAATAAATAAAATTCTCTTATAATTTTTATCATATATTAATAAGCTTTACAATTGTAATTCGACGTAAATTTACGTAATACATATCATGAATTTGTAAAAAAAAAAGTGAATAAGATGTGTAATTAATAATCGCATATAAGTATATTTAAAACATATTTATTATTTCATTGTTATAAAATTGTTGGCGGCCTTATCAAATTATATGAAAGTATGCATATTTTCTCATATTTGCATGTTGTTTGTATCCATAATTGGTGCCTTTGATTTTTGGAGTATGTACGTACCTTAAACTTATTAAAATGAATAAATAGGTTACATAAATTTGGTATTCATGCTTTTGCAATCCAGAGGGAATATGCCTATATATCAATAAATTATATATAATAAGATATTAAGAGATTTTATTCAATAATTTTATCGAGTTATTTTAGTTATTCTTGAGTTGATACTAAGTCAATCAGTCAAGACTATTGTTTTTGATACAATGTATAAATTCTTCATATCCCATGAATATATATAATAATTGTATATAATATGACATAATTTGGGAACAAATGAATATGAAAACTAGGTTCAAATTATTCAATATATAAAAATAGTTTCAATATATGAAAATAAATCACACCTTTGACATATTATCCACGTGTTTATATATATATATATATATATATATATATATATATATATATATATATATATGGACTGATTCATAGTTAACGTTGGCAATTTAAGGTTAGCCTTATAACAGATTTTGTGTAAGACCCCAACTTTTATTAATAAAGATTTAATTTTTTTTAAATATTTATGTGAATAATAAGATGTGAATTTGATATAATGTTATAGTTGTGGGTAGGGGTGCACAAAAAGCCCGCGGCCCGTGACCTGGCCCTAGTCCGGCCTGAGCCTGATCCGGTCAAAGCCTGGCCTGGTCAAAGCCTGGCCTGATCATGCCCGACCTGAAGGCTGAAAAAAGGCCGCAATTTGGAAGGATAAATCCGGCCTGGTCCGGCCTGACTAAAAGCCTGGCCTGGACCGGCCTACTGCGTTGGTCTGGCCTGGACAAAAACCTTAGGCCTGGCCCGTAAGCTTCCAAGAAAGCCAACTAATTATTTGCTTCTTTGCCTTGTAATTTCTTTAGTTTTCAATAGAGACTCCTTTTTATAAGAAAACTTCCCCAAGACTTCTCTCTTGTAAACAATGTGGGACTTAGCCTAAACCCCAATATTTGATTATTTCTAGAAAACAAGAAGCAAGCCGCCTAAGCCCCATTTCCAAGAGCAGCGTATAACTCCTATTGATTAACCAAAGGGTTTAGCAGAGGTGAGAGGATTGAATATTCAATAGTATCATTAGGTGCATACAAAAAAATAAGCCCCATGTGAAAGTAGCTTAAGCAGCTTCATGAACTACAAATTGGACAACGCAACAGGTTTTTCATGAAAGCAAGGAATAAGTTCACTAAATTTAACATAGTCGGCCCACATGACAACCTCCCTTTTTCAACAACTTAAGAATTCTTAACACAAAGTTGACTAATATACCAAAGAAAAGTTCTTAAAATGAACAATGTGGGACTTGGTTATTTTGAAATAAAGTTATTAAACTTAAGTCATTACAGAATAAGCACAATAGTATGTGGCATTGATTAACTAATTTTACCATAGTCATACTCATCCCACATGACAACCTCCTCCTTTAACAACTTTAGAATACCTAACACAAAGTTGATTAATATACCAAAGAAAAGTTCTTAAAATAAACAATGTGGGACTTTTGCTAAAACTAAAATTTTGAAGCACAACTAACAAAGTGTTGGACAAAGACACTTGGTTCAATTACATTTTTGTTTCAAATCCCACATAGTCTAATTAACATTTCTTGTCCCTAATTTTCTTCTATAAATAGAGGAGAGTTCAAGTCATAATAATTCAAGCAAAATGTACTTGAGCTTGTGTTGGGGTTCGGCTTTGCGAAGTCTCACATAGTCTAGTAAAAGATTTTTATTCTTGCTTTTCTTTAATAAATGGAGGATAAGTATAGTGGGATTGGCTTGCTTATCATAGTCCCATATTGTCTTGTAAAAGATATTTGTTTGTGCTTTCCTTTAATAAATGGAGGAGAAGTATTGTCTGTTTGGCCAAGCAGATGTAGAGTGGGTTTGGCCATGCTTGGCCTAGTCCCACATAGATAAAAGATTTTTGTACTTTGTTTTCCTTCAATATTTAGAGGAGAATTTGAGTTTGAAGTTTTAAGTAACACTTGGGCCTGGCTCGGCCTGGCCTATAGGCCTTAACAGGCCCCGTTTTTTTGTTTTAAACCTGGCCTGGCTCGGCCTGTAGACTAAAAGTCCAGGCCTGACCTGGCCTGGTCAACGATAAAAGCCTGGCAGGCTTGGGCCGGTCCAGGCCAGGCCGGCCCGTTGTGCATGCCTAGTTGTGGGTAATATTTATAAATTTTGCAAAGTAAGTAAATTGTCATAAAATATTTGTTTGGTCGAAAAATATTCGTTTTATCAGGGAATATTTGTACGACGACACAATCATTGGTGAACCCCACAACGAAATTACTGTCGGATATAGAAAACGACATAAATAACATTTTTATAAAAATAATGGCAAAACTTTTACCGTTAACTTTTGAAATACCCGGTGATAAAAGTACAGTAATACGTGTGGTTGCATAGTTGCACACGATATTATACAGTATCTTTGATTATTGATGCTTACGTGAGAAGTCACTTAATTTTACTCAATTATTGCAACAGTAATTGTTGCATAGTATCTCATATTATTGATTCAATTATTATCACAGTATCATCTGCACAATATTTTATATTATTAAATCAATAATTGAGACGAAAAAGTTATTCATATTATTATTTGCATTATTGACAATGTCTAGAAAGTTCTGTCAAAAAGGGATTTGGTCATCTAATTGCGCGCCAATAAGGAGAAGTTCTTATCAGAAAGCCCCCTCTTTCTTATGAATGATCTGATTATTAATATTGCGAGTTATAATATTAATGATGAATAAATGTTACTCCCTCCGTCCCAGGATAAAAGTCCTTATTACTATTTTGGGTTGTCCCATGTTAAATGTCCACTTTCTTTTAATAACCAAACTTTTACACATTTTTTCCTATTATGCCCGTAGCATTAAATATCTCATACTTTTCTTATTCTAATTCTCTCTCCATATTTAATGACATTATTATGGACAATTTTGTTAATTTATTCCTCTTCTTAATATGCGTGAAAAGTCCACCAGGACTTTTATCCTGGGACGGAGGGAGTATTAAAAATGTGTTTAGTGAAACCAAGTGAATTAAGATAAATAGAGAAGTTTTTTTATGAAGTATTTGTTATCAATTTTGTTTAATTACTTATATATAAAGTATGTCCGTATATATATATATATATATATATATATATATATATATATATATATATATATATATTTACAACACGGATCAAGTCCGGGAGTCCGGACCTGATCCAAAATCCGGACCCTATTTTTTATTTTTTGGGAAAACAACTAAAAATAAATAAATTATGGAACTAAATTTTTTCCATAATACAGTATTTTGGGTGTGTTTTTAATACCTACACCAACCAATGTATGTACAGTCTGCCCAGACTGTACAGATATATTTTGTTATACGTATCCAAATCACACCCAAAACACTGTATTATGTAAAAATTCAAGTTCTATAAAAAAAAATTTTGTTGTTTTAAAAAAAAAGCAAAAAAAAAAGGTCCGGATTTTGTTAAAATCCGGGAGTCCGGACTTGATCCGGACTCTATATATATATATATATATATATATATTTTGTTATATATATATATATTATATATATATAACAAAATATATATATATATATATATAGAGTCCGGATCAAGTCCGGACTCCCGGATTTTAACAAAATCCGGACCTTTTTTTTTTGCTTTTTTTTAAAACAACTAAAAAAAATAAAAAAAATTATGGAACTTGAATTTTTACATAATACAGTGTTTTAGGTGTGATTTGGATACGTATAACAAAACATGTCTGTACAGTCTGTGCAGACTGTACATATATTTTTTGTTATAGGTATCCAAATCACGCCCAAAACATTATATTATGGAAAAATTTCAGTTCCATAAAATATTAAAAAAAATTTAGCTGTTTTAAAAAAAAGTAAAAAAAAGCAAAAAAAAAATCTGTCTTTTAGTAAAATCCGGGATCCTTGATAGGATCCTGGTTGTATATATATATATATATTATAATTTTATTTTTTATATAAAATAGAATATATTATATTTTATTATACTACATAGTATTGCATAGTCTTTACATAGTGCTGCATAGTCTTTGCATAATGCAGCATAGTAAAATCAAAATTTTCAAAAGTTTTCAGCCGGTGCGCTCCCGTGAATTCTCTATTGTTGGTCGTGATTATTATTTTTAAATAGTATCCTGTCATTCTCCTATAAATAGGATGCTTAGTTTAGAAATAAAAATCACACCAGAATCAGAGAATTCTTTTTCTATAATATCGAGCGTATTTCTTTTGAGTTTAAGGAAACTTTGAGTGTTGCAAATAGTGCAAGTTTTTTTTTCAAGAATATCTCCACTATACCAGTCAGAAGTACTCTATTTTTAAGGTAAGATGTATTATTTATTTCATATTCAGAAGATATATTATTTTTCATATTTGTATGAATATTATTTTCGTTCAATATTCGTAAGGAATATTATTTTCGTTCAATATTCGTAAGGGATATTGTCTTCGTTTAATATTCGTAAGGAATATTATTTTCGTTCAATATTGGTAAGGGATATTAGTTTTCTTCAATATTCGTAAGAAATAATAATTTCTTCCATACTCTGTAGTATGTAAGTAATATTATTTCATATTATTTCGTTTCATATTCCTAATTCTACATTTATTTTTATAAGTATTGCTTTTATACTCCTTGAAATTAGTAGAATATCCTTGAATTTTGCGTTTCATCTAGTATTGTTTCACCAAAATACATTCTTGTTAAATTTTAATCTTTTCATGCCAGAGTACTATTCATGGGTACTATTCATACATACGACACTATTCATACATATGGTACTATTCACACGGTACTAATTATACATACGGTACTATTCACGGGGTACTATTCACGAAGTACTATTCAGTCGAGTACTATTCACTACAAAAAATGATTTCTTTTCTGTCCAAATTATTTTTGATACATGAATATTATTCTTGAATTTTACTCCACAAAATAGTTATCATGTTGATAATTTGGACATTCTTAAACTCTGGATAAATTGAATTATAAATTTTTAAAATTTATCATTAATCTCACGTAATTGAATTCATATATCATTGTCATCATCCTCATGCTTAAATTGTGATGAAAGTCATCTTTGGCCCGTAGTGCATTGATGGACTGTTGATTGGTATGATTATGACCAGGAATTATGTATCGGTATAATCATGACCTGTAATGTTACAAATAATTCGGTAAAAGTCCTCATTGGCCCGTAGTGCATTGATGGACAGTTGTTTAGCATGATCATGACCACTGATGATACTAATGAATATCCTTGGCCCGTAGTGCATGTATAATTCATGGATGTGATAATAACGAATATCCTTGGCCCGTAATGCATGAATAATTCGTGGATGTGATACTAACGAATATCCTTGGCCCGTAGTGCATGGATAATTCGATGATGTAGATTATTTATTGAGATGTGTTTCAGAGATAAAATATTGATGATAAATTTTTAAATCATAGAAGATAGTAGACATCATGCTCTATTTGACTCTTCTAATGGATTGTTTGTTCCGCTGCAGTTAAAGTTGTTGTCTATTGTATTCTATCAGTTTTTATACTTTTGAAGATTAAGGATAATTTATTCTACATTATCTTAGCCATAATATTTTTTACTGGGCTAGTTGAGCTCACCCTTTTCTTTCGTTGTTCTCTTCAGAAAATGAGAATATAGCTGAGACTAGTCGGGGAATGGAGTGATGGTCCAAGATGGTGGCTATAGTAGTCCTCACTATTTTATGAAATAGTGTGATAATAATTATAATGAGGACTTCATTTGAGTTTGGATATTGTCTACGAGACAATATTTATGTTAAAACTCTCAGCTTACGTTTGTCGTATTGTGTAAATTAAGTTTGTAATTGAATTATGTACCATGTATTTGGCAACTCAGAATGGGTTGTGTATGAAAGTAGTATGCACACAAGCCAATCATGTTGGCTTAAACCCATAGTTTTAAGCAATGCTTTTAGAATAATGATGATGATCATTATAATGAGATCTAAATTCTTAGAAAGCTTAAAACTAAAATAGTTCCCAATCGTATGATTACTAAATTGGGGATTAGTGAATCCGGATAGATTGGTATATACGTTGCTTGCTCATTGGATGAGGATGATTGATCTCATGATCATTTGTGTGGAGACACTAAAGCAAGTATGTAGGTGCTTATTAGAGAATAAGTTCACTGAACGTGACTCGCTAAGGAATACCTAATGGAGTTTTACTTGCATGTCAATAGGAATTCCTGTAATGATAGTAGTACAAGTGATCCTTGGACTTGAGATCATCATAGTATCTTGTGTATGATGAGTTATACTTTGACTTATTCCTTAAGACCCTTAGGGTATATCAAAGGGTATGCTTGGGTATAATAAGTTGTACATGGAGATAATGTATGATCAATAAAGAATCTACCACTTCTAGTAAAAGAAGAGAAATATCCTATGTGATTCGATAAATGACAACTCAGTAGTCCTTGGCCAAGGCAGAATCAAATTAGAAAGGAGTTTCTAATTTGCATTATTTGGAGTTGTGCATTTAAGAGTCGAAATACATATAATTAAATAAAATAAGACTTGACAGAAATTCCATGTCTTATATTTAATTGGGACATTGTATGGTGGAAGGATTGAATTGTACGGTAACTATTTACTCAAAGGTTCTTTTATGATTAATGTTGAAATCTATATTATCTGGAAAGTCGTTGATCGCTAGGGAGGCTTATCCCTATTGTAGAATAAATATTATTTATTTAAATAAATTATTAGTTTAATTTATTTATTTAAATAAGATTAGAATTGTTCTAATTGATTTATTCACAACCGATTTAATATGGAGAACCTAAAGGGTCACACCATAAAAGGAAGAATAATTATTTAAGAAGTTAATGGCATAATCGTAATAATAAGTTAAGTATATTTAATTTAATCTATGGTGATAGAATAAATTAAATAGCTTAATATTTATTATTTAATATTTTGGAAATATTAAATATAAATTAATAATTAAGAGGAGTCTTATTATTATTACTATTATTATTATTTAATTCCTAAAGGAGTTTGGGAATTAATTAATAAAAGTACTCTCAAATATCCTAATAGGATTAGGAGGCAAATTAATTAAAAGAGTTTAATTAATTATCCCTAATAAGATTAGGGAGCTTAATTAATTAAAAGGTTAATTAATTATTTCTAATAAGATTAGGAGCCTAATTAATTAAAAGAATTTAATTAATTAAAATAAAACCCAATTCCTTAAATGTTAAGGAGGGGTTGCCCACATCTATAAATAAGAGGAGTCTTATTATGGGTGTAGGAGAGGTTGACGTATTATTAGAATACGTAATTCCAATAGTTGGGAGAGTACGCCTTTTTCTATAGAGATAGAAAAACTAGGGTTTGAGCCAAATACCCATCTTCTTGAATTCTTCTTCTTCCTTGGTGGATCACCTCTAGAGGCCAAACATTTGGGTGACTAACGTTGATCAAAGGAAGGAACCAAACCCGGTGGATTCAAGATGAACGCGAAAAGGATTGGAGGTGAACTTGTACCTGAGGAAGCTCAGATCTTCAAGGGTATGGTTCTTATTCTTTCTTTTTCGTTTAATTAATAATTGTGCATAAAGGGTGATCCGGGTTTATGGTTTGTAAAATTTTAAAACTCTGATTTTACACGCTTCCGCATATTTTTGCAATTTGATTGCGTTCATGAATATAACAAACCTTACAGTGGCATCAGAGCCAAACCTTTATGTAAATTATTAATTGTTTTAATTTGATATGTATATTGATATGTGTTTAGAACAATTTAATTTGGGCATAATTTGTTGTATAAAATTTCTAAAAAAAATGGACGATTTTTTTTTAAAATTACGTGATTGGCGTGGCCACGTTATGATTCGTGAGGCCTGTTGCCTGATCCGTGTTTTTTTTTTTTTTTGTTCTGTGCCTAACATGTTTCTTACTTCACGGATTTGGATCATATTATATATATATTTACGGTTAACATGATATATATATATATATATATATATATATATATATATATATATATATATATTATATTAACGTGTCAGACACTTACTTGATTATAACTTATATATATATATATTATATATATAGTTAACACATTACTATATAAGTAATATGATCCTAGACATGTGAAATTCATGGAATTCGTATATTATATATGTATATATATATATATATATATATATATATATATATATATATATATATATATATATATATATATAATATTTTTAATTATTTTATAATTAAATTTCATGCTAACTAATTAGAGTTGGATTTGGATTCCATGATAACTAATTGGAGTTGAAATTGAATTTCATGTTTCCTTATATAAAGGAGTTTATTTAGATATGAAATTAGATTTCATGTTATTCAAAATAAAGGAGTTTATTTGTGAATAGGAAAGAGAATCCGTGCTTCCTTAGAATAAAAGTTTTTTTTTACTATACATGGAATTGGATTCCATAATTAATTAAAATAAAAGAGTTTATTTTGATTAAAGATTTTGATTAAAATAAAATAGTTTATTTTATTCAGAATTGGATAAATTAAAATAAAATAGTTTTATTTTGATTTAAATTTGGATTAAAATAAAAGAGTTTATTTTGATTCAAAATTAGATTTTATACTAACAAAATTTGCCCATTAAATGATATCAATATATATATTAAATATTTATAATTCATAAGATGAATGTTAATTTATTGATACATATGGTGATGTGTATGATAATAAATGGGATTGATTATGGACTATTGACCAATGTGATTGGATTTTATTTTAGTTGGATGCATGAATGTATGAGTTTTATTAAATGGGGTCTGCGTACCTCGCCTTCTCTAATTTTTCTTTATGTAAATTCTATCTCCCTCCTATGTACTCCCCCTTGACTGCTGATCAAGGTTTCTATTTATTTTAAATAGTTTTGTAATAGGAATAGTTAGAATTAATTTTGAAGAATTGGAGATCAAGGAGCAAGGAGCACTTGAAGACCCGTTTGTAATGGAGTCCGGGTTTAAATGTAATAGTTATATTTAAATATTAATTCTTGCACCACTAGGGTTTGACCTTTTGGTTCACTTGGTGGCTCTAGTGAACCAAACTAGAATAAAAGTCCATAATCAATCCAGATAGAATATAGTATTCTATATGTGCATGCTTATACTATATATATTATATATTATGCAAACATGCTTCGCATGTTCATTAATATGACGCGTATTTTATATATATATGTGAATGCGCGCTAAACAAGATGAGACATATTAATAACAAACCCCTCAAATATTTTATATTAAGTTGTAACGTTCAAAGATATTTGGAATATCGAACGTCGCCTTCTAGCATGATAGAAACAATAGAGTATTGAATATTTAATATGAGTTTGTTGTGCACACACAAGGCAAGTATTAAATATTTAAGATGTTGTTTTTATTACATATGATGTTTATAAGGAATTGAACATTACTGCTTTGTTGTGCACACACAAGGGCTGTAATTTTCTCTTCACTTATATGGAAATGTTGGGTCTGACTTAACTTAAATCATTTTAGTTCGGATGTGCACACACTTGACCATTATGATTTAAGAGGCAAAATATAAGGAGTTACATAGTTGATGTAATTGATAAGAGTTGTCTACCTATTTATTTATATATAGTTTGTTGTGCACACACAAGGCTATATACATTTGAAATGGGATCCTTATTCTCACTAGCAAATCTTTAATTAGATTTTGCCGAACTATATAAGTGAGGGTAATATAGTTTGAAAAAAATAGTGAGAGATACCAATTTAAAATAAGACCTAAATTATTTTGGTAATTAATAAAAGAATGTATGTTAAAATGTTGTTAATTACAAATTCATTTACAGAATTTTACAATGTCTAAATTACTATCACTGCGTAGCATATTAGATGCTAAATTAACCGGACCGAATTAAACGGATTGGTTAAGGTAATTGAGAATAGTTCTCACGGCTGAAAAGCTATCTTATGTCCTTAATACGCCTATCCCTGCAATGGTTGCAGACAATGCCTCTGAGGAAATATTGCTACTTTTAGAAAGTGGCTAGATGATGCATAGTTGACTCAATGCATCATGCTCGCATCCATGAGTAACGAGCTTCAGCGTCAGCTTGAAACTATGGATACTCCTAGTATATTCCTGCACATCAAGTAGTTGATGGTGAGAAAAGTAGGACTGATAGATATCAGATATCTAAGGAGCTCTTCCGATCTAGAATGACTGATGACACTACAATACAGATAAAAGTCCTTAACATAATCAATTTGATTGATCAATTAGGACAACGGGTTTTGTCATGGATGGAGAGTTGAACCAAGATTTGATCTTGCACTCACTTCCGGACTCCTTTCACAATTGTTGTGAATTTTTCATATGAACAAGCTAGATATCAGCCTCGCTGATTTGCTTAACATGTTAAAAAATGTTGAGAGTCACTTTCCAACCAAGAAAGACCATGTCTTACTGGTAGGGGCCAAAAGATCTTCTGAAAAGAAGAATGATTCAAAGAAGGTAAACAGAAAGGTGTAAACAAAGGATAATAAGAATAAAACTGATACGGATAGCAAAGGAGTTTGCTTCCACTGCAATAAGCCTGAACACTAGAAGGAAACTGCAAGAAGCATCTTGCAGAGGCTAACCAAAGAAACTTAGTGAAGTTTCGGTTACAATACAGTTTTTGTTCATGATTGAAATAAATTTTTCTTTAAGTCAAGGTTCTACTTGGGTATTGGATACCGACTTTGGTTATCATAAATATAGATTTATGAAGGGACCAAACAGAAGTAGAAAGCTAAACAAATATAAGTAAACCTATGTGTGGGAAATGAAGAAAAGGTTGCTGCATTAACCATAGGAACTTATAGTTTAGCAATGCCTACGGGCTAGTCTATTAAGTCAATAAGTTGTTATTGTATTCCAGTTCTCGTTGGAAACATTATTTCCATTTTATTGTTGGACAATGAAATCTTTGGTATTATATTTAAGAACAATTGTTGTTCTATTTATAATAATAATGTTTTGTATAGAACTGAAATATTACTTAATGGATTTTGTATACTTGACTTACGTGAAAAATATATTTTTCAAATTGAACAAACTAGTATAAGAAAAGGAGATGATCATACAAAGAGTTGAATGTATGTATTTGCTGAAATACAAGTGTGAATTATTTGAAAGGTTCAAAGAATTCAGAAGTGAAACAAATTGATAAAGTATTAAGATTCTTTGATTAGATCAAAGAATGAATACTTGTGCAATAAGTTTCTATATCATCTTAAATGGTTTTCTCATAATGGACGCCTCCTGATATGCAATAATTGATTGATTTATCTAAAAGGAAAAATCGTACCTTGTTGGACATGGTGCGGTCCATAATGATTTTACCGACATTCCAGTATCCTTCTAGGATCATGTCCTAGAAATGGCTGCATATCTACGGAAAAGGTAACCTCAAAATCCGGCCCCAAGACTCCATAAAAGTTATGGACAGGGAGGATTCCTAATCTTAAGTATGTTAAGATAAGGGGTTGTCCAACTTATGTGAAACGGTTTCAAAGGATAAGCTTGGGACAAAATTTGACAAGTACAGATTTGTGGGACATCCTAAAGTAAGTTTAGGGCATATGTTCTATAATCCTACTTAGCAAAAGGTGTTTGTTGCGAAACACACTACCTTCTAAGATAAAGGTGTTTATCATTGAAGGGGCTAGTGGGAGGATAATACATCTTGAAAAGTTCAAGAACCACAAAACACTACAAGTCAAATAAGAGGAACCTATAGATAGACCTATTGTACCACAACCGAGTCGTAAATCTGGAATAATACCAAAGATACCTGGGAGGTATGAATTCATCATGGATAATGATGATGAGGTACGCATCATAGAAGATGATGATCCAGTTACATACGATGAGGTAAGAGTTATAGATACTCAGAGAAATGGATTGAATCAAGCTTCTCAAAAATGGAACATTCATTTTGATATGATAATCAAAAGAGTTTGATTTTATCAAAAACAAGAATGAACCTAGTGTGTACAAAAGGGTCAGTGGGAGCGTCGTGACATTTCTAGTATTATATGTTGATATACTATGGATAAGGAATAACATACCAATGCTACAATCAGTAAAGATAAAGTTGTCTAAACATTCCTCCATGAATGATTTGGGAAGAGTATCTTAATTGGAGATGCAAATCTATATAGATAGATTTAAAAGGATGCTCGGCTTAACCCAAGGAACGTATATTCATTTGATGGTAAAGTCATTTAGCATGACAAACTCCATGGGATGTCTCATGGTGATGAGCCATGGAGTGTATCTCTCTTAATAGTCCCCATAGACTCCTAAAAGAGAGATCGTATGAGTAACAATCATGTATGCAATGAAATATACGCGACCTGATGTTGATCAGTCATATTCTGGAGAAGTTAACTGTGAGACAGTGAAAAACATCTTAAAGTACTTAACCAGCAATAAGGATGTGATATAATTCATGGCGAGTCTGAATTAAAACTAGAGGGCTTAACAGACTCAAGTTTTTCAGACAGACCATGACGACAGAAAATCCACTTTAAGGTAAAGGGTTACCTTGAACGGTGGTGCAGTGAATTGGAAAGGTTCCAAACAACAAAGAGTTGTTGGTTTAGTGATAAAGACAAAGTATATTGCTATAAATGAAGCTACAAGTTGATTGTTTGGATGAAAAGT